>BMAW01104111.1:2400260-2436803 GCA_019974015.1 Nephila pilipes
TAATATAATATAATATAATATAATATAATATAATATAATATAATATATTTCATATTTTCTAAATTTAATTTGATTATATTTCTAGGTTTCACTAGCTTGACTGAATCTTACTGCAAAAAAGGAACTTCTGGGATCGAGGAGCTTGCCAAAATTTTAAATGGATACATGAGTACTTTAGCAGGAAGTAAACGTCTCATTTTATTGTATTTTACCATTGGGAAATTTTTCCTGTTTTCTGAATATATTAAATTTTTATTGTTTAATAAATGTTATAAATTATATTGAAATAATGAAAACAGTATTTCTCAAATTTTAATTATTGAAGTTTTTAGTATTTCAGATCTCGTTTTAGGTGTTTAGTTTACTGTTATCTTACTAAAAAATTAACTTTTGGCTTGTAATTTTAATTAAAAATAAAATTTACAAATCAATTAATATTTTGGTAGTGATGGAATATTTAAAACAGGGATCCAGCTGGCATAGTTTAATCTAATTAATAAATTATAAAAGTATTTGATCTTCTCTCTCATTAAATGATCAATTCAGTTTCATTCTAACTGTCTGTTATAAAGCAGCCTACTCTGCCTCTGCTTTTTGAATTTAAATCATCACCCTAATACTAATCTTCTATAAAAATTTATTACTGACTTACTTCACTTAAATGGAGTTCCCGAAACATTTTCTTAAATATTTTAAATGCCTAAAGTTTATTTCTGTCATTTTTTTTCAGAGTAATTTTAATAATAATGTTTTCAAATAAAATGATACCTATTTATGAGAAAATATGTTTTAAATTTTTTTTCTTCTCTTTTATAGATTTGGAATTAAATTTAATTAATAATGTTACATGTTTAACTTTGATATTTACTTTTTGTTAAGCTTACATTTGGTAAGTAAAATGCTGTACAAATTTTCTAAAAGTTTTAGGATGTAATTTTTTGTGCATAGCCCTTTCAATATTTATATTTTTACTTACTGTTTTTTTTCCAGTGTTGTTAGATGCTGGAGGTGATATCTTGAATTTTGCCGGTAAGATCTATGCACAAAATCTTTCTTTCATGTTCATTACCATTGAAAGCATTCATATGTTGTCTTTTAGTTCATTCAGATATATAGATTTATATTATCTCTGAAAAATAGGTTTTTTTTTTTAAAAAAATATATATCAAGCAAGTAATGAAAATGGCTTATCTAAGTATTTTAAAATCTTTTTAAGACTATAATGGGTAATAATTTCAAAACATATTAAAATATATATGGACAAAAAACCAAGACATGTATTATTAACCCTTTTCATTAAAATGACGAGTCTAGCTCATCATTGATTTTTCATGCCATACCGCACAATGACGAGCTACACTCGTCATGCGACTACAGTTACTGTTGAATATGATAATTAATTTAGTTTAAAGTTTCTAGTGAACTGAATTTGGCAAAATTTCTGTTTCTTGTGGAAATATCTCATATCACTATCACATATTGTTTACTGTTAGAATTTCTTAGTATAAATCACAGCCAAATTGTTGTTAGTCTGTAAGATTTCATTCTTGCAAACATTTAGTGTGAACATCGGTCAATATATATTTTTGCTACAGGAAAAACGTGTTGTATAATAAGTACCATAATAGATAAGAGTAGTGCAGGCTATGAAAAACTAGGTGCTAATCCGAAGTCATTAGATGTTTTTGAAGAAGTGTTGAATATCAACTTTTGGAAAATACTATCAACAGAAACTAACAGGTATGCGGAACAAGAAATAATGAAAGAACATTGTCCAAGCAAGAAAATAGATGTAGTTTGGTTTCCTGTAACTGTAGACGAAATGAAAACATATTTCGAGCTATGCATTATTATATCGCAAATAAAAAAAATCAGATTTAAAAATGTACTGGTCGAAAAGGCCGATATTACATACGCCAATATTTTCACAGATTATGTCTCTCAGATGGTTCTTAGCTATATTTCGCTTCCTGCATTTTGCAAATAACGAAAAAGAGAACGATAACCATAAATTGAAAAAGATTCGAAACATAGTAAATTATTTAAATGATAAATTTACTAATCTTTAGACTCCCCAAAGTAGTATATCTATTGACGAGTCTTTGATGAAATATAAAAGTCGATTGAATTTTGTGCAGTTCATTGCATCCAAGCGAACAAGATTTGGAATAAAATATTACAAACTGTGTGAGTCCGAGTTAGGGTATTATAGCCAGTTCAAAATATATATCGATCAAGACAATATTGGTGATATGCCCACATAAGAAAGTGTGCATCCAAGAATATATTAAGAAAATAATGCACTATATTTTTGGATAATTGGTATTCATCTCCAAATTTGTTCCTAAATTTGTTGAAAAGCGATACAAACACCGTCGGAACCGTACGAAAAAATAGGAAATACATGCCAAAGGAACTTTCAAAATCAAATCTGAAAAAAGAAGTTCGAAGTCTCTCCAGTCGAGGTTTACTAGCTTTGAGATGGTCTGGCAAAAAGGATGTATATATAATCAGCAGCAAATCTTGCAATGCTGACATCATGAATACGGGAAAAAAAGAGAGCGTGTACCTTTGACGTGTTTTCCGGTTATCCGAAAATATATGAAAGGATATAAATTATTATTTTTTTACATGTTTGACATTGCACTCTACAATCGATATAAAAAACATAAAAAAATACATAAAAAATACATAAAAAAATCAATAATACCAACAAAAGCGGAATTGCGAGCTTTCGATTGGACATAGCAGAGCAAATCCTACAAAATTTACACTACCGGATTATAAAACTCGTGAGCGTCCTTCATATAGTGACGATACGACTAGGTTGCAGGCTAAAAGATGTGGGGACATTTTCCAGAATATATTCCTCTAACTCAGAATAAAAAAAAACCTAAGAGGTGCTGTGAGTGTTACAAGAATAAAATTAGAAGCGAGACTCTGTAGCAGTGTAAACAATGCAGGATTCCTTTGCACCTACCAGAGTGTTTTGAAAAGTACCACACGCTTGAAGAATATTAACTATATACCTTATTAAGGTTTTGGTTTGATTTTTTTTTTTAATTTTAGCGTTTTTGATATTTAACAGATCAATTGAAAAGTCCCCGGCCTGACACATAGATGGTGCTACTAGAATAAATCCATATGTTTTTTAGTTAGCCCTAACCCTCAAAAGATGCGTGTATAAATTTGACAGCTGTCGAATCATTAGTTTGTGAATTATAGCATTTTGAGTGAAGCAACTTTTGTTGTGAAAAAAATGGATAAAAAGGAATTTCGCGTGTTGATAAAATATTGCTTTTTGAAGGCAAAAAATACAGTTGAAGCAAACACTTGGCTTGATGCCGAGTTTCCAGACACTGCCCCAGGAAAATCAACCATCAAGGATTGGTATGCTAAGTTTAGACGTGGTGAAATGAGCACCGAAGACGGTGGACGCCCAAAAGAGGTAGTTGCCGACGATAACATTAAAAAAATCCACAAAATGATTTTGAATGACCGTAAATTGAAATTGAATGAAATAGCACACACTCTAAAGATATCAACTGAACGTCTACATCATATCATTCACGAATATTTGGGTATGAGAAAGCTCTGTGCAAAGTGGGTGCCATGCGAGCTCACTTTTGACCAAAAACAACGACGAGTTGATGATTCGGAGCAGTGTTTGAAGATGATCAAGCGTAATAAACCCGAGTTTTTGCGTCGATATGTGACAATGGATGAAACATGGCTCCATCATTTCACTCCGAAGTTCAATCGACAGTGAAAAAGAAAGTGCTGCTTCACCAAGACAATGCACCGTGTCACAAGTCAGTGAAAACGATGGCAAAAATCCATGAATTGGGCTTCGAATTGCTTCCTCATCCCCCGTATTCTCCAGATCTGGCCCCCAGCGACTATTTCCTGTTCTCAGATCTCAAAAGAATGCTCGCTGGGAAGAAATTTTCGTCGAATGAAGAGGTGATCGCCGAAACTGAGGCCTATTTTGAAGCAAAGGACAAATCGTATTACAAAAATGGTATCGAAAATTTGGAGGGTCGCTATAATCAGTGTATCACCCTTGAAGGGAATTATGTTGAATAAAAAAAACTAATTTTGCCAAAAAAATGTGTTTTACTATGGTAGGCCGGGGACTTTTCAATTGACTTGTTAGGTACATACAACATATGAAAATTCAAATTGAAATTAGGAATAAGATTACTAACAACTATTCATCGTTACTTGATAACAAGCGTGCACGTTTATTACGATCATGATCAAAAATGCTATCATCTGTAGATGTGTCAGATATGCCAAGCACAACTGTGGGCTTTGATTTAAAAGACGAATTTCACTCGTTGTTAAAAGCCTCTATTTTTTATTGTTGTTGTTGTTACAAAGTAATTCGTGGCTGTTTTTTGTTTGTTTGTTTCTCAAGTTGCTTATATAATTCTTGATATAGTGGTGCACAAAAGTTAAGATTATGTTATTATCATAAACTGTCATAAATTCAAGTCGTTCACATCGAAAGGCTTTCTAGCATCAATTATTCGATGTCAGCTGTTTGCATGTTGTTAACCGATTGCCACCGATTACAATTGATAGAGTTGTAATTTCAGTACACATAGCTGATTTTTGTACTACGAAACTTCCACTTTTGATGCATTCTAAAGAAATTTTTTCCAACAAGCATTTAGGTCGATTGGTGCAACTGTTTGATGACAAAATAAGTATGTGAAATACAATCCATAATCGTAATACAATCCATAATCCATAAGGAATGTCACCGACCACGTTGTATACACCATTAAAGTGAAGAAAATCAATCTGAAGAAGGGCCTGGAGAAACACATTACATGTTCATTCTTGACATCGAGAAGAAAACCCTCTAGAATATATGAATCAGATCGTTGAAAAGTTTTCTCAACTAACTGGTGTTTCTAAAAGAACAGTTTTTCGTTTGAAAAAATTATGACATTAAGTTCTCTGGGGGAAAAAACCGATCTTGTGCCATTGGAAAACGCATAAGGCTGATAAAGTATGATGACATTACATTACCATTCGACAAAAAATTCATAGTTTTTTTCTCGTAGAATTGAGATTCTATGTTTGACAAAGCTCTGAAAGGATTGAACGAGGATACTGGGGCTTTTTCTTTTGAAAGAAAACCCGGAAAACCTTGAGATATATTAATAAGACACGAAATTGATAGACATAGAATTTTCATTTGAAAAAAAAGAAAAAGACTAGTTGTGCTTCTTGGAAGAAGAATTACATTAATGATGTAGCCGTAAAAGAGAAAGAGATGTGGGAAATCAAATTTTAATTATATCTGAGAATAATGATACTACTGATAATGATTAAGAACTAGTAAGTACTGATGATCTATAAATGCATGTGTTGCAAATAATATTGTTAAAGTATAAACAGGTTTTTCATTGTCATAAAAAAGTTTGATTTGGTATTTTAAATTACCTTATTAGTATAACTATTTGAAATGCGATAAATAGTATAAGTGATTTTTAATGATTCATAAAGTAATTGAGATAAGCTTGGCAATGAATTGGATGAAGATATATAAACATGATAGAAATTTTTGTTGAATTGACGGGTGTAATAAATGAGTTAATACAATTAAAGATACGTACTTATGATGAAAAAAAAATTTTTTTTGCGCTCATTTTGTCTTTCCTTGCTAAATTTGGCAGATTTCGTTGATTGTAGTCACCCCCCTTTTTCCCAGTGTAATACGAGTTTCTATGACATTGGCTGAATAACGAAATGTTGTGTTCCAAGTTGAAGTACAACGAAATAAAGAAAAATATGATTATAAAATTCACGTATTCCCCGTAACTCCAGAATACAAAGTTAACCAGTCATGAAGTAGACCAAGTCACTCACACTTGTGTGGGCATAAGCCGATCATCTCCTGATTACACTGTCAACATTAGAATTAAGAAAAAAAAAAAAATTGTGGACGATTCGTGTTAGAACAGAAAATTCGTATAAAAAAGTATTTTGGTTAACCGTGTTACTTCAAAATCGTGTAAAAAGAGTTGGATATATATATATTGTTACTAACATGAATTGATGCTTCCCTGCAACACTTCTCAAAAAGGAAAAGATAGATTCACAGAGATGTCACCAGTTAACAAAAGAGAGTTAAAGCAATGACGGAATGACCCTTCATCTTGGCGATGGATTTGGAGACTTGGCGAGAAACATATCGACTTTTGCGACAAATGGAAAATACTCGGTGCTGGAACCCTAAGCGAAAAATTGAACGGGAAAAAAAGACGGACTTTTCGCTAATTTTCCCGTATGACGTCACGCCTGACTGGAAAAAGTATAAATACACCAAGAGCTACAGTCGGAGGAGAGGAATGAATCTGTGTATGAAATCAGTCTGTCTATAGAGTCTGCTTTGTAGACCGATCGGGAATTCATGGCTGAGTGAATCTGCTGGAGATTCGGCCTGAATCTAGGGGAACTGTTGGAGTCTGTTTTAAGGAGTCTCTGTTGCGGAGATCGAGAGAGAGAGAGCGACTGAAAGCTATCGGCACTTGAAGTGTAGCGTGCCAGGTGAAACTGCGAAGAAGCAGTAGGTATCTGCCGTAAATTGACGGATCCTCCCCTGGAAGTGCAGAATATTATTGCAGAGGTTGTCCACATTGATGAATAATAAGCTAGTGAGCTTAACGTTGATGAAAAAACTGTAACTGTACTTAATGTGTGTTTTGCTCCTGTATCTGTGTCATTGTATTGTGCAATTAAAGTGCAATGCATCTTTAATTGCCCAAACTGTGCTACGTGTATGGCGTCTTGAAGAATTACGAAGAAAGAGTCATTTGTCGTTATCCTCCGAATTGGACTTGATTTTCACTCTACACACATACCCAGAGAAAAAATATTTCGTAACAATATATATATATATATATGTGTGTGTGTGTGTGTGTGTATGCGTGATTTAGTAAAACCACAAGAATATAAATGATGGTACTTAACTGAATAATGTATCACTTTTATTTTGGAATAAAATAAATTTCTGGTAATAAAATTCACCAAAATTCCTAGAGTATGCAAACATTTTTGAAGCTTTTTTTTCTCCTTTTTTTACCCCTTTTCAATTGGCAAACTATTTTCTTATATCTATAGTTTAAAATAATTCAAAATGATCTAAATTGTTTTTTTTATTTAAAATATTGTAATGGTTCATTAAAAATTTAACTTTTTTTGCTTGTGTACATCCTTTTGTAGGGGATGCTTTCTTAGTGTATTGGCCAGAATCAAATGAATCAGTTGAAAAAGCATATGACTGTGCTGTTTCTTTACAAACTCATGAATGTCTTCAAACTAAGAACTTAGATGGAACTCTGAAAGTTAAAATAGGTGATTTAATTTGTATAGATATTTTGTGACAAAAGAGTAAATGTTTGTCTTCTTTTTACTTAATATATTTGATTTTGCTTTTAATACATGTATTTTATATTTCAATAGCTATTTCCATTATATTCCTTAATAATATATATCTAGTTCTATAATGCCAAAACTGCTGTAATATGTTGTTGTGAGCTTTATGAAAATATATAAAATCTTCTATATTCTGTAGATAAATAGGTAAAGTATTTTGACAATAAATTCTTTTGATTGCAACAGTTTCTTGCGAGGATATTGTTATAAATATTTTTATTAGTGGGGATCATTGGTTTAATTAATTTAAATATGTTAATATATGTATATATTTATATCATTTTATTCATTTAAATGTATTAAATATGTAATTTAACTAGATGTATATATTTATATCATATATTTTCAAATTATAATATAATTATATCATTATTTGAAGCAACTTTTTCATTATTTGTTTTCAATATTACAATACACTGATAACTAAACTTAGTAGGAAATTTAAGCTTCATATAAATACAGTAATAATGATAAAAATAACTTGTTCCTTGTAAATCTATTCAAATTGTCTCACATTTTCTTTACTAAGGAAAATAAATCTCTTAATTTTTTTTCACAAGGCAGTGCCTCACATTTTGATTTTTTTGTATCCTTTTTTTTTGTTAAGAAATGATAACGAAATTTTCTAATATTTAAAGATGATCATCTCTAAAAATTAACTAATTTGGTCGCAAAATGATTGTGAATATTTTATGCGTATCCCTGTCTAAAATAAGAGATTAAATTATGTACACAATTTTTTAGAGTAGTATTGAAAAAGAAACAGTTTTTTTTTTAATGATGTAATTTTGTAGTAAAATTATTGCTCAATTCCATTGATGCCCCCTCTTCTTAATTTATAGTATTAAGTTCTTAAGCAGTATTCTTATATTCACAGTGTTAGAATCATGTGATAATATAAAAACGGGAAGTATAGATACCATGGTTCATTTCATAAGAACTAAAAGGAAATTGTATTGTAAATTTTTAAAAAATGCTATTTAATACAAAATATGAGTGCTAAGAAATGTATATACATGATATAATTATTCTTTTATATTTAAGTGTTTATAAAAACAAATTACTACTAATAATTAAAAGCTAGGAATTATATTGATGGTGAGTTATTCAATTTTTGTATTATTACAGGAAATTCTTTATAGATGCATTTAAATAGTATGAGGTGTTTTCAAAAAGTAAAAAGGAATCCTATAAAAGAGGAAGGGAGAAGTTTTAGTGAATGCGTTGGCAACACTGGCCTTAACCTTGAATCTTTCACTTTTGACTTGTGCTTATTTGCCATTCCTGTGCTAAATTTAATTTGCACAAAACTGATTTCAGAATGGCTACACTGATTCAAGTACTGCCAAATCTAAAATGTTCTCCATCATTTCTGAATGGAAAAGGCAAGAGGTCAGCAATTTTTATAAAGAAATATCTTCAATCTATAGAAGCATTGTGAATCAACAAAAATGTTATGATTTTTCAGGAGATAGGACCAATGTTCATGATGAACAGAGAATAGATAATATATCTTTTATTTTTGATGTCCTTCAAATAACCGAGGTGCAATTCGATCAAATAGGTGTATCACATTTAAATAATGGAACAAAATCATATCGGAAAGTGACTAGGACCACTCTTTGTGAGTATATGCTGACAGATGGAATCTGCATACTTCATGACAATGCTTGATTTTACACAGTGATTGTATCCTAAACACTAATCAAAAATTTCAAAAGGAAAGTTTTGAATAATCTCCCTTGAAGCTTAAACCTCACACCCAGTGACATTAATTTATTCCTTTACCTTAAGAACATTTTTCGGAACGAAATTCCCGTGAATTTGATTTCTAAAATGAAGTTTAACTGAGGTTTTGACAACAGGTGGTATGAATTTGATGCACAAAAGCTTGTACTCAATCTTAATAAATATTTGGACAATGATGACAACTATGTAGAAAAATAAAGCATGTACAGTAAGAAATTTGTAATAGGAGTTTCGTAAATTAAATTTTTTGAATGGATATATGAGGCATTGTATTTTTACCTTTGAAAACCTCTCGTATAACACGTATAATAAATCCTTGTAAACGTTATAAATATTATTTTAGCATTTGGTGAAAAATAAAGCATAAATATATTTTAAAGAAACTAAACTCTTTAGAAGTTCATGCACTTTTAATATCTTCATAAAACTCAAAATAAATTTTACTTCATTAAAAATCTACTTTAAAGCATCAGCGTATAAATTTACTTACGGAATGAAGATATTAAGACGCTCTGGCTCACTTTTTCTTTGTTACTGCACTGACTACCAGCTAAAAATTAATTATGGTTTTTTGTTTGTTTTGATAAAGGATTAGGTAAAGGGAAAGTTGTGAACTGGATTCTGGGATCACCACACGATTTTCTTCTCTTTGTGATAGCTGGTTATGGTATTGCTGAGGCTCATCATGCAGAAGAAATGTGCCAAGCAGGTGATATTATTGTTTCAAAAAGTGTGTTCAAAACTCTTGAGGAAATTAAAGCCAAAACATTTAAAACTACTGTGTTAACGCATGGTTTTGTGAAGGTAAGATTATGTAAAATATTTTTTTATTTTCTATGTATAGTAGATTTATATTAATGTCAATATTTTGCTGCAATTTTAGGCTTGGTAGTTTATGTAGTAGTTTATTATAAATTATTAACAAGACAAGATATAAACTATTAACTTTTACTCTGTTAATTTATTCGAATTTTTTTTACTTGAGACTTTATTCCATTTTTAGAAGTTTAGGCCTATATAAACTAAGGGCAGATCAATGAACTTTTAACGTGATTGACAATAGCGTGTGGAGAATCCAGGGACTAAGGATATTAGATCGAGCTCTCCTGTTATAATTTCACACGCCGAGAAATTAGCATATACTGAACAGGAAATCCCAATCAAATAGTCGCAACCAAATTTGAAGAGCATTTATTTTGTTGTTTTGCAAAAAGTTGTTTGTTGTGTACAAACACAGGACTGAGCTATCTATCATATTGAAGTTTTTAGTCCTCAATTTGAATTTGATTCTTCATTTAATATTTAGTTTATTTTTAGAATCAGGATTAAGTAAGCATGAATAGTAAACAAAATAAACACAGTTTAGTCTTATGAACTTAAAAAAAACACCTGTCAATTTTGCGCCTGTACTGTTGATTTTTTCTGGATTTGCCACTGTATGGATTGGTAACAAACTTTGACTAGTAGATATTAGGATCTAGTCTTGGTTCTACCAAAGAACAATGTGTAAAATAAGGAACTGGTGCGATTCAAATCCATCTAGGCTTCAATATCTCTTTAAAATATACCATGTCAGTTGGGCATATCTTCATCATTTAACCATCTTTAAAAATGGTATTAAAACTATTATGATGTGACTGTTATGAGACCAATTGATTTTTACCCGATATGTTATTCAAAAAGATTAAATAATTTCATTAATGTGACTTGCACTGTAGGTTATAAGAATCAGTACACTTAAAAATAAGTAAATCGTAATAAAAAAAATTATGCAAGGATATCTCGACTAAAGTTGCATATAATATCCTCTGAATGATTAGCCAGAGCTCCAGTGCTGCAGAACTCAGAAGAGTGTCGATAGCTGATGTTACAATGCCATGCCAACAGGTATAAACTCATTTAATATATGTTAAAGTTTGATCAGTCATGTAATAGGGTGAAAGGAGTTGGATGGGAGGAATCAAAGAATAACTCAACATTCAGTTGAAGTGATGCAGAATTTAATGATGTTTGCAAGAATGGTGGAGAATGGCAGTGGCTAAAATGGGATCACAATAGAATAGGAAGACTGAATCATTGTAAGATCAGTTGTCATAGCTCTGAATTCAGTATTTGTAACAGCCTGATGTGTAATTTTCTCACAAATCACCCACTAGACTACTGACAGATGTCTTGCACTGACCATTATGTTGCTTATTCCTGAAGCCTAAACACTGTCAAATTTGATAATAGTGATTGTATTAGCAAGTTTAATTACAAATGGGGTCTATCGGCCGTTCTGACTGGGTATGAATAGTCCTTAGTGAAGAGTCCTATTTTCAGTTGTGTCCTAATGATCACAGTAGATGCATATGGTAGTAGACATCTAATGCTGTACAAGGATTGTGTTCTTTTTATTGATCCCTACCTAAACCCACAACAGGGGATTCTAGTTGGAATGCCATTTCCTTTAATAACCAGATCCTTTTGATTGTCAATCAGAATATACTTTCATCACAATGGAAAGTAGACAAATTCTATGATTTGGGCTGACATTCTTTTTATGCCACCCTGGAGTTACTTTTAAACTAGGTAATATCCACCCGTACAAGACATGTATTGTAATGAATTGTCTTCAAGTTTTTCCATTTGAGATGTTATGGAAAGGCATCTGCAAACATCCCTGATATTGTCAATTTAGCTGAATAGTTATTATAAAATACTATCCAGGAGATTTATCATTCTGTTCCAAACTAGATGAAAGCCTGGATCCAGGTCAGAGGTGGTACAATTCTTTATTGACATTCTCACTTTGTAAAATCAAACCCAGGAATGAATCATCCTTTTGTTCTGAGACTGTAATATATTTTTAATGCATGTTTATTCCTTCCAGTCACTATTATTATCATTTTGCATTTAAACAACTCCTTCATAGTGCATTGATTTTTATGCCATAGTTTATGATCCTACACTTAAGTGACAGATGCTTACATATAATAGAACCATTAAAATGTGTTTAGAAACCAAATTATGTACAACGATAAAATTGAACAGCAAATGCGGATTCACAAGTATTGGAGATGTTAGAGCTTTATATTACATTTTCATTTCTTACTTAATAACTTTATTTAGAAAATGCTTTGCTTCTTATTTTATTGGTTATCTGATTTCATTTTGTTCATTACATTTGGATAAAATTTGATCAAATATATTTTCCTTCCATTTGTATTTATCCTTTACTTACTTTTTTTTCAGATATCTAATTGTAAAGCAATAAGCATTATAGAACCTCGTATGTATGATTCAAATTTTTTTTTTTGTTACATTAAGCTTAATTCTATGGTTTAGATTTTAAACAAGCAAAAAAATAAAGTAAAATCCTCATAAAAGGACATTCTTTCATCTTTTGTGACCTTTTTCGACTTATTTTCATAATTAAAAAGCATTTTTTTTTCTTTAGATCCTGAAAGATTTGATGATTTTCCGGAATGGACTAATGAACATGTCAAAGTGGCAAAAATTTTCTTGATTCCAAGTTTAAGAGATGTAAGTTTTGTAGCTTCATTATTTGTAGTTTTGTTAAGACTGTAACATTTCAATATTTCAAACCTGTCATTGTGCAAAATTTTTTATCTTACATTTTTTTTCTCAAATAGAGAAAAATAAATCTTTTTCTATTTTCTAAAAGTTTTAGAAACCTGTAAATTTTATTTCTTCCTTAAATAGATTATAGTTAGTAAGTTTAGTAAAATGTTTGTAAATGTTTAGAAATTTACTTAAAAAAACAGGAATAATAAAGCTTTTGGGGAAAAATACCTTTTAAAAATATAAAAAATATCTGAAGGGAAAAATATTTTTAATATATTAATGAAACTGAAAGCCTAAATTAATTTATGAATAATTAGTATATGTATAATACTTGCATTGTTGCTAATGCATATTATGTCTTTCTTGTGATTGTTTCAGTTGTTCTAGTAGCATTTGAAGATTAATGAAGAATCTTGTATACATTTAAGCAAATGCTTATTTTATATTATTGATTGATTGCTTATTAATGGTGCATTTCTGAGCAGGATGAGAGCTATTAGCGACAGTAAATTATATTATAGTTTTAGATTAGTGATTTTAAATCAAGAATTCATAGAAACAGTTTGGATAGATTGGATGGGTGGGGGGAGACCCTACCTTCTTTTTATTTACAACTAAGATTTTCCCATTTCTTTTTCTGGCAAATGCATGCAATAAATCATTGTAATATTAATTATACCTATCACGACATGTCATAAAATGATGTAGTGTTCTAATTCTACTCTTCTAATTCTACTCTTCAATCTACTCTTTAACATTCTACTTTAGGTTATTGTTTTAACTTGTCTGTTATAAATTATAATAAAATTTAAGTTATTAACTATTAATTACATGTTTAATGTATTAAGAAAAAATTCATATTTTCCATTTCAGTGAGTTTGAATTCAAATTTTATATAATTGGTTTCCTTCTTGATATTATTTTATATAAATATATGTATTGTGCATATGCATGCCATTCATTTGCATAAGGAAGGGATGATGGGGGAAATTGATAACCCCCCTTATCCGTTGGAATTCAACATTACCTATTAAATATAAGATGCTTGTCTATACATAATTTCTGCGACATATCCTAACTTATGCTTGCCTAATTTGGAACCAAGCTGCTCAGATCCACCACAATAAAATAGAAATACTACAAAATAATATTAAAAGAATGATCGCACGAGCCGGATGGTTCATGCGAAACGAAGACATCAGAGATTCCCTTAAAATTTTAAAACTTCAATCTTATACCAACATTATTTCAAATAAATTCTTAAACAGCATAATAAATAACCCAAACCCCTCCATCCAAGTAATTAAAACTCCATCCAAGTAATTAAAGTAAAAAAATTTATAACAAATTTCTCATATGTGAAACAATTTGTTACAAATGCATTAATGACCTGTAACATAAAGTAGCAACGCTTGATTAAGTAATTAGTAATGAAAAGTTTAACTCTGTATAAATATTAAGCAAACTATAATTAGAAGAAGAAATAATTTACATGATCAAAAAATATACCTATTTTTACGCGTCAAAAAAAGAAACACTGACAAGTGTTCTTTTCAAATTATTTTCCATTTTTTCAAACACAGCAACTTTTTTTCTACAGAATCTTAAAATAAGTTGAATTTTTAATATACATTTTGTCCCTATCTTAATTTCTGAATTTTCTGGAAAGTT
This sequence comes from Nephila pilipes, assembly GCA_019974015.1. Taxonomy (NCBI): domain Eukaryota; kingdom Metazoa; phylum Arthropoda; class Arachnida; order Araneae; family Nephilidae; genus Nephila; species Nephila pilipes. The sequence goes on from BMAW01104111.1 coordinate 2,414,700, forward strand.
TAAGATAATTTACCTAGGTGAAACAAACATCGTAGGAAAAATAATAAATTTGGAAGAAAATTGAAAATAATTTCCTAAAATAAGAGAAATTTCTTAAAGAAAAGCAATTGTAAAAATTTCTTAAGAAAATTATTGAGAAATACACCAAATACAACAAAGGATAGGAAGACCAAGATTATTTACTGATACAGACTTATTTACTGATAGAAAACTTTAGTACAGAGGTCAAAGTAAATCCAGTTACAAGAAGAGGATTACGATACGGGGGATTTCTGTAGGAATTTAAAAAGGGGACTAAGTATTCTGGGAGGCATTCAAAACACCAACTATTTAGAAGAATAATCCTAACCTCTGATTTTACCAAATTGAATCCCAGTTTGTCATGACTGCTATTTCTAGCAAGTTTACTAAATTCCATGCTGTTGGTGCTGCCTTGAGCTGAAACATTCCATCGAGTGTTAAGGATATTGTTTAAAATTGTCCTGCCATTGAAGCGTATAAAGCTCTGAAGGATAAAGGGTAATCTAACATTTTGCCCGACCGGTTAATCGCGTTAAATTTACTGCTTATAAATTTGCAGCTAGGGGGACAAACAGCTTTCTCGCTTGTTGAATGAAATGCGTAATTTAGCTCCAGAAAACATGGAAGAAGACATTCTGCAAACCTTATGTTTGCAAAGGCTGTAATCAGAGGATTTACCTTTTAAAAATTACCAAGGTCTATCAGACATCTCCAACTGTTGCTTTGCAGGTGATTATCAGAGTTCCCCCTATTCATCTTACCCTAAAATTTCATTTTCTTAAATATCACATATGGAGGCAGCATAATTCTAACTTTTTTCACATGATTAATAAAATCCCATTCAACTTAAATATTTCACTGAGACCTGTTCATCATGAAAAACAATTTCTTAAATTTTCAGGGCCCTCTGAAGGGGAATATTTACTTTGGCGGATCAAGGATCCGGTACAAAATTAGGTTCCGTGTTTGTCATTCACCGGGGTGTTCTAAATAGGGTCTACATGTTCCAACTGAATTTTTATAATTCAGTTTTACAGGCCGAGCTTTCGGCAATAAGATTGTCAATTTTATGAGCCGTCTCTCATAACTTAAGTTTCAAATTATTCCTAGAGTTTATCAACAGTATTGCTACTGTAGAGTACTTTAAATAAATCGGCTTTTATTAATATCATTAAAGAAAAATTAGCAACTTATTCTGATTTTTACAACTTACACTGGGTTCAGGCCCACGTCGTAGATTATTATAACGAAACCGTAGATTCATTTTCAAAGCTCGCGGTCACTGATGGTGAGAGAATGAATGTACCTGCACTCGGTCTCATATAGTTAAGATTTTAAGAAATAAGCTTCTCTCTCTCCTCTGACTGGGAGTTCTGGTGGTCAACTTGTTATACCAATATTCAGGTTGAATTTTTATTCTAATTCAGATTTTATTACTCGCTTCTTAACTAGTTATGGCCGTTTCGTATATCATTGAAATCGTTTTCATTTGAAAAATGCAAAATTAGGTTCCTGTGGCTCTGTTGGAGATCCTGACCACCACATTTTCTTTTCCCTTCTTACCTAAAAGTTTCATTTAAAATGTCTTGTTGAAGTTAAACCTGTTTGGCTAAAGTCCGTGTGTGAAAATCCTAATTTGCATTTCATGTTTAAATCTTGTATTCTTACGGCTCGTAAAATTACCCAACAATTTTCATAATTGCTACAATATTTGGTTGAATTTCTAAATTTTCAATTTTACATACTGTGTGCTTTTAATTGTATATCTGTTATATTTGTAGACATTTTTGTTTTGTGCTTCATTTCTGAATTTTTCAAATTTCCGTTTTGGGTGTACTACCTGAACCAAAGCTGGCGCCGACCGACTGTCTGCCGGCGTGAGCCAATGTATCAGCATCCGTTATTACCAGGAAATCATGACGTCAATGGAACACAGATTGATATTCATTCCAAAAAAAGAAAGAAAAGGAAAGTGAAAAGCGAAAAATTAGTATTAAAACTATGACGTCAATAATGAACGTCGTTATCGTTCATAATTCTAACGTCGTTAGAATTATGACGTCTCTGTAAGCAAATTGTTTGCTTTTGCTTTCTTTCGATTTTCAGAATTATGATTTATCTTTAGTTCTTTGCTCCAACATGTACTGTTATTTGTTATACTATAGTTGTAAAAAATTATATATTTTTTCTTTTTGCCCATAAATACTGAGTGCGGGGTTATTGACTCCAGTGGGGGCCAGTTTGACGCTCTGAATCCATCGGGTGAGCTCGATCCTCTTGGACATTCTGCTGTTAATTTGCAGCAAATTCTATCAGTTTGTAAGACTTCATTAGGTGAATTGGCACAAATTGCAGATAAGATTGATGAAGTGTCGGGAGATAATTTGACAATTGGCAATCCTGAGCTCGAAGAGTCGGATTTGAATGTTCTCTTAGCGGAATTTTCTGAGCTCAAAGAAATTATTAGGAAAATGTTTGTACCGAGTAGTTGATCGGGATACTTACAAATCGTAGTCGGAGTGAGTCTGGATCAAATCTGAATATCCTTTCGTTCTATTAACAAAAAGAAATTCATTTCTAGAGATTTGAGCTGGTATCATCATCGGCTTGGAAATCGAGCCAGTGTGTTCGTGACTACAGGGGTAGTACTATATGATGATTTGTGTTTATCATTCACGCTCGTCGTCACTCTACCACTATGAGAATGAATCAGGCATTTATAGCAAAGATAACCAGTCGAAGTGAACTTAAGTTGAAAGGAAGTGAAAACCTTCTGCGACCAAACTGTTTCTAAAATAATTAAAAATATTACTCGAAAAATTTGATTATCAAACAGTTCATTTCCGTCTTGGTCAAACGACACTTGGAACTAATTATTTCTTCAAGCTTAAAAATTTTTTCCGAAAAAAGGTCATTCGTGATATTTCACCTCATTTGTGGAATAAATACAAGCAATATTCAAGCAATCTCAGATTTCACATTAAAATGGTAAAGAGAATATATTGGGACATAATATTTAACAATGCATCTAACCTACGAAAATCCTAAAGAAATTTTGTACTCATAAAAATCCTGAATCAAATTTAAGTATTCTTCAAGTGAATAACAGATATATCACACAACCTTAAATTTTTGACCAATATTTTTGCCAACTTTTTTGCATACAATAATACTTCCCATGAATCGCTACCTTTAGATTAATTCAGTAACGAAAATATTCTACTTACTAAATTGTTCTATATAGGGGAATGAAATTGGGCTATATAAGCATACAAAAACACAACTCCAAGTTCTGACCAGATTGCAGCTACTTTTCTCAAAAATTTGAATAACAGTCAACGTACAGTTGTTTAAATTATTTTCATCTTTTGTTTGATAATTCAAAAGTACCTAAATCTTGGAAGCGTGCAAACATTCTTCAGATTCTAAGATCCTGCAAAGATAAAACTAAAACAATTTCATATAGACTATTAGCTTTAAATTCAGTTTTCTCTTAAAATATTTGAAAGAGTTTTAACTGGCCATATCTCTTACTTTCTTACTGTGAAACGAAAATTACATTCAAATCATTATGGATTTGTTCCGCTTAAAGAAGGTAGAGCCATTACATATCTTATACCAAAGCAGTAGTAGACGCTAAACAGTAAAAGAAATTTTTCGTGGGAATAAGTTTTGTGATCGCGGTGTCTTTTCTGGTGTCATTTAAACCTGAACATTCATTTCTTAATCATTTTTTTTATTACAAGATGGCATTTTACAAATATGAAACATGCACAAAACACAGAAATTTAACATAGAATGGACTTTAGTCCTTCAGCGAGCTTAAAGCTCATCATGGCGTCTTACGCCTTCGGGGATTTCGTCTTTTCTGCCACAGGCGCTGACGAACTCTACATAACTAGAGGACGCCAGTGCCTAACAAGCTTAAAAAGTGCTTATGATTCAGTGTACTCAGACGGCCTTATTTACAAATGTCTTCCAATAACTTTTTGGATAAAAAATTTCTATCATACTGATCATTTCAAATCCCCTGGGGAATTTATCTTTCATCGAGGAAGATAGTTTTGAAGAAGGTACTTTAGGGTAGTGTTCTTTGCTCCATATTGTTAATAATCTTTTTACATGATTTCTTTGAAATATTAGAAATAGGAGTCAAGTGCTCAATATAAGCTGATGACATTTTTATTTATTGCTCTCACTTCATTCCCTCGATACTATCCTTAAAAAGTTTCAAGATACTTTGAGAAGAGTCACAAAATTGTACGTATACTAGAAACCATCCTTAAGCTCTAACAAAAGTACCTTGACGAAACTTTCAAACAAAATATTACAAAAATGCTCTATTACTATATTGGTTGGGTACCCACTCTTATGGCGATTCTCTATTAAATATTCGGGAGTATGATTTTCTAGACGGAAACAAAATATTTCAATAATGAATTAAATGAAAAATAAAGTTTTAAAAAATTAATGTCCTTCAAAGTTATGGAATATAAACACTATGGTCCAAAAGCTAAAGATTTGATTAAATTAACTAAAAATAGTATATGCAGTACTTTTGATTACAACTGTCCTATCATAAATAAATGATCTGATAATGAGCTCAAAACTTTTAATGTAATACAAATAGAACCTCTCAGAATTGCCTTGGGACTTCCACAATGGACACCAAATATTGTGCTCTTACAATTGGCTCAACTGGAAATTCTCTTAGAAAAAATAAGACTGTTGGCAAATAATCTTTTTTATATTTTTCAAAAGGTAATTTTACTCCTATGCACCTCAAACGCTGTAAAATAATAAATCTGAATATCATGGAAGGGGACAAAAATAACGTCACGAATATTTTTCATATTTTGAATATTAATGATTGAAGTATTTCATGAATATTCCTTGTGAGATTTATACAAATAAATTTGGATTTCAACATAAAAAATTACCAACTCATTTAATAAGAGGACTGTTTGATAAAATAGTGAATCATAGTTTCAGAGATTTTGTTCCCAATAACTAGGATGCGTTAAAAAAATCAAAGTATGACATCAATAGCATGTATAAAGAAAAATACATCTTTCGCTTGCAGTGTAAATTATATTAATTCTATATTTACAGCAATACTAGATACGCGAAGATTTAACTAAATTAAATACAAATATGTTAATTGTATCTGATAGCTATTCTATGTTCTGCATTAAAAAATTACAATATTGATTCCCCAAAAATCATTCATAGAATAGCCTGTAACATTTACATACAGTCACATTTTCATAATCAGACGATTCTGCTTTGGACTCCGGGACATTCGAAATTTTTTTGAAATGAACAGGCGAACTAGCTCACAAAATCAGTAACCGCAGACCGATGTATACATCGAATGCATTGCCTTAGAAGACATCAATAACATTATTTTCAATGACGGAATGAAAAGAACCAATGAAAGATTTTTTGCAAGCAAATGTTTTGAAATTTTAGGAAACATCCCATTCATAGACAAAATATCCCACTGGACAAAAAATAGAAGAGATGAAATCTCGAATCATCAGCAAAATGATCAGAACTCTAGAGCTTTTTCACGAATTCAATTTAAATAATAATACACAATGTAATACATGTAACCGTATCAATGATTTGGAACGCACTCCTTTGACTTCCTAATAAATATGCGTCCCATAGAAATCATCTCTGGAATATTTTCAAGATAGTCCCGCAGTACAATATTACTTTCAAAAAATATTTGAAGATAACAATAGCGAAGGTAATAGTAGCCTTTGTTGCTGTACATTCCCTAAAAAAATGTACTAATAAATAAATAAAAGCGACCATTATATAAGGTAGCACTGGAAAGGAAGGAATCAGAAGAATCGCCGAGTAAGTTACCCGGTTCTTCGAACTTTTTTCATCTTTATTATTTGCTCGCAGGTCAGGTCATTAGCTTATGTTTTCCTTATTTTAAACTTCTTTAATATGTCTTTGACGATGTTAATAAATTGTTAATCTTATTAGAATGTGTAATTGCCGATCTTCTTGTGTGATGTATGTTTAAAAACCTTCTGATCCAGAGTCAGTTAGGTGACTCACACATCTAACTGACTCTGGATCAGAAGCAGTTAGGCGTGTGTGTGTTTTTTCAACAGATAAACTAAAAACTTTATTTAATGAATGGCAGATTAATAAGCTTTTTTTAAAAAAATATGTGTTTGTCTGCTAGATATAAATTATTTTCACTTCAGTCTTAATTTTTTTTTGTTTGTTTGTTTTTCAAATCATTCTAACCGTTTAATTTGAATTATATAAATATTTCTTTTTATTTACTTGTATTTATATCTTGTATGGTATCTTGGTGGTCATTTCAGTCAGGTGGAGCCTTAGCAAGGTTTCTGCCCCGGGCATTGATAGCTGTAAATTCTGTTTGCTGTAAAAATCTTGCAAAAGATTCTGAAAACACCGGGAAGGACATCAAGTATAAGTACTGTACGAAGACTTCTTAATGAACATGGGTTACATGTTAATATTCCACATAAGAAACCATTCATGTCTAAAACAAACTAGGACAAGTGTCCGTAATTTAAAAGAAAGTATCATAATCAGGAGTGAAATATTTGAAATAAAATTTTATATTTTGATGAAAAAAAATTTAGATTTTTGGCACAAAGATACAGTCAAAAATTTGGAGATTAAAGAATTTAACTATAAATATGCAAATAAAAAGATTAAACGGGTGCTCTAATGTAGTCTGGGTATGTTTGAGGACTCTGGAAGGGTTCATATCTACGAGGATCATATCTACGAGGAACAAAAGGAATTGCTTAGCTACCTTGAAAGAAAATGTTGCCCCTAGTTTTAAGAAACAGGAATTGTCACTAAATTGGATTTTCCACGTGATAATGTTTAAAAACAAATTAAAAATGGTAACTATATTGGACACCTAAGACTTTGATCATGTTCTGCAATCCTTAGATTTGAACTCGATTGAATATTTATGAGCATAACTTGATAGAAAAGTATTCCAAAAACCATTTCGAATAAGGAAGAGTTGAAAGAAACTATTATATGGAAGAGTATAGTAAAAAATCTCATCAGAATTGACCAAAATAAAGTTGCCAGTATACCTAAAATATTAAAGACACTGATAAAATTCATAGGAAAGCAGACATAATATTAATTGATAATTTTATTTTTGTTATAAATATGCTTTATTTATTATTATTTTGATATTTGAAGTTTTATACACTTTTATTAAGTAGATTTATTTCTTGTTGTATTTTATTTTAACTAAATGTTAAAATCTTCTTGAATAAATTCTTATGTATATATTCCGCACGTGAATTTATTTAATATTATTAGTCAATAGTTTTTAGATAGAGATTTTTATAAAGAAATAGTTGAAATGTTCAGTAGAGTTTTTTATAAAGAAAAAAACATATTTACTCTTTTTTTCCCCTCTCACTGCATGCACTTCTTCATAACAGTTTAAATACGCACGTCAGCATGCTTCAGATGTACTAATTTGGGATGCATATTTTGAACATGAATTGTTTGAGCACTCATAAAAACTACTTTCCTTCGAAATATAAGTATTTCTAAATATAAAGCAATAAATATCAGTGTTTAATCTTTTGTAAAATAAGTATTGAAACTATTTAAATTTCTGCATATCGTTACGTAACATGTTCCCAATGAATGCTACAGGAAGAAAATTTATGTTTTATTCTTATTAAGGAACTAATGTATTTCATTATTTTTCAAATGTAAGCTCTTTACATTTTACTGATACCTTTTTACACACTTCTATTTGCAAAGTAATATGAATGAAAATTAAGGAAAATGAAATGATAAGTTAATTTCTATGATACAAAACTCGTATCAAATGCTTTACATTTATCTGTTCTTCTTCCCCTTGCTGGCCAGTTACAAACTTGTCAAGAATTGAGCTACATTTCAGAGCTGACGATGGTGACTATCCTATTTGTGTCTTTGAAGGGTATAAATGTTGAAGAACCTCGAATTTTGGACCAGACATTTGACATTGTTCTTGCTTGTGCCAAAATGCAAGGAGGTAATTTTTTGTTATTTAGAATCAAGGATATTTATAAAATTTAAAAATAAATCACAAATCTCAGAGGTTGAACTTTTCAATATTTTCAGTAGAAAGAACATGATATTTTTTTTACAAATTTTTTTGTTTGAACTCTAATGGAAGTTTAATATATTTATATTTGTAATTCATATTAAGCTTCGTTTGTGTAACTCAACATTACTTTACGGATTTAAAAAGAATTTTCTTGAATTTATTTCCAAACATACTTGTAACTTATGCAAAAATAAAATAGAAGTTGCCTTTTTCCTCTCTCATAAATATTAATATAAAGCCAGAATTGGAACTGTTGCACTTTTGAAGCTCTTTTTCACAAGAAGATTTCATTGTTACTATAATTAATTATAATCATTGTAATATTTGAATGTCCTTTAAATGTTCATATTTATTTTCAAAAAATCTTTGCATTCAATCTTCAATGCATTTAAAGATTAAAGACAAAGAAAAATAGCGAATCTCAAATTCATTGTGCAATAAGTTCGTTTATTCAGTTCATTGATTGAGAGAAGCAGTAAGTATTCATATCTAAGACGGAAAAAGTAAGAAACGCAGCTCCGCCGCCTCGATTACAATAGAAAAGAGTAGAAGAGTATTTTTTACCGAACATTTTAGAGCATTTTTTTTATTTAATGTGGTATAAAATAAAGGGATAATGAGGGATTAACATGGCGTCTATCAGTCTAGTAGGGATTATTTCCGAATGATTTATGATTATGAAAAGCTGATTCAACACATTTTATGAGTGTGTGATCCAATGAATAAAAGGATAATTTGGAATTGGATCAGAAAATGGGAATGAATTCTTTACTTTTGAATGAGAGAATGGGAAAAATTTGGAAATTAAATTAGTTTTATGCGAGATAATTACACACACACACACACACACACACACACACACACACTCACACACACACACACACACACACACACACACACACACACATATATATATATATTGCAATATATATATAGGGTTTCAACTATATATATATATATATATATATATATATATATATATATATAGGGTTTTTCAGCTATTTATCAATTTATTAATTGTATTTTCAATTATATTATAAAATTAGTTCCTCATTTAATCAATATATGTCACCACGAACCAGCGTCATGTGATAGCTCACGCAGTACCCCTGTTCCTGAATAAAACGGAGGAGCGCATAGCTCTTCCCTTCTCTTTCCGCTCTCTCTCCTTCACTACTCCTAATGTTGCTAACAGAAAGGTCTTACTCCAAACACACGAGCGCATTCAACACTTTTCGATATTATGTCGTTAATATAGGTCGTCATCAACAAGTGTTTGAGGAATTAGTTCACTAAATAGAAATAATTATGTAAATAGAAATTTTTTACATAACGACAATTCTATTTCCAGCTAATAAATAGGATTATAGTTATACCAAAACCGCCTCTTCAGTTCAGTCAAAGAAGTCACATTCCTCACGAAACCCAATGCACTAACAAACCCTAGGCTCCGAAGCACTAGGAGGTGTCTTGTCCATCACACACACACACACACACACACACACACACACACATACTGAGAGAGAGAAGTTGTTCATTCCGAATTTCCCCAGATTTTTCTCTTACGCAAAGGGCTGGTTGTCTAGGGGATATTTCATTACCGAATTCTATGATGGGATTTACCAGTTCAGTGATAAGGTTTTATTTCGTTGTTTGTTTTATTTTGTTTATTAGAAGGACAAAATAAATATACCTACAAAAGCCGTTATATACAGGTTATTTCGATTTAACTAGTTCATCGGAGAAGAGTGGATGGCAGCCGAAATTTGTGGCATAATGACGATGGGCGTTGAAACGAGCGTTGGCGCTAGAAACGGTACGGCTTTGTCAGACATGGTGTAGAGAGGGAAAAAGAGCGGAAAAGACGGTGAGAGCTGAGCGCTTCTATGTTTCATTCAGGAACAGAGAGCACTGCGTGAGATATCACATGACGGTGATTCGTGGTGGCCTCTATCGAGCAATTGAAGAACTAGTTTTACATTATAAATGAAAATGCAGCTAATAAATTGATAATTAGCTGGAAAATCCGTCAGAGTTCGACCCCTCCAAATAGAACTGGTCTCCAGCCATACTGGAATTTGAAAATCTTCACTCATTATGTTTCATACTTTTCTTAAATAACAAAAAATATAAAAAAGAAGAAGAAAAATGAATTTGAAACTTTTCAATATTCTATATGGAGCAAAATATGTAATCAATTTTTGAAATACTTTAACATGTAAGAATGATAGAAAAAAAATCTGATATAAAACAAGATAATATTGAATAAATGAAAAGAAAATAACATAGCATGAAATTAAATCAACCGAGCTTCACCAAATAATATCTATCTACATATAAATGATATTAGTAGAAAAAGGCTATATCTAGTCGTCCTTTTTGTATTCTGGAACTTTTTTCCTTTTCTTGTTGTAAGCTCTCCGATTTTCAGATTATATTTTTCCTATGTTCTTTTTAGTATCTTTTCTTAGTAATTCCCATTGTTAGAGTAGTTCAAACATTTCTTCGAGGAACAAGTCTTTAATTCTAACATCTTTGTTTTTAATTCTAATATCAATCACAAGTTCGAATGATGACCCTTTGGTACTTGGACAGATAGTGCTGTCAAGGATTCTTTGAAAGTCGATCAATGTTCTTGTACCATTCAGAATAGTCGTCTAAAGTTAGTTTGGTTAAAACTGGGATAAGTATACGGTGAATTTTTTCAACTTGTCCGTTTCCTCGTGGTACACCCGTGGCTATTTGTAGATGTTGAATGCCTTTTTTTGTACAATAATTGTTAAATACTTTTGAAGTAAACGTGATCCTCTATTTGATATGATTCTTATGATGTTCCCAAAGATTTTTTATTGTAATTTTAACTTCTCTAAAGTGTTTTCAGCTGACACAGTTTTTTCAGGGTACAACCAAGTGAATTTTGTAAAAGCATCTATAACGGTGAAAATGTGTTGATAATTTTTATTTGTTGATGGTAATGGTGCTATGAAATCAATATGGTATGTGCTTAAAGGGTTTTCTTCTTTTGGGATAGGATTTAAGAAACATTCCTTTTTTCCACTCTTTCTGTTCTTTGGTGAAATTAGTATTACGACGGACCAGCCCTTTTTGGACAATTTTTTTATTAAAACTTAACAGTAAAAATTAATAGTTCAATCATAAGTACAGTTATTGTGGGTGTCAACGCGACAGTATTTACCCACGTCCGTTATTGCTGAAAGTCGTTTAGCTTCTGCCTAGTTTTAACAGAGGACCGGTAGGAGGCGAGCACATGTGTCAATACTTTCTATTAGCTAAAATATATGGTACACAATTTATTATTACGTTTTTTATTAAATTCGTTAGATTTGAAATAAGAAATTCTTTCTTGATTATCTCTTCTGTTTTTGCTACTGAAAAATAAACCATTTTCATGGGCTAATTTAATTAATTCAATTTGCATATTTTTTGGAGCTACTATTAGCTCTCTACCATTTAAGAATTTGTAAAATATTTCATTTCTTTAAAAAAAAGTCTTCCGAATCTTGTTTTCTAAAATCGATTTCAATGTTAAGATATGTTCGTCTTCTTCTTGGGCTTTCTTTAATTTTGCTGTTAGAGTGTCATTGCTGATTATCATGACAGGATGTCTACTTAAATCAACTACGTGTTGCATTCTAGTTCCTGATCGAAGTTTGATTTTGATGTCGAATTCTTCTAGTTGAAGAGCCAATCTGGCTATTGGTGTAATCAGGTCTTTTTTATGCATGCTCTTTTGGAACGCAGAATAATATGTGACTATTTTGAAACGTTGAACTAAGAGGTATACCCGAAACTTCTTTAATGCTGTTATAATTACAAGAACTTCTAATTCGTAACTGTCATACTTTTCTTCAGATGGACTCGTTTTCTTTGATATATAATAAATTGGATGCAATTTGCCATCATCGACTTTTTGTAATGAAACTGCTCAGTAGCCTAATTTACTTGCGTCCGTGTGCAATTTTGTTCTTCTTCCATAATTGTAAATGTGTAAGACTGGACATTCAGACAATACTTTCTTTAACTTTTCGAATGCTTCTTTCTATTGTGTTCCAAAAACAAACGGATTTTCTTTCCTTGTGAGGTCACTTAACGGTTTCGCAATTTTCGAGTAATCTTTGATGTATTTTCTGAAATATCTTGTTAACCCTAGAAAACTTCGTACTTTCTTTACGGTCGTTGGTTTTGGACACTTTGCAATTGCTAACGTCTTTGCAACTGAGGGCTTGATAATTCCGTTCTCTACTATGTGACCTAAAAATTCAACTTTTCGCATTAAGAACTGACACTTCTTGAATTGTATCTCTAGACCATATTTCTTTGCAACTTCAAACACAATTTTAAGTTTTTAACGTTCTTCTTTTTCATCATTTGGTGGAACAGTAATGTCATCCATATAGCTTACTAAAATTCTTTTACGTATAAGGTCTCTGAAAATGCTTGTGACAAATCTTTGAAAAACACCTGGGCTCGTGCTTAACCCAAAACTATCTTTGTTGAACAAGATCTGTCCATATGGAGCAATAAAAGACGTCATTTTTCTGCAATAATCATCAATGCAGGTGTGGAAAAAACCGATTCTTAAATCTAACGTGGAATAAACTTTTGCTTCTTGTAGCGTATCTAAAACTTCTTAGATGAGAAGTAAAGGAAATTAATATTTCATCACAAGCTTCTGGTTAAGTTTTAGGTAATCGATGCACATTCTTGAAGTACCATCGTTTCTGCGTATTCCGATGAGTTAGGACGTTTAATGCCTTCTTTGAGCTATTCATCTATCTGTTTATTTACTTATTCTCTTTCCGTAAATGTTAATAGACGTGGTGATTTATAAACTGGTTCATCATTCTTCAAAATAATTCTCATGGTGACGTCTGGGCTTGCTGTCATTTCAGGCTTGTAGCTTTCTATCATTTTCGTAAGTTCTTTTTTGATCTCAGGATCTCCTATGTGATTCAGTTCTACTTTTTCGACGTTTTCCACTAGTATCTGCATCAGGAATGCTTGGTTTTCATATTTGACAAAATTCTACACCATTCTTCGTGAAGTTGACTGATGCTCGTTCTACAATATCTGAACCTATAACTGCTTCGAACTTCAGTTTTGTTCTAGGTACCACGTACTAAGTTAATGTATAGTTTTCTCCAACTATCTGAAATTCTTTCTCGAAAGATCCTATCGTAGTGACTTGAGAATGCTCTCACCTATGCCAGTTTAGAGAATTTTGTTCTTTGCTAGCTTCGTTGGAACGATAATTCTTCTGCTGGTATTTTCTCGTCGTAGACTTACTGTACTTCCGGTGTCGATAAGTGCAGTAATTTTCTTGTTTCCAAACATTATTTCCTTGATTTGTAGACTTTCTTGACTGATAGGGACACATGTTGCCGTAGGCTTGCTTGTTTCTCTCGTGAAATTCGTTGTTTTATTCGGCTGGCTTGTATTTAACTCTTTCGCGGAATCATTGTTACTTCTAGACATAGAGTAATCCGTTTGTGTGTGATTAGGAACATTTGAACTAGAATATCTTTCTCTTCCGTAAATTCTATTTTGGATCCGTCGATTTGAGTTTTGTGGTTTCCTTCATAACTTTCATGACTGAAGGATAGAGCTTCGTGATGTCATTTTTAACTTCTAATCTGTGCGATTTTCGTACTTGATCTGCCCTGCTGGAATTTTCCTGGCTATTCATATTGACTAAATTTTTCTGGTTCTCTAAAATCGTGTTCTCCCCTAAAATACGTAGTGACTGAATTTTGATTTAGTGTTTTCTTGATATCATCGTACCCTTCAAATTTTTCTGCTAATTCGGCTGATGAATTTATCGTCGTCCATTCGTCCAGAAAATGTTGTTTGAAGTCGGTAGGTGCTTTACGTTTCATTTGATCTGAGATGATCAGTTTCTTAATTCTTAAAAACATTCGATTTTTAACCTTGATATAGTAGTCGTTAGCTTCAATCCCTCATGATTTCCAAGCTTCTCCACTTCGTATCTTTCATGAGGATGAACAGTCTTTATTTAATACGGTCCGTAAAATTTGGATCTCAGCTAGAGACCTCCACCAAACTGGCTCCTCTGTATGGCGATAATATCAACAACTTAATATTCCGTTGGCTTCTTCCTTTTCTTGTCCTTTGTCTTTTTCATTCCGTTGGCCCACTTGTTTTCCTCTTGAATTCGCAGGATATTCTTTCTTGCATCTTCTCGATCTTCAAGATGTTTTTACATTAGAGAATCTATTTACTCTTCTCTCAATATTTCCTATATTCTCAAAACTTCCTTGTTCTTCATTTTCACCTCGGTCAAAAGCTAAAAGGGGAAATTATCCTTACTAAGTTTCCAAATGTGCTTTGTTGAAGTTTTAATTTTTCTATAGTTGCTTGTGTAGTTGTCGATTTCACGGGGTAAAACCAAACAAATTTTGTAAATGCATCCACCACAGTAAAAATAAGTTTATAACTCTTGTTTGTCGATAGAAGTGGTCCTATAAAATCGATATGAAGAGTACTCAAAGGAACATCTTCTTTTGGTATAGGATACAAAAGTCCTTCAGCTCTTCCACGTTTTCTATTTATCAGGATGCCTTCAACGCAATTGTTAATTACGCACACGACGCAATTTTTCATGTTAGGAAAATAAAAATCTCGTCTTACAATATCCTTAATTTTTTTAGCAGCAAAATGACTTTGAGTATGGGCACCTCTAACTACTTCTGCTTGTGCATTGATTCGGGTACGACTAACAAATCTTAATCATTTTCGGTTTTAGTTCTTCAGGAACATTTTTATGCATGAATGCATTTTCTAGAGATTTAAAGAAAAGATGAAAGTTTTCCGCTCTGGATGGAACGGATGTCGTTAATATTTTCAATGATTTAATTACATTCTCTAAGCTTTGAGGTGGTGACTCGACATGAGAACTAGTCGATTCATGAAAAGAAGAGTTTCATTTGGACTTAATTGTTTTAATTTCTCAAGTTCGATTTCTTTTTCTGACCTTAATAATTTTAATTTTTCCCGATCAGATTCATCATTAAGAGCAGTTCCAGATTTTCTCTCATTAACCACTAATTTAATTAAATTTTTTACAAATTCTGGATCCGACTTGAAACTATCACTATTTTCGATAATATTTTTCAAATTAACAATTTTTGCATTTGATGGCACTTCTTTGTCGAATTCTTTCGCAACGAGAATAAAATCCTCCTTTCTCGTTGACGTATACATTTTCAAAATTATAAATAAATATTCTCCTATCTGATCAGTTGCTGATGATGAGAACAATTCCTCCTTCATAATTCAGACTTTCCACTGCTGGAATGAATGGTAAGATTCCTTGGTCAGATGAAAGATGAAATGTCCTTGCTGCAGTTCCTTGATATCACTTGAGAAGTTCCACTACTAAAATGATATGCAAGTTCCTTTTTAATTTTTTTAACCTTTTAAAATATTTTTATACGCTTACACATAAAAATGGTCTGCACTAATCACTGTATTCTGGGCCGAGCTCCTACTAGAAATGTCTGATATTAATAACGATGAGCACTTCGGCTTATTCGAAGCTATTTATTCTTATAGTTATATAGCGTTTAATATGTACAGACATTTGAATGTAATTAATTAAGAAAAGCGTAAGTAATTTCTACAGCATAAATTTCGTAGAAATTAATTTCAATTAGGCTGTGCTCCACGAACTTATTCCGTAAAAGTTTATATAATGGTAGCTCTACTTCATGACTCTATATCACAGACACTCCGTATAGCGACTACTATTTTTCGAGGAACTTAACCCTCTCGGGCTTCTATCCCCTGTGAAATGGCTATTATTTGTGGTGAGACTGAATTTTAGTTTGACACTTGCCCAGAAGTTAAGGATTTAATATTAATAAAATAAGGTAACGTTACAATGCGATAAGACACTCCGCGTGTCCACTCCAGCTTTGTCATGGAGTCTTCCTGTGCAAACGTCTTCTTTCCCTTAGCGGAATGACAGTAGCACTTCTCTCTGGGTGGTGAGATATTCTGTGGCCGCATTCTAGGTGATAAGTCAAGTTCCTTCTAGACACAGACACACACACACACACACACACACACACACACACACACACACACACACACACACACACACACACACACACACACACACACACACACACACATATATATATATATATATATATATATATGTGTTTATTGTAGCTTGAAATTTGGATTCATTTCAGGTGTTCTCAACAAAATGTTATTATTCGATAAGGTAAGCGCTTTTAAAACTTTTATATCTAATATAAATAACATGTAACAAATTATTTTATATTTTTCTATGATTGTTATTTCTTATAATATTTAAGTTACGGATAAGCAGAAAGGCACTATATTAAAGAGATATCGGGGAAGAGAAATTCCCGCTTAAAAAGTTAACAGTGTTTTCCTGCGACTTTGGATAATGGTTTTTTACCGTGGTTTATTTTTCAGTAGCATTTTTGTTAAAAACAATAGATTATGCAGTGCACAATTTCATTTAGTGTTAACAAAATTTTAGTTTTACGCCAGTTGATATCGTTCGTATTTTCTGTATCTCTAAGGTGGAAATAAGTAAAAATCATTCTAATTTTTCCCTCTAATTGTGCAGGTTATCTTTACTCTGTTAGATGCGCAAATAAAGAACATCAACAGATTATGGGCCCTGAATGTTTCCACTGCGCTTAATATATGAAAGATAATTAGTATTTATTATAGAAATGGCGTTGAAGGAATTTATTTCTTGGAAGTAAAATAGTTGCGACAAGGTTTCACCGAACGGCACTTTGACGGGAAAAAGCGTAAACAGGCCACCTTTTTGAAAAGATCGGGTAAGAAACAGAGAAAAATCATTGTCACTTGGGGATAATAGTCTTTAATACTCTATATCCCATAAAACCAATCAATCAATGTGTTACGGGAAAATGCAACATAGAATAATTAATCGAATTTAGTAACGGTTTATATTTAGATACTCTGTTAGCATGAGATCGCCGAGGAAAAAGTGTTGCTAACACGGCGAACATAACATTGGTTACTAGAACAGTACAAGAAAAACAAAGCGCTCATTTTTAAGATGAGGGAGAAGTAGTGTATTTAAACAAACTTCTGCAATTTCTCGAAAATTTCCCTCTTGAGCGTCAAGATATCGCACCTTCGCGTAAACTTCAGTTGCTGCCATTGTGGATGAACGCATCAATAATACTCTGTATTTTAGTAAGTGTACAATTAATACCCGGATTAATTTATGAAATTGTTAACAGTCTCACTGCATCACTGCAGGAGTAAAAACTTTGTTCTAATACATCATCATCTATTATTTTGAGAAAAATAATATTGAAATATATAACAAAGCGTAATCACAGAACAGGAACTCCTCTGCTTAAAAGTTCGTAAATATTCTTTCGGTTCTGTACTCCAGATCGGCAGAATGTATGCCTGCTCTCGAACTTTGAGCTGCACCGCGAAGAAGAAAACTGAATGTCGAACAGGTGTTGACTGAGAGACAAGTCTCTGAGAATTTGACTACCCCCAGCTGATATTGCTTAAAAAAGGGACAGTTTTAACAAAATCCAGTTAACAAGGGAAAATAGAATATACAGTTCACAATTTCATTCGGTGTTAATATGATTTATCTTTTACACTAACAAATGGAGCTTGTATTTTTTTTTTTTTTTTTGTATCTTTAATGTGTGAAGTAAATAAAATTCATTCCAGCTTTTGCCACTGATAATACGGAGTTACCTTTATTCTGCTAAAGGCGCATATAAAGGACATCAACAATCTTAAAATCTATCGTCCTTGAAGCGACCTTCTGCTTACTCTCTCTCCAGTATTATCGTGATGATACAGAATAATCAGGGACATTCTGAACGATGTTTTAAGAGAAGGCTGTTTTTTCCAGCCATTACTACAATTGATATACAGTCTCTCCTTGTTGAATTGAGTTTTGCTTTGGATAGTTTCCATTTGTCGTCACCATCTGTCTTTAATTGAGACTATGAGTCTTTTTGATGCATGCGCCATAGTTGGTATATCACTAAACGTATTTTACGAGGGGGTCTTACTTAGACACAGAAATGTATGTTTACATCGGAGTTTAATCAATCAGTAGTTCTCAGCTGTGCTGCTAGTATTCAAATCCTGGCCACCATTTCGGTATTCAGTGCTTCCCTACGACATCACGGGATGGTTTTTCTATCCTGGGGTATGGAAGGTTAACTAACCTTGAATATAAGAGCAATTCGGATCTTTAATCTGTCGATTTGCAGAAAACTTATTGGATCTTGTTTTGCCATGCTCTGAACAAAAGCTAAAAAGTATTCCCCTTCGAGTTTGTTTCTGTCGTCGTAGAAGCAAGTAATTGTATGTTGAATGGATGTTTCTAATTTTATTAAAATGAATGATATATCAAAATATAGTATAATTACGGATTTTAAAAAAAGAAATAATATTTCTGTTTTTGAATGTTTAAAACAAGATTTTTGAAATAAATTACTTTTATTAAATTTTTTTTGTATATTCAAGTATATAAGAAATGAATATGTTAGATTATGAATTTAAGTATGCACTTAACTCTTTTTTGCACAGTAGAAACGTTCCGGAGAAGATAGTGCAAAAAATTCGCTTAAAAAATACATGCGACATGTGGTAAATTTGGGGATATGTTCCACAACTCTAAAAATCGTGTAAGATGAAAAAACTCTAAATGTTTTCCCTAAGAAACTGTATAAAAAATAATATTGAAATCCCTATTGCATATTTATAAAACAAAAACAATTCATTTTTATTACAAAAAAATTAAAATTAGTGAACAGTGAAAATTCAATCTATAGGTACAAACAACATATTAAAATTCAAATTGAAATTAGGAATAAAACTACTAACAACTATTCATCGCTGCTTTAAAACAAATGAGCACGTTTATTACGAACTGGATCAAAAATGCTATCATCAGTAGATGTGTCAGATATGTCTAGCACAACCGTCTTTGATTCAAATGAAGAATTTCATTCGTTATTAACGGCCTCTGTTTTTTTTTTTTTTTTTTTTTTGTTATTGCTGTTAATATGAAGCCTGTTATTAGCGGCTTTTTTTTTAGTTTCTAAATGTTTATATAATTCTTGATATCCTGCTACACAAAACTTAAGATTACGTTGAAATTTTAATTCACGCTCTATGTCAGGATCATGAGCAAGAAAATCTTGCTCCATACTTGTAGCAAATTTCAAACCCTCGAGAATTAAATCAGCTGTTAGTAGCTGAGCTTCATCTTTGACTTCGCCATTATTGACTTCTTTATTATCATAAACTGTCATAAATTCGATCAAATCGTCCTCATTCAAATGGCATTCTAGCACCAATTCTTCGATGTCAGCCACTTGCATGTTGTTAAAACCTTTGCCACCAATTGCATTTGAGAGACTTATAATTTCAGAACACACAGCTGACTTTTTAATGCGAAACTTCCACTTTTGATGCATTTTGAAGAATTTTTTTCCCTACAAGCATTTAAAGGTCGATTGGTGCAAGTGTTTGATGGCGAAAGAAGTATGTGAACTACAATCTATAATTGCAAACTTTCTCCATGCTTCCACAACAATCAAATTTCTTTCTTCTACTGAGTCTTAAATATATTTAAACGCTCGCTTTATGTAGTACATTTTAAATGCTGCTATAATATCGAGTGGCTGAATCAACGAGGTCGTATCAGGCGATAAAAACCGTATTTGAATATTTGGATGATCAAGCACTGGGTGGCTGGGCGAATTATCAACGAGCAAAAGTATTTTTAATTCCAAACATTTTTGTTCCATATATATTTTGTTGAACAAATTAGTAAAGAGATCAGTCGTTATCCATGCCTTTTTATTCGCCATCAAATGAATCGGAAATTGTTTAATGTTTTTACCTCCTAAAGTTCGTGGCATAAGGGATTTGTAAATTAATAGGTCTTTAACATTTTATCATCAGAATCATTACTACAAAATGAGAAAATCAACCGATCTTAGGCGCTTTATAATCATCAGCTGATTTTTCAGATTTTGCTATGTACGTTCTTTCTGGCAACGGCTAAAGGACGAAATGCTGTGTTCAAGTTGAAGTAACTACAACGAAATACAGAAAAAAATGATTGTAAAATTCGGGTATTCCCGTAACTCCAGAATATAAATTAAACAATCCGTGAAAAAGAACAAGTCACTCACACGTGTATGAGCATAAATCAACTGTCTTCTGATTACACTGTAAAAAATTAGAATTTTTTTTTGGGGGGGGGAGAAGGGGGGGATTCATGCTAGACCAAAAATTCGAGTCAAAAAGCATACTGGTGAGCCGTGTTATTTCAAAATCGTGTAAAAAAAATTGGGTGTATATTCTATAGTTTTATTTATTTTAAATATTTGAAAATGAAGATTACTTTGAAATTGTTAGATAAGGTCTTTTTTTTTTGAAGAAGAAGAAGAAAGAAAACATTCTTTGCGTTATTCAGAATTTTTTTCATTTCATGAACTGGAGTAATTCAAAAAAAATATTTTAATAAATATTTTATACAAAAAAGGGAAATAAAATTCAGTTTTAAATAATGATAATTTTTGATTTTTTAGCAATATTTTTACTTTGGCAAATAAATGTTTTGTTCTTGAGTCATTTACAAAACTATGAATCTTTAGACACATAGAAATAAAGAATATTTTTTCAATATTTTTATGCAACAATAAATATTGATAAATAATAATTTTTTTTGCTTATTGTAAAAATAAAAATTATTCTATATCACGCTCTTTTTTTCCCCCCTTTTTTTTTACTGATATAGGGTTGCACCTATCTTGTTGTATTTGGCCTTCCAGGAGAAAAACATTCTGATGATGCTGCCCGAAGTTTATTGTGCGCAAATGATATTGTTCAGAGACACAGCGAAATTGAGTTGTAGGCATTCCTTTTCTATAATGACATTTCATAAAATCTTGAATAAGTTTTCATGTAACTTTTTATAAACCTTTATCAATGAACAGAATGTGATTACGGCTTGTTTCTTAAACTTCAGATTTATTTTTCTTCGGGGATCGCATGATTAATTGGAACATCACTAATGTTATAATGTCTTGTATGTAAAATGAAATTTTGTAGTTCCCAGCATTAATATATAACGTTTTGTATGATACGAAAAAATTTTAATGAATGGACATTTTTTTTTTTAAATTGAAAATATCAACAAATACTCGTACACCACAAAATACTGCACGGGACTTACAGAAGAAAGTAAGAAAATACATTTAATAATTCGAGATAAAAAACAACGTTTTTATATGGTGGCAAAGTTTATTAAAAAAATTATTGAAATATTAATTAAAACTGGTCTCAAATATCTAAATATTGCACTGTTTGGTAAGTAAGAACGGTTCCCAAAATTTCAGAGCTCTAGTTTGATGGGAAGTTGGCTTAATTCATCCGGTTATTAATTACTTCATCCGGTAAATTAAATGGTTGGAATGCAGTTTAACCCAACCACCCTTGGTGACAAGAATTATTTGGCAATATTTTGTCAAATGTGGCTACCCTGGTCCGTCTTACGGACATAATGTTCAGCCAAAAAAAAAAAAAAAATCCGCCAAGTTTGGTGCCAATTTTTGAAATCGCGCCAAGTGGTTGAGCTAAACTGCATCATTCAAGAAAATATTAGTTAAAACTTGTCGCAAATGTCTAAATATTGCATTGTTAGGCGAGTAAGAACGATTCCCAAAGTTTCAGAGCTCTAGCTTGGTGGGAAGTTGGTTAAATTAACGATCGAAAATTTGATGACACACACAAACACCAAGTGAAATACATAAAAACGTTTTAATAATTCGAGATAAAAACCAACGTTTTTAAAAACAACGTTTTTATATAGTGGCAAAATTTATTAAGAAAGATTATTGAAA
>BMAW01104121.1:0-13490 GCA_019974015.1 Nephila pilipes
ACTAATGGCGTGTTTGATATTATTTTATTATCGCCTGCTAAAATATTCCATATTATTGATGGTGACAGTGCGGCGATTTAACACCACGAATAGTTCGTTGTCCTTTATAATGACCCATTAATACTATTCTTGTGAATAATAAATCATTTCAAAAATAAAACTACTATATTTTTAATTTTTGTTTGGTGCAATTACATTGATTGGGCCGGAAAAATATGTATTGTGGGCCTCATGTGGTACGCGAGATGTTGAGTTTGACATACCTGATGCATTAATTAATTACATTTAAATAAAAGGGAAAATTATCTGAAATCAGTTTTTGGGTAAACTTACTGTTACAATTCTACGATTCGTTAAAGACAAAGCGAAATAGTTATTCTAATAAGCTAGAATTGCTTTTCACTTTTATAAGGATAATTTGAATCTTAAATAAATATTCGATACTGAAAGAACAAGAACCTTTGTAAAGCTGATGGAAGATTTTGATTGTGAGTTGCTGTATGTCTAAAAAGCAATTTAGTTTCTTTAAATTTCTGCATTCTTCCCGCTGCCTCATAATTTAGATGCGAAAATCCTGCTAAGGCCTTACCAAATTTAGGGGTCGGTGGTATGTTATGATGAAATGTTTGAATCAGAAGTGCCCACCTTTTGAGAGGACCTGTACGAACTAATAATTACTAAAACGGAGAGAGACAATTTGAGTGTTAATACTACAGTAATGACCTTAATAATTTTTTCGGACATTTTGATGCCCTGGATTCACTACTTAATATTTTTTGAATAATCGCAATTTTAAAAAGTTCAGTCAATGATAAATATTCGAAATAAGTAGAAAGTTTAACATCTCTTAAACATATTTCTGTTATTTTTTACACAAATATATTACCTCGTAGCAAAGCAACAGCTTTTATTACTTCAACGAAAATACTCGGGAGAACCCCTATAAAAGTTGTTCGATTTCACCTTATAATAGTTCACAGAATTGCCAAGTGAAACATTCTAATTTACAGTTTAATAAACAATTGATCGAATTTTATTTTAGTAATTTTGTAATATTATATATTAACGTAGCTATAATATTACATCGTATTTCATGTATTATATTATATCGTAGTTATTACATTATCTACGATGTAATATTATGTACTATGTTTATGCATATATTATGTATATATGTGTGTGTAATATTTTGTTGTTGCAAAAATATTTAATGGTTAAATGTTTCTTCTTTCCTCTTTGTAGGGACTGGTCTATGTTTAATGGTTCAAGCCACAAATATAATTAATATCTAACGAAAATTAATTCGTTACTATAATTTTGTATTATTTTTATTATATATATTAGTTGTTAATAAATATTTTAAATATTGCATGTGTTTTATTAATTTTATTTCCACGGAAAGGGTTTTGATATATTAACTATCAGTTTCGTAACAGATAACTAGTAATTGAAACATTTAAACAGTATTCTTATACAAATAAATAATTTAAATTTGAGTCACTGACAGAAGTCTAAAAATATTTTTTTTCTCTTTTCAACATTTGTAGCTTTCATACGTTACTTTTAGATATAACAATTAATTTTTCTACTATTATTGATTCATGTATTCAATGTAATAAAAATGTGTCTTAGTTATTATAATCTATAATGTTATATGGAATCGCTTATTTTACTCATAAAATATCCGTTGTTGAATTTCGAGCTTAGGCAGACATAGCATAAATAAATCTTACGAAAAGGAATATTAACATCATTATTAGAAGTTAATATTTGAATAATTACAAAACCGCTATTTTGAAAGAAATTACTAATAAGGAATAAAAAAGTTCTCTAAGTGTTCAAGGCACTAATTTAACTTTTGATCTTTTTTCATTGCATTTAATTACAGCTGCCTGATTCTTAGGGGGGTTATTAGAAAAGTATTTTCGTATTGCTGCTCTATGTACTTTAGGATGGCTTTTAGTATATTTTGAAGCAGCTTCTCTATGTATTTCAAGATGACTTTGAGTATACTTTCAACAGCGTGTCTTACTTGTTCATATCTAATTGAATTTGTGAATATTAATCCTCTTTTTTTTTACCTTTATTTAATTGAAGAGATATTATATCATTAATAATCTATTCACTTGAACTTGATAAATTAATGTTAGATATTGATTGAGTCTTTGAAAGTAGCATAGATACATTTTCTTGAGGATGAAACACTAAAGATGACACATTTTCTTCATTTTGTTTCACATTATCATCACCAAGATTAACTTTACTTTTATTTGTTAATCCAACTATTTCAATATAAACATCAAAATGACCACTATTATAGTTTCCCGTAAAACGTAATTTTTTTTCTTCTCTGAATTGTTTCACCAACAGAAGCTATAAGGTAGACGCCTTGATACACTTCGAACTGATAGGGAAATAGCTCTGCCACCGTCATAATTTCGCAGATAGATCCATACGTGTTTGCTTTACACCTTTCGGTAAAATATAAATCATTAGTATTATAAGGAGCGTCAGTTAGCATATGAGTGTAGCATTTAAACCGATACCAGTTGTTAAACGTGTGAGAAACGATAATATTTCTCATTTTATACGCCATCGATATGTCACCGAACACCAGCAAAGACAGAGACGAAAATAAACTTGCTCCGTCGCCAAGAATTTTAAAAACTTTGAAAGGAGTAGGTATTCTATCTATCCAAATATATTCAACATCCATTATTAAAAACTATAACTGAAAAGTAAATAAGAAAAATCAATTTGTATTAACCTACAATGAAATACTTTTCAAGTTAAAAAATATAACTATTTTTTTAAAATCAAATTATTTAAAAATTCAACAAAAAATACAAAAATATAAAGTATAATAAATATTTTTTAACAAAAAGTCACCCGTATTACGTTATCCTTTTTGCAAAGGGATAACTCTATTATGCTAGCAGCATATCTAAAACTGCATTTGAATAGACAGAATAGCTCTTAAAAAATCATATCATTAAAAATAATTCTGTATTCTGAAAACGATAAAATATCCAGCCATTTTAAAAAAACAAAAACGTTTATTTCCTGGAAACCAAAAACTAAAAATTGCCAAAATACAAAAACAAAACTTTTGCATAATGTTTACATTAGGTTATAGTTAATGCGTACATCGCAATAAATATTTTGACAGCTACTTATTTTTTTTTTATCAATGACATGAATAACATACCATTATTATTAATTTGTTAAAAGCCAACTTCAATATCTTCGTAAGATTGCGTTTATATTTACAAATGTAATTTATCAATCATTATTAATAATAAAATAATTTTCTCATGAATTTAAGACTTACGTCTAGGTTCCACAACAATAAAAAATTATCTTTTGCTGAGCAAAGCGGGCGGAAGTCAGCTGGGGTTACCATAGTATAGCTTTTTAAAATTCACAATGCAAGGTCATTGAAATGCTTCGACTTGGCGGTGGAAGATATTTGGTGATAAATCCATCTTCCATCAGCGCATCAATATTAAATTATTTGGTATTTTTATTTCGCACGCGCAAATCTCGCCAAGTAAACTGAATTGGTAGCAATACACAGTATAACATACATATAAAAAAAATATATTCAATTTGGCGTCGGTCATGTCATTTTTAGCGATAAAGTCGCCAAAAATGACATAACCAATGGATAAGAAAGGATTAACGGATGAAAATTACATTTAGGATTAGAATTCCATAAAATCCGTTCTTAGTGAGCGTCTACATCGCAAAATGAGTAACTGTACCAAATTTCAAGTCAATCGGTTGTATAGTTTTAGAGATATCGTGATGAGTCAGTCAGTGGTATTTCGCTTATATATATATATAGAAGATAAGAAGCTTGATTTACGAAAATAAGTTATTCAACACAAATTTAACTTAATGTTTTTGTTTAGAGAAAAATAAAAAAATAAACATTAAATAACGATCAAATTTTCTCCTGTTCTTTTATTTTCCTGTTAAAATTTAGTAATACATTTATATATAATTACAATCATTTTGCATTGCTTAAAAATGCTTTTGTATTTAAACTAAAGTATTTAACTTTTTTGTGTTTGTCTTTTGTTAATGAACTTATTTTTAAGCGAAAAATAACTTTTCAAAGTTTTGCTGCATAACTTAATATAGCTGCTAATAATAAAATTTAATACAGTGCAAAATAAGTAAAAATGAGAAACTTGATTTTTGCATTCATTTAATTTTTAAATGTTACAATTACTGACATTTTGATAGTTGAAATGAATAGACACAGTAATATAGTATAACAAATACTTTCTAAATAATAATAATTTGTAAATTTTTTCATAAATTTACAGTATCAAAAAGGCAGCATCCATCTTAAGAAAACAGAAATGAAAATTTATAAGAAGTCTCAAAATTGAAAAAAATTAACACATTACATCTAAATGAAAAAAGATACAAAAATAAATGAAAAACAGAAGTAAACAACAAAGATATATTTTGTTTCTCTCCTTATCATATGCATTATTACTCATAGATATACATACTCCTTTTAATGGAATTAATTTTAATTTTATGAATTAAATATCTCATAAATTTAAGATATCTCTATTCCATACTGTATGATAAAGGTACAAAAATATTAATTTTTCATTTTCACAGAATTACACATAAAATTTGATACAAAGTTATATGAAAGGTTTAATTACGAAAATATTTGATATCATAAACATAAAAATGAATAACCGTTATTTTCTTTTTGTTTCCATTCTTTCATTTCGAACAAAGTATCACTCAAAAAACGTTTTAAATTTTGTGTGTGCGTCAGATATTTTAAGAATAAAATATAAACTATGAGAAATATATATAGCGATAAGCAAATTAAATTAAATTTTAGATTAAATTTTATGAATCATACACTTCACACGTTTAATGAAAAATTCAAATAATGTATCTCATACTTCCTTTAACCGGAAAATCTTTTAATAATAAAAAGAACTATTTATCCTTATTAAAAAAGGCAATATATTTTATGATATTTTTAATATAAAAAAAAAAGTTTCACAAGCATAATTTTCAGTGTCAATGAAAAAAGTTTTATTTCAAAAATGGACTGAAACTTTTGAAATGATTCTAGAAAATTAAATTCTTTCAAATGACGAGAAATTTGTGCAGTAAAATTTACCTATGAAAATCGATTGGCTGTAAAGAAAAAGTATCTGATAACGATAAAAGCATTGTATGAAATAATTAAGTATAATATTAAAATGGAAACAAAAACAAATCATTTTTCAGAAGCAAAGGAGAAATTCAAAAAAAATTATTTAAAATAGCATAAAAAAAAGTAAAACAAATAAACGTAAAACATATTACTGCACAAAACACCTAAACACTTTATATTATTATTCGATCATATTTATTCAACTTGCCTTCAAATAGTTTGATTTGTTTTCAATACTTTCATCAGACTCTCTCAATGAAGTATTACAAAAATTAACAGAGATTCCTGGCGCATTAAATTTAACTTTCCTTCATTTGAATATTATAATGAAAGGCAATCGTTTTGTGAAGGATGTGTAATGAAAACTCGATTTTTTATTTCAATTTCCCTTTGTCTTTATAATTCGAATAAGCAATACTTATTTCCTTTTGGTCTTAATTATGAAGTAAAAATTGTTTTACATAAAAATAAATCAAAACAGTCATCGAGTAACTACATATATTTTCTAAAAACAAATCAAGATTAATTTTAAGCACATTACTTATTTGTAAAATGCGTGTTGCAATATCATTAACAGTTGTATTTAATAAGAATTTTAAACATCTATCAGCCTAATTGCTTTACTGACGAACTAAATGCGTTTGAATCTCATGCATATTACAAATACTCATACATATTCATTAAAACACTTAATCAATTACCAAAATATTTTTAAAACGTTATTAAAATGTTTAGTATTTAATTTAATTTTAAAAAATTTAAATAGGTTTCTGCGAAAGAATATCTGAAATTATTTAAGATATACTGATCAGAAAAATTCTAAGCCGTACTTTTTTGATACTATTTTTAAAAAGTGTTCACCAAAGCTTTCAAAATTATTTCAAAGAATTGGTTAGAAATCTTTTCCGTTATGTTCATCAAAAAGAGGGCTTTCATTTCAAATAAATTTAATGTGCAAAAGTGATAAATTTGATATTAAAACTAAAAGCAGTCAATGTCTTAAAAATAAAAAAAGGACATATCTATGTTTAGAACGAGCAAAATGTTTCCGAAAATTTAAGCTTATTCAAGGAATTAATTCAAATGAAAATGTTAATAAGAAAAATAAATTTTGTTTTGATTAAGTAGGTATCAGAAAACTTTTGAACAAAAAACGTTTTACACATATCAGTATCCTTTTCCGTAATGAATACAGCAGGCTGAGTTTAGTTGCACATATCCACATATCAAGGTAAAGGCTCTAATGTTAAAAACAAACTTTCTCGAGATACAAAAGATTAAAAAGGATTTTTCTTCTGAATGTGGCTTAAAAAAAGCAACTTTTACTTATATAGTTCTTGTCATAATAGAACGAAGTATAATCCTCATTCTGTATCGAAATATTGTCAAAAGTCTTATATTCATTTGCATTAATGGTGGCTCCAGTTGAAGCAAAAACATGATGAATTTACCTACAAATATACAAGTAGAGGTTCTTTAGCGCTGACCTCAGAAACAAACCCGCGAAATGATGATCTAACAGGTTTATTTATTTGAAAATTGCTCTTTAATAATAAGTGGCTGTTGTTGCTGCTGTCATGCTAGAAAGAAATATGATCATCATTCTAAATAATAATGTTGTCAAACTCTTCCAGATCAAATGCCTTGATGATGGCTTCAAATGAAGCAGATAAGAATGACGTGTGATTAATGTCTATATTGTTCGAATCTTCATTGCTTCCATTGATATTGGTTCATAATTTGGAGCAAGATGGACCCTCAACGTTCGTTTTGATATTTAGGCAATGGTGCCCGCTGTTGGTATTCATATTTCAAGTTTTCGTTCAGATCTAACTGATTCTCAATAATCGAATTGAATCCATCGTTTTCAGTTGCAAAAGATAATCTGCTGGATTGCCTGTTTTTATACTCAATCCCTGGAGTCAAATAGGATTTATTCAGTGGTTGTTCAAGCAATTCAGTGCAAACATTATCGAAATTCCCGTATTCTTCACTAGATTTGCTAGTACTATAGTTACCAACAGACTTGTTCTTTAGCATAGGAGAAAGCGTGTCGAACGATTCATCGGAATCA
This sequence comes from Nephila pilipes, assembly GCA_019974015.1. Classification (NCBI taxonomy): domain Eukaryota; kingdom Metazoa; phylum Arthropoda; class Arachnida; order Araneae; family Nephilidae; genus Nephila; species Nephila pilipes. The sequence continues at coordinate 7,275 of BMAW01104121.1, forward strand.
CTTGTCTCAAAACTGGGCTGCTGGCTTTTAAAATTATTAGACGATTGAAGGACTGAATCCAAAAAAATGCCGTCACTGTTTGGTTTCCAGTGAGATGAATTAAACTTCTGTTTAATAGTTTGCGAATAGAATGCTTCTAAATTTGGATTTTCAGATGATGATTCAAAAGGCATACTTGATTCTTGTAATGCAGTAAAAGGCACCAAACCTGGATACTTTTTCAATATATTTTTTCCTGTTTCAAAGCAATTAGCTTCATTTTTCTTGGCTGATTTCAATGTAGAATTCCCAGAAAATAAGCCTCCAAAGGGAGGAGAAAATTCACGTGACTGAGAGTCAGAATTAGTATTTCTTTCATTATTCTTTGCCGGTTCAAATGTAGCTTTCGAATTAGCTGAATCTCCAGGGCATGGAAGGGAATCTTCACATGTGTTATAGAATGAATTTTTAAATACATATTTTCCTCTTGTACTTTCATGAAATTTTGGCATTTCCCTTTTACTGAATGCTGGACCTTTATTTCTGTCATTTTCACCAGCACAATTGCAGACATTCCACGAAAACTGTTGGGGTGGTTCATTAATCAAGCTACTATCTTGAGGTGTTTTTCTAAGACGGAGTGGAAATGATCGATCACGTTTCAAACGATTAGGCAGTTTATCATCGGAAGCAGGTAATGTTGGGGGAAAACGTGTACTTTGGTTAGAATCTGATGATTCGTTAGAATGTTCTATTTTATTTACTTTTAAAGTTTCACAAGGAGGACCCAAATCTAAAAGGATTTCTTTTGTGGTCTTGATTACTGGAGCTTCTCCACGTAATCTTTTTCTTCCAGAATTATGGTAAATTAAAGCATCTTTGACTCTAAGTTCCAGGAAGACATTTTTATCATTAGGCTTAATGTAGATTTTGTTCGAAGACGTTGGTTTCAAAATCTGGCCAGTGCAATTTTCAATGATGAAATCCTGACCATTATTTTTCATATCTTTTAATTCCTTATAATGTGGTGCCCTAAAATCTGAAATATCATATGTGTATGATTTAGAGCTATTATCATGTGAATGTTCTGCAGAAGGAAAATCACTTTTGTCAACCTTTTCTCCAGAAACTTCGGATACGAGTTTAAAAGGCGTTTGCTTCGAATCGTTATGTGTTACAAGTTTCTTACTGGGCTCAGCGTCGGAGTTTTTCGTAATTTCTTCGGTTGAATCGTAATCTAAATCAATCACAAGAGGATGTAAGGAGGAATTTGGAGAAATGTTTGATTCTTCACTACTTTGCAAATTATCATTATTCGAAACTGCATTTGTTACACTCTGTATACTTCCATCGCTGTTTTCCAGAAATGTGCAATTCTGTTTCTTTCCTTCTGTAGGTACTGACGTTGATCCTATTTTAAAAGGTGGAGAAGGAGTCTCTGCTGGCCCTTTACCAACTATTGCAAACCGTTTTCTTGATAAGTCTGCTACTTTAGAATTGCAAAGGTATTTTTTCTGCAAATACACGAGAAAGGAAATTAAAAATAGTATTAATTTTATAACTATAGAATTATCATTAAGAAAAACATAATAATCACTATATGATCTTATGAATTAGATTCAAAGTATTCGCATTTAACAAAGGAGACGATTGTATTATTAAATCTTAATAATAACCTACCAGGGTTCGTTTGTTATTAAGCAAAATTTGAGGTATAACGCATGGCATTATTAATTCTTCTATAAATTAAATTTATACATATTTTGTTCACTAAATTATTTTTAAATGCAGTTAATTTTCCACCCGATATATTAAACTATGTTATTAAAATGCACAAATACATTTCTTTAAAAACATTTCAAAGATTTTATAGAAACATTTAGCCGAAAATGACGGATGAAAGTTAACTCTTAAAATAATTTGAAAACATAACCACTTTCTTGTGAATAATATTTCTCGTAAAATTTTTACATTTTTATATCTATTATCAAATCTTACTAAGGTAAAGAGATAAAGAAAAGCGGTTCAAGTTTACACATATACTGAGTGTGATACTGTAAAATTATTAATGTAAAAAATTATGATAAAATATAAGAAATTACGAAAGAAAGGAAGATAAGTAAGAAGATAAAAGACAGCGAATAATTTCAAGAAAAGGGAAGGATGATAAAAAAAAGGAGAAAATAAAAGAAAAAAAGAGTAGAAAAAGACGGATAAGAAGGGGGGGAGGGAGAGTCAAAGAAGAAATACGGGGTCTATCAAAGTAATGCTAAGAAGTTCGGGTATTTTATAGGAATAAATAAGTATACTATGTTTGAGGAAGAATACCAATAAGTGTAATAAGTAATAATTCTTACACTGACAAATAGATTAATAAGATTTAAATTCTATTTCTGCTGCAGTGAAACTGATGTAACTTAATAGTTAGAATTAATATGCTTTTAAACTTTCGATAGTTCAAATTTATTATGTTTTAACAAATTAAAAAATAACAGAATCATTCGATTATAATGATTCCCCCTAAGCGATAAAGGAAGTAAGAGGAATTCTTACCTTGCCAAAGGTTTGTCTTTTAACGAAGAAAAGTAGATCTTCTCTTTCAGCTCTGAAATAAGGATGTCTGAATTCCCAGATCCTGAGAATGAGAAAATTGGAGAAAATATTATTTAAAGTAATATACGAATAATTTTAAAATTTTCTACATAAAAGTTTACTCATTCTTTATTTCCTTTTCAAAACTTAAAATAAGACAAATAATCGGAATCAATTTTATTTTGAAGAGGATAGTGGTAGAAACACACAATGTTCTAGCACACACTTCCATAAATTTCAAGAATTTGGCAATGAGAAAAGGGATAGGGGAGCTTTATCGCCATTTCCCCCTTCAACTAATACTTTGGAGACTTTGAGGGTGATTCTGGGAGTGATTTTGTTTAAAATGAATATTCTCTCAGGAGTAAAGGGGATTTATGTAGATTAGATCAGAATTGGTGTAGTACGGTGAGTAGATTTGATAAATTTTATGTATGAGCAGCAAGAAACTCAATACTGAGGTATTGAGTTAACGGTAAAGAGTGGAGTTGAAACTATAAACGAGAAGGAATAGTGAACTGCGAATCGGGAGAATTTGTCAGATCATCATGATAGATTTACTTAGTTTTCGTATTATCATTAAATGACTTTTTATTCATGACTATTATTTTGCGACCATTATAAATTAAATTTATAAAAAATTACGGAAGTAATAAAGGGGTTAATGTACCTTTAATTTTCTATGATTGTTATTTAATATAGTTTATAATAAATAATTAATTTAAAAGAATTTTTAAAAATTGGTCGAAAATAGTAATTTCGCTGAAACCTTCTTTTATTTATTTATTTTTTTTTTTTTGCTCTTTCAGATACACTTTACTTTTTGAGCTATTTGAATGCAATAAAAATTTGAGAAAGATAGTCGCAATTCCATAGGATTAACATTACATTCACGAAATCAAAATGGACGATAGATGGGAACCTTAAGATCGATGATGGCTTAGATTCGAATAAATACGATATATATATATATATATATATATATATATATATATATATATATATATATATATGCCATAAGAGGAATCAAAAAGGCATAAATTTACGAGGTTCCTAATTTAAACTGAAACAGTTTACTCTCTCGTCAGATTCACTATTTTAAAAATCTTTAATTTAATGGAAGCTCCAGAATTTATTCATTTGCAATCGAAATTCGATAGGATCAGGACGTCCGGGGATCGGTGTGTGAAAGTCACCGATAATTGCTTGAAGTGAAAAATCAGGGAGAGAGTTCATATCCCTAAGACTCATGGAATTTAGAGAGGAGGCTATTTTAGAATTTACTAAAATTTCATAATAAAAGATTTGCCATTCTCGATGCCATATTTTAGAGACTCGGTTTCTTGATAGAAGCGAGTGAAATGAAGGTGATTAATGTATGAATTTAGACTAATTTTTATATCAAAATAAAAGTGTGAATTTAATAATTATCCATATAGATTAAAATTTAATGCAGTTGCCTGAAGTTGACGCGAGAGTGCACAACGTAGCATTGGTTTATATTGAAGATTAATAAGATTGAAGACCTACAACATAAGAGGAAATAAAAAAAAAAGTCTTCAAGTGTTATTAACACTAAAATTTCAATAAGGGCATTAAAATTGAAACTGAAACTTTTGTGAATCGGTTGGAAGAAACCAATTTATACTAAGCAATCACGTGCATTTTATACTTAATTTTGAAAAAGTTTTCAGGGGCGACATTTCAGGATTGTACGATAACGAAACTCTCTGATGGCTAAAATAACTCGTATTTCTTTCCTTACTTAAAACTTTGTAGGATTTTTTCTACATTACGTTCATTATATTTTCAGCTCTGTGAAGAGATTAACTCAATACCTCGTTCAAAAGTACATACACACCAATTATTTTGTTTGAAATACTTGGATTATTCATCTTCAATAAATAAAGATTACTTAAGATGTTAAAAGTATTTTTATATCTTCAATTTGAATACGAATTATTTATAAAAAATAAACTTTACTCGGTATATTTCTTTGGAAATAGTTTGAGATCTAATAAATAAAATCTTTAAAAAGAAACATTGTAGGGACTTGTATGACTGCATATATACATTTGATTAAAAATATTGTGATAAGCAAAAATATTTAAAGACAAATCTAACGCAATAATGTTTGCTTAACTTTTAAGAATATGTTAATTTTTTTTTGAGTAGCCAGGATTTTCGTTACTGGCTTTGGAAAAAAAAATCTATATTTTTGTGAACAAAGAAAGTGATACGCTATGAATTTTTTAAACAAAATAATAATTTCAATTCTAAGGTATTTTACAAACTTTACCCTTTTCGTAATAAATTCTGATAATAAAACTATTTTTAGTTAATCAACATATATATTTCTTTGGTAAAATTTATAGAATTTCCAATAAAACCAAGCAAACGATTTTTAAAGTCAAATTGACTCATTCGGCTGCTTTGCTTTTGCAACATTATTTTTCTGAATATTCTTTCCTGTATTTTTTTTTAATAGTTAATTACGTTAGATAGAAAGGATTTTGTAAAGTTCTCACTAAAAAAGGAGACAAAATTATACTCATTGCATTATACCATCAAAAAAAAAAAAAAATGCATCACATACTCCCCTCCCTAAAAAAACCCTGAAAATGTAGGGCACTAACGTGAAGAAACGACATGTAGTATAAATATATTTGTGACTTTCTTATTTATTTTAAATCAAGTAATGACATTTATTTCCTTTTTTCAGATAGCAAAATTTCTGTAAACTTTGGTTTTCTCAACCATTTTAAAATATATTTCACCATTTGAACTAAGTAATGTATTATTATTTAATATGCTCCATATTTGTTTAAAAGATTTTAAAAAATGTCATTCTGATTTTAAAACACGTTTCCAAATAATATTATTCTGTTTTTTTTTTTTTTCCAATTTATTCATTAATAGATTCGCCAACATTTGGAAGAATGGTCTTAATTTATGCTATGCGTATAAATTATTTATAGCTACACAACGCTTACTGTAATTGATATATGTTTATTACAAACCTAAGAAACACTAACTGCATTCCAAGTAATGAAAAGATAATTCCGAAATTTAATTATACATCCAGTTGGGATTATAAAACATATTTACACAGAAATAATTTACACTTTAAATAATAAAGATTGGTTTTGATATAGAAGACTAATATAGATAGCTATATATCTAAAAAGAAAAAAAAAAGTCTAAACAGATCAAAACAGTTTGGTTTTGTAATTGTACATTCAATGCGCTTAAAAAAAATCCCTTACAGATAACTGATTGGATAATTCACTTAGCATCACATGACTTCATTGGACATTGCTTCCTAAGCCTTGAAACCGAATTCAGCTCGAATATATTTAATTTATTTATGACTTAGTTGCACGGATAAAAAATAACGATGTAAAATAAATATTAGGATGAAATTGATGTAGACTTTTTTTAAATTACTATAATCATTAATTTTTATGTTGGAAGTTATAACATTTTTACTTGTTATATAATTTCAATGAATTTTGTTAATATTTCTCAATGAAAATAAGTTTTAATTACTATACGTGCGTGATATGTTTTATACCAAAATTTCTAAATGATTGGAATATTCAATTCATAAAATCCTGGAATCCAAAATTCCACTCAAAATATTTC
>BMAW01104136.1:0-59008 GCA_019974015.1 Nephila pilipes
TATTGAATCAGCATAAAGCAATATAATTAATATAATAATGATTAAATTACATCTGATTTAAAAATTTTGTAATCAATTAGTTTCTAACTTGTTTTAATTGAAAACTCAGTAAACCTTATGCAAAATTTCCTGAAATCTCTTAATGGAATCTTAAAGTTTCGATTTTTTAAACTTTTTACAGAATTCAATAACATTTTATTATTCGGTTTTGAGAATTTTTATGTTATGTTAAAAAAAAAACTTTAAGAAGATGAAATTGTCTCACGTATTTATATTTTGTTTGAATAATCTGTCATTAAATGACACGTTGCAATAACTAAATATTGTTTTAAATTACTTATCAGGATCAACAATATTTCCTTTATTATTATTTACTTTTTTCTATAAAATTATATATATATATATATATATATATTCCTTAAAATCCATAAAAATTTTAAAATTTATAAAACCGGGGAAAAAACAAAATAAAAAACGGTTTGCAGATTCAGCATCGATAAAACACGGGATTGTTTTTTAATATAAGAAAAAAATTCAAAAAATGACACACAGGTGGCGTTTTGTACTTAAATGAAAGAAAAGACGCCCAAATAATAAAATAATGTTACCAAATCATTTATTTCAGGATTATGTATTCCACATGTCCACCACCACAAAGGATAACTCATTGGAGGAGAGCCACTAATCCAGCCACAGCAGAGTGCAGAATGTCCGGCTGTATACATGACAGCTCTCGGTGGATCGCATTTTTCAATTCTGACAGATTAGATGGACGGGATCGATACTCCCGGGATTTTAATCATCCCCTCAGCCCAAAGTCTGCTGATGTTAGATCTGGAGACAAGAACGCCATGGAAACTTGCAACGCTTATTAATGATTCTTTCTTCCCCGAACGTCTGTATCAAGAATTCCTTGGATTAGCAATGTGGCTTATTGCCCCATATTACATAATTGTAACAGAAAAAGCGTATCTTTTTCACACAAACACGGAATGTATAGAAGGCCCCATCAATATCATGGACTTGCGGGCCAGGGCAGGTTATCAACACAATATTGAGTAAGTTTGATGACAGCAGCAGTATGGGTATGAACTTTATCCTGTAGGAAAATATCCCTTAGAATAGTAATCAAGAATAGGAATTACACCCAATTTAATTCCCAATCTGACATACAAACTTTCTGTTATGGTGCTTAGTATAATGGCCAGAATGCCCCTGTTGTCATAGGAAATTGCATCACATACCCGTGTTCCTTATATAGGTCTGAAGTACCTACGATGCAGATATCTTGGTTCCAAGCACTCACCAGGACTCGTTCTAAGCAACATATGGCCATCACAGGTACCTAGACAAATATACCTTTCATGTGAGAATCCAACATATATTCACTCATCCATCTCATGAGCTCTAGTTTGGCACAACTGAAGTTACAAATGTCTGGGATGTGGAGTTAGGGTCATGAACCTGTGAGACGATAAGCTAGGAGATAATTCACAAGCAAATGGCTATTAAAGTATCTGTGTCATTATGGTGCCAAAAAAAATTGGAGTTTCTGTAGCAGAAGCTGTACGATTTGCTACAGATGGATATGAATACGGTGGTATTTCCTCTCAGTAGCGATCTGCGTATGACTGGAACCTGGTCTCACTAATGCAACACCATTTTCGTTCATCTAGCACGAAGTTCGAATGTACATCATCTTTGATTTGTGTAACACTCTTCTTAAATATTCTGCACCTAGAAAAATTCTTTCTCTCCCCCCCCCCCTTTCCTTGGGAAAACGATTTTAATTTCCGACAATATATATATTCAAAGTAACTAAGAAGAACAAAGTAACTGATTATATACCTTAAAATATCAACATATGGACAGAAAGAACATTGAAGTTTAGAATATGCGAAATATTCATCACTTGTTGCAGTGAACACAAGTATTTTAGCTGATTTTACCAATTCAAGAATAGACAAATGCGCTGAGTTTGTTATACCAAGTGCTTTATACAATGTAATATAAAGCACTTGATTCAGTAAGAGAGGTTTTTATGCTAATCACACAGAAATCAATATGTCGTACATTGGGCAACCAAAATTCACTAACTGGTGTGAAGATATAACGAAAGCGTTTACTTCTGAAACAGTACCATATACAGTTATTACTACAACTAATACTAGGCTGAATTTGACTATTGTATAGAAATTAGTCGTGTAAAGAAGGAAGGAGATGTAGTGTTAGGTAAGAAAGATTAATGAGCTTTCCTTATATATATATATATATACATATATACAGCAACACATTCCATTTCAAAGTATAGAGTAGTATTAATTACATTATTTTCTATATTTTCTTGTAGTTAATTTGTTTGAAATTAGTTAATTTGAAATAGTATAAAATACTATTTAGGTTTTAGATTTTATATTATGGTAAATATTATTTAATTTGCATATATATATAGAGAGAGAGTTAGATCATAAAGAAATTCTACAACATCTGTTAATTTCAGCATCCGTTCTGTTTAACCCAACGAGAAGAGGATCCAATATAGTTCATTGAAGGTATGTGCCTGGTGATTCGTTAATGGCACACAGTGGCTGCATCATGGTTACGGTGATATAACACAAACTCGAACTTTTAATGTTTGTTTTATCACATATTTGTGAGAGGAAAGTAGGCATATAAAAGTACATAAAAACCTTAAATAGCCTTGAAACAAACTTTATATTCTGCAAACGGAGTCTATAATATACAAACAGTTCTTCAGCTAGAGAAATAATGTATGACAGAGACAAGACAATCAATCACTGATGGTCAACACATATTGAATAAAAGAATAGGCGTTACTGAGTTGACAATAAAATAAAATGGATGAATTAAAGAATACATTAAGACTCAACGGTTTTAATAAATGAAGTAATTTCTTGCTTTTACATAATTTTCAGCATACAGAAGCACAGGTTACAGAGCATGCTATGAAGCCTGTTGGTGTCGCTTCAAAGAAAGCATTGAGCGGATAACAACTGTGCTTAATAAAGGCACCACAGAGGTACTTTGATACAACAATGGTAATACAGCTTAAGGATTCGTGTTTCACCAGTACAAACTTGGGTTGATGCCATTTAAGTTGAAATACCTGTTCATTCATAGTATGCAGTGGCCAATCGATATCATCATATCGTATTAGAACTCTTGCAAAGTCGATATGTAGTTGTTGATCCTCGAGGCAACATCTTGACACGCTGGTACTGGATGGAAACACGCTTATGAACGGCTTAGAACTACAATCGGTATATCCAACACATGAGCTGCGAATTGTATGTGTCCAAAAGTCATTAAATGCACTTCCGTAACAACTAATCAGAACATGTTATCATCTCGGTTTATCACAGGTGCAGCTCGTATCTTCGAATTTGATTTCAAAATCACGCAGACCTTGGGAAGTACATGAGCCATGTCTGTGGAGATGATTTCGGTGATAAACCCGCAAGGCTTTCTCAGCATCCCTCCCATTTTGATAAGACAGTTTTACCAATTCACCACGAAGTGCCCAGGTTGAGTCGTTTCGTCGCCATGTGCAAGATCCCGACTGAAGGATTAGCATACCCACCTCGCATTTTATCGGTTTCCTACGCTGAATATCTGGTGAACGACGTTCTGCGATTAGTACCTTACCTCTGTCATACGCAAATTTTCTGCGTGCCCCCAGATTGTGTTTTTTAAGCTGGTTTGTTGGTTGGCTTAGTGACGGATTACGAAGTGGGATTTTGCGAACAGTCTGGGACTCACCCCTAAGGTTAGTTCGAAAACATGCCATCACAATTTTGATCCCCCACACCACGGGTGTGATAGCATCCCTGACATGGTATCTCCAGAAGTGCAATTTGCACTGGAACTTGCAGGACATTGCACGCACGACGGATTTCACATACATCAGGTTCCCATAGCGCTCTTTTGCCGAGCGAGCCTTAACCCCGGCCCTTCTAGTCTTGAATCCAACACTCTGCCGACTGGTCTTTTTTGGATAGAGATGTGGGGATATAACTACTAACATTATGGATATGACCCTCCCACACAGCATAATCACTGTATTACAAAATGGTAATTAAACAAATGTTCATATTCAGAAAAATTAATTTAACTACAGAAATAAAAATAGAAAAGAAATCAAAGGAACTAAAATTTAATATCAGTAAAATTAATAGTAATCCATTTAAAATCAAATAAACATCAATTATACACTTTCTAAAATCATGAAACCTAAATAGAGTTATAAAAATCATACATACTTTAAACCCATGTGCTCTATATAACCTATAAATTTAAAATGACACTTAATTAATGAAATAATTTCATTTCCTCTTTGGTTCCTAGTTCTTTCGATTTTATAAAATAAAGATCAGGAAACAATTTTAAATCTAACAAGTCTTACAATAAAATAATGGAATCTAACAAGTCTTACAATAAAATAATTAATGCTGTCACAGGCTGTAGTCTGTAGATGTGGATTATTCCAGAATTAATGCTTAAGCTGTCCCCTCAACAATTACATTATGAAATCAGTATTAAACCGAAAATTATATCTAGTTAAGAACATGGAAAAAAAATTAATACCAAATATTTAATAAGAATTGTAACCTTAAAAGTAAGTTAAATACTTTTTTTATAAAATGTAAAACAAAATTTAAAAGATATAAATATATACACACACACACATATATATATATATATATACATACATACATATATACATGTATATGTATATATATATATGTTTGTGTGTGTGTGTATACATAATGCTTAGATATCTTTTAAATAAAGTATTTTTAAAAATATATTTTACATTATATTAAATTATTTTCATATTGTGTTCAAAACCTCCCTTTTTTTAATTTCCCCTAAAATTTATTCTGATTTGTATGTGTTTCCTTTAAAGTTTTGCTATGTATAAAGCGGGGCAGTGTGGAAATTATTAATTTCTTGATGAAATATTACGAAATATAATGAAAAAAACTACTTGTCCCAGATAACCTGTCAAATGCAGATGCCTCTTAGAATATAATGCAAAACGAGATAGTTTCCTGTTAATTTCAAAAGTAATCAGAAATTTCGAAAGACATCAGATGTCAACTAAAAAGAACTAGAATTTCTCCTTATTATATGTTGATTCAATTAAATAAAAAAAACAATTTTACTATCAAATTTCGATGCTGTCAGAAATGTGTTGAGTTATCGTGTTTTAAATTAATTTGTCTAGCTCGCAGAACAGTATCGTTGGGACCACGAATTTTATTGTATTAAAAAGGTAATTTAAGAAATTAATTAAAGTTTCAGAGTTTCGTTTTTTACAGCATTCAACCTTCAATGTCATTTTATGTAATACAGTTAATGAAAGTATGATCAAGTTAAGCAAGTAAATGAATAAATTAATTATCATTTAGCAAAACGGTTTGAAGAAAGTAATATATCGATTGTGAAAATTTATTTATAGTTATAAATTTCATTATTAAATGTATTCTATTGAAACAATATAATGAAGTTATTGAAATAGAAAGATGATGAAATAAAATTATTTTCATTTTAATTCAATTTTTATAAAAATGAAAACCTGTAAAATCTTTGTGTTCTCAAAATTTCTCCACTTCTTCCTTATAAATTTGAAAATCAGTTAGAGCCTTTTAGATTTTTTCTAGATAACTGAGGTGTATAAACATAGAAACAGGAATATTAATGTTCCCATACTTTATTGGAAATGTGTCAGAAATCAGGCATGGATTTGTTAAAAAATGAATTGCTGATATTTCAAAGAGAGTATTTATAATTTATTCCAAATCATATAAATAGGTAAAATAAATTTCCACTGTGCATTAACAGTTAAATTTAAGATAAATTTCCATGAAATTTATGTTTTAAATTAAGTAAATTAAATGAATATTATATAATATTTATCATTTGATCGTTCATTATAATCCATGCTCTTAAATATTAAACATTGAAATGTCATGTGTCGTATTTTTATTGGAGAAATAAAATATCATGTGTCATAAATTTTTATACATTAATTCGAGAGTCCTACTATTCATTACTTTTCCATTCTCATCCATCTATATTTTTATATAACAATGAAATATACATTTTTGTCTGAGTCGAAGAAATGTCATTTGTCGCGTATTACTCCATAAATTTATTCGATAATCTTTGTGCCGTTTTCGATATTTTGTCACATTAATAACGGTTACTAACAATTAATAGTGAAAGAAACTGGACTGGAATAAACAAATTGATACATTAATCAAGAATTTACGAGAGCCTGAATATGAGTATAATAGAATGGTCCCTTACAAAAAATAAGATAAATTAATATCAAGTGCTTGTCTGCCAGCAGAAAGCGGATGGAAATATCCAAGTCTCTTATCAGAAATCAAGACATTTTATTATATGAATAAACATTAATATAGAGTATTTTTATGTAGTCAGATCAAGTGACATTCCAGAAGCGAAACAGCTGGGAGATTTACCCTCAACGATGAAGTGACGAGTGTAGAGTGACGAGAAAGAGGCCTGAATTACAGGCCAAATTTCAATACCACATTACTTTAGGCTTTGAAATCAATTTTAAGAAATTTCGCGTTTAAGAACTCGCAGTATTCTGATGATTCTGGTTGAAATTTAACTATTCTCTTAAACTAACTAGATTGGAGCAAAGTAAACATGCGATTTTCATTACTTTACCTACCACAAATACTGCGACATATAAAGCAACATATAAGTTCAATAGAAGTTAATAATTGGAATGGTGTTCAAATTACGTTATATGAATGATATTTAATGGCTAATGCAAATCTAAAACAAATAATTGTATTATATAACATCACATTTCTCTATTTATATCAATATGATTGTAAAATATTTGTTCATTTGGAAGTCACATCTTCTATGTTGATTGCTCTATGTCTATTTTAAAGGGACCTAACGTAATACTTCTAAATCCCCTTTGTAAGTATTCTTGATTGATTTGTTCCCGGAATTCTAAAATAGTATCATTAATTTTGCTTAAAATGTTAAATAAAGCATTCTACACTAACATAATGTTCGAAAAGCTTACTTCTTATACACATGCATCCTTTCATAAATGCACACAGACATAAGGGATACATAAGGGATTTTGGTTTTGAATTAATTTACATTAATTTAATTTTTAACTTTCGGTTTATTTTGATTTTTCATTGTAATAAATGTTTGGATACTTCGTGAAACAAAATAGTAAGATTATCCACTTAGGGAAATTTTCAGAACTATTGATCTGTGATTTAGTGTGCGATTTATTGATTATTTGTGCCGTTTTGCCCCGCAAAAGTATATCAATAATTTATTTCAAAAAGTTACATTTACCAATCAAATACAAATTCTTAGAATATCATTAAATAGGGGATTTTATCTCAAAGCAATAAAAGTTTGAGAGTATGTATTTTTCAATCTAATTTAAATATGAATGTTAGAAGATTTTTTTAAAACAAGTGACGTTTGATGCAATATTGCATTAAGTACTACTGAAGTTCTGAGGTGTTTTAGTATTATTCAAGTAAATGAATGCTAAGAAAATTACTTCAAATGATAAAAAGTTGACACATTGTGTTATATTTAGAAATTGCAAAATGTTATTAAGGTATTTTTCTGAAATATTCCGTCACTATTTCATTTACAGTAATTTTATTATTTAGAACAGATATCAAAATTAAAATTTTGCATGTTAATTTTTCCCTCATAAGACAAATATTATTTGTAAATGTCACTATACAAGAAATGAAAAAACCGGTGTTATATGTATGTATTTGCTTAAGTATCATTGTAAATCAGCAGTGCATTTTTATCTCTAATATTCCTTTGTTTTCGCAAATTATTTATGAAAATCAGAATACTCAAAAAAATAATAATTTGACTTTCTGGTTAGAAATGCTCAGTCAATTGACGTATTTTTATAAGAAGTCAAGTAACTTTATTTACCTCTTCTACCTTCATTCAAAAACCCATCAGTTGCACATACATAAATACCGTATTCATAACTCTTTCTTCTTGCCCAGGAACTATTGTAAAAATTCAAGAATTATTTCGTATGCATGTATCAATAATTTATCTAACAGCAATTAAGTATTTTTAGAAAAAATTCCATTACAAATTTATTTTGCACCAATTCTTAGTAAAAGTTAACTTCACCATTTTTGCGTACTTGTTATTTAGCTGATTGTTTTAAATTATTAATTGAAATATTTTTTTTCACCTGTCTTCTAGAAACTAAAAAGTTTCTTCACCATAACGTGTATTTTATACTTTCCATTCTACCTTATCTTAGTTTGTTGATTGCACCAAAACAGACAATGCTTTTTCTAACATAGTAGCAAATCCTTGTTTCATCCCAAATGAACATTAATTTGCACTCCTTTCGTACATTTCCCGTTCATTTCATTACAGTAATGTTTGATGATATAGTCAACATTCACACATGATACTGTAACTTCCCTATTAAATATCTGATACATTTCTTCAGCTTTATTCATATTTTATTAGAAATAATGAAATATTCCAGATGAATTGGTTGTTTTCCTCATTGATTGCAGTAGCTATTCCAATAACCACAATGCTCTTTACATTAACATACTTTCCTTGTGTTTTACCAAGAAAAAGAAAATAATTGTACCGGAAAAATTATTTTATTCAGAATAAAAGCTCGTTTGACAATATAGCTCTAATTAAGAAAATTATTTGTACTTTTTTTTTATTTTATAGGGAAATCAAAAATCATTTTTGGCCTTAAACATCTAACCAAAATGTATTCAAGCAATTTTGAAGCAAAACCCTTCTCAACCTGAATATTAAAGCAAATATTTATTTCCGAATATCTTCGACACTTTACTTGCATATTTTTCCATGATCAAAGCAACAAATGTTCCAAGTCTCAGATTTCCTGTTGAAGAATTGAATATTAACTATTTTCTAAATGTATAGATAACATCTAACAATATACGGAAATTTTATAATTAAATAATCATTGTCATTTACAATAAATATTCTTTTTAAAACTAATTATTTAATCATTTATGTCACTAAAACTATGAATTAAGTATTGATATCTTTATTATTAGTTAAAGAATTCGAGAAAATACGAGGTTTGTAAAAAAAAACTCAGGAAACATAGTCCGGAAAGTCGCAGAAGATCGGGCATGCCCAAACAGGATAAGGGAGAGACGAAGTCGCGCTGATGTTGATGTATAGACTGCATAAACTAGTCAATCCCGTTAAGAGGGTAATTGCTGTAGGACGTTGAAGTAGAGAGTTAGCACTGTAATTTATCGTTATATAATGTGAAAAATGATCGTGGATTAAAGTCGAGGTTATTCGCTACAAAATTGCTTCTGAATGTTATCAAGAATTAAGTTAGGCGGGTTACATGGTGGGTCAAAGCGTTTAGTTAGCGTCGGAATGAAAATACGCATTTCTACAGATAACTTCAGCCATCTATTCCTCAACGTCCTATTGACTTCGTGAATGGTCTCCTTCTCATTGTGAATCGACAATCCGGAAATTATACGCAGAAATAGGTTTCAATCTTAAACCCATGGCCCATGCTAAAGAAGCGTCTTTAGACAAGGAAATTTTCATCCAGTTACATTCCACATCGATTCACTGACGCACAGAAATAGCACCTGTTTGCACTGACTAGTTTCATCTGGCTGGTTTCCAGAAAGGCGTCTCCTCCATTGCGACAATGATGCCAAATCATTTTTGCTGCATGTTATTACCCTCAAAGAGACGTGAGTACGATCCTGAATTTAAAGTGTAGACCGAATAAATGATGTCATCTAAGATCGCTACGTCTGCAGAAAGTCCGATAAGAACACAATCTTGTGAAGGCTATGCTGATTGTGGCTTACAAATATCAAGGTATCATTTTTATGCATACTGTGCTTGAAGGATAAACATTGAACGCAGACTACAACTGCCCATTTCTACAGCTCCATTTGCCACAGGTTGTACGATGAAAATACGTTTATTGCGAGAAAATATCCCCATATTGTTGTATGACGACGCTCATTGTCATATGGCTCACATGGTAATCAATATATTCTAATGGAAGGTCTTGAAACACCCTCCGTATTCAACTAACGTGAGTTCTTGAGACATCGACCTGTTTCCTCAGTTCAAGCAACTCCTCCGAGGCACCCGATTTCCTGACTTAACATTTGTAGGTCTGAGTAGGAGGGTGCCTTTTGACTATCATCAACAAAAATACACTTGCTAATGGTATCCTACATCTTCCCGATATTTGGCAAAAGATGCAAATTTTCCTGGGGATCATATTTAAGAAATATAATGCAATGTTATTTGTAAGTTCATGAAAATTATCTACTTTCTTTGTTGCCACTATTTTACTCACAAACTCGTTTTCATCAATAAAATACATAAAATTCCATTTCATTGAGACTGAAAATTCTTCAAATTATCATTTAAGGAAACACAAACTATAATTTGATTGAAGTCTCTATTATTGGATATTCAATTTTAGTTATCTGATTTCTTTATTTAATTTAACTCAATAATCTTCCCTTCTAGATTTAACTTTTCTAGAAGATGATATCTAAGCTATTTTATATCTAAGGTACAAACTTTTGTCAAATGAAAATAAGCCATGATAATAGTATTAAGGAATTATGTTAGTAACCATTAAATCTCACAGATTACAGGTGTCCATAATTTACAAGACAATCTACATGAAGAACTAAAGTAGAACTTTTCATGATCTGTTACATATGACATCAATTTACTAAAGAAATATAAAATATAATATGAATCCAAATTAATTTAGGAGAATTTTATCAAAATATATCTTTTTTAAAAAATGAAATGCTTATAAATGCAATTTGGAAAGAAAAATCTGAATCTTTTGAAAGGCCGTAATCATTGGCTTCCCCATGAAAGGTGGATTTATTTTCAAAACTGCTAATTTTATGAACTGTTAGTCTTCCACCGTGGTTAAATTGTAGTAAGTATAGCAAAATAGCACTATCCAAAGTTATTAACGTGATAAGTATAGTGCACCGTGGGTTATAAATGGCAGCAGAGATCGAGATGAGTTCGGGATAATAAATGTACAACCGTCGACAACTGACTGCTCAGACAAACCAAGGAGCAACAAGGTATATTCTCTCTCAAAATGTGTTACAAGGTACAGAACACTACCACAAACTACTGGTTAATGCACTAATGCTAACAGCTATTCCTCAGCACAAAAGGGTGGAATTTTTATGGCAATAAAACTGGATATCCACTTAGTGATGATAGATGTTTTATCTCCCTTATAAATAGCATTTTATAAGCTCTATCGGATGATTGAATGTGGGTGTATTGCGCTTGAAACGTCAGCAAACGCACACCGTATAACATTTCCAGTAATTATTCCAGTAAAGGTACGCAGCTTCTTAGTATGGGGAATATTTTCATGAATACATTTATCTTTTTGGGAGTAACAATAGATCAACGAAAGTATGTATCTGTCCTAGCAGTCAATGTTCCTTCCTACATGCAGATTACTTTCCCTCAGAGTGATGACAGCTTCCAGCAAAACAATGTGAAGTTTTTTATAACTTTTAATCTCGCGCAGGGTACAAAGATACCAAGAATAGTTGCCATATTTACATTGTCTTATGATTCCCCTACATAAGTCCAATATAGAGTCTGAGAGATTATTTGAACTGAGTTACATTCTTCAAAGATCCTCAACCAATAACATTAAAGTTAAATTTTTCCGCAAATTTCTGAACACCAGTTTTTGTACATTTTAATACAATTTTTTTTTCCATGATCGTAAATAAAATTCATTTTCTTTCTTTTATTTCTTAAAGTATGTCATTTAGATTTACTTTGTTTTTTACTCTATTCTAACAAAGTATAAATTGTTTTAAAAACCCTCAACATCTATGATTCTTTAAAAAGAGATTTCAGGATCATGCAATTTCAAGGATGTACAAATTTTATCTTAATGCTCAAGCTTCTTAATTCTATAAGTTTTACACTCTTTTACGTACACATTTAATTGAACCTCATCATCTAATTTAAAATTGTAAGTTGAAATATCATTCACATCCCTTCAAATAAGATATGAAAAGCCCATCCTTGAATCGATTTCAGTTTTAGAAAGCAAAATAGAAATTTTAATACTCCTAAATACTGTGTAAATTGTAATGACTATCAGTTGTGTTTAGTAATATCGATTTCAAATAAAAAAAGTGTTGTAAAACCTTTACAAAAGTTAAAAATCTACATCTGTACAAAACCTGTTTCTTTATTATAACTTAAAAATGCAATTTCTTATTAGAACATCAAAATATTATCTCGACCATAAATAATAGTTCCTTTACTGTCTTCTTTTTTCTAAACATGTTTATAACTCCAAAAAAAAAAAGTCTCATCTGAACTATACCACAGAACAATATTTCCATTGTTTACACATCTGTACATTTATCCACTAATCTTGGATCTCCAAAATAGGAACGACTAAGTTAAGGAAGTGACGCAATTGTATGATAATTTCATTAAAAGTATTAAATTCTATTTTATTAAAGCTGCAGAATTTGGGATATATTTCCTTTGAGCGGAATTAGTCTCCATAATTTTTTTTCCGGTTTTTCTGGCAAAATGAAGTGAGCTGAGAAATTGTTGATTTATTAGACAGACGAAACAGTAAGTTTCAAATGAAACCTATTAGAGAAATTATTTTAAGAAATTCTATGTTATCTAGCATGCCAGTTTAACAGTGAAATAAGAATACTTTTTAGTTGTCTGAAGAAAGATTTATTTTATATAGAATATAAATTGCTCTTCAATTGTTCTTTAAATATTATTATGTTTTCTTTTAAAATTCATTTTTACTTTTGACCCTAGGTACTCTGTCTATGAATTAATCTTAAATAAAAAAAAAAACTATAGAAACGCATTTTACGCAACATATACTCAACATCCACAACTTTATGCAAAAAAAAATACATTTTAAGAAATATTTTTCACCAAAATAAAAAAGAATATCATTCTTTAGCTTAACATCAGTAATTGTACAAATAATATTGTAATCAAACTTCATAATATTTATTTTAAAGAAAACAAAAATTTCTCTCTGAATAAAAGATAACAATTGCCATTTTGACAACTGAAAATCAACGTTTCTGTATATAAGTACTGATTAACACTTCTAATATTTTGAGATACATCCCAATGAACAGAAATACTTTAATAATATCTACTCTGTAAGTCTTCGTCAGAATTTCCATTTCCCGCGAATCTAATGAAACTTCGATTTCCGCGAGCTCTATTTCAGTGGCTTAAATGAACAAAAGATTAAAGAAACCATTTAAGTTAAAGGAGAAAGATATACGAATAATGCTTTAATAATGAATCTACAACTTTAATAACGAAGTCATTTCAATAAATCTAAGAATTAATTGCGTTTCTTCATTAGTGGGGTGAATTATCATTCATTCGGTGATAACGAAAAATAATTATTGAGCGGGCAAATTCAAAAGAGGTATTGAGAGCGTTAATGTACGTTAAAGAATTTGTTAAAAATAAGTTCTGGTGCGAATTAAGTTAAAATGATAAGTTTAGGCTTTATAACTTCTATTTATCTCGATATAAAATAATATTTAAAAGCACAATATGAACTGGAAAAGAAAAAACAGAATATTGGAAACTAAAAATTTGTTTTACTTGTACTATTTTCCAATGTCGTGTATAATAGGGATCTAAAATTTTTAATTTTATTTTAAATTATATTTGAAATTTCCAAAAAATCAGCACTATGATTTAATTTAAGACAAGAAACTCTAAATTAACTTATAGTGATTCTACCGAATAATGTATACTCTCAAAAAAGGAATTTTACATTCATTGCTTTGAAGAACCTTTGTCACCTTACAGTTTGTTTAATTTTAAGTCCTTTCTTACACTTAGTGGAAGAATATGAACTGTATCTGAACTTCGATTTTTTAAATTCAATTAATCGCGGAATGATTTCTTAAGATGAAAATTTCTTTCTTTCCTAAGTCATCTATAGAAGAAAACCCGAAGATGGGAATGGCAAATTGCGGGATTATTAGTATCAAAAAACATCCATTCTCTTCCTAATATCTTGTTCTTGTAACTTGAAATGCTTGGATCTTTCTTATGGGAAAAATATATATATCGTAACAAAGGATAATTGTTACTATCATTGCAAACAATTATTTCAAATAACCCCATCTAATGACCTATTCCCTGTAAAAAAACAAACTTTATTTTATTAATTTCTGTACTCTCTCTCCCTCTCTCTTACATATATATATATACATAAATATATAAACTAAATTTCTTAAGTTTTTGATTTAATGATAAATAAATTAATTAATTTTATTTATTTAATCTTAATAGTCAAAAATACAATTAAACTCAATATTAAATTAATTTTATAAAATATGTTGAGAATTCGTATTTTCTAAGTAAAACTGTTATATATTATTGCTGATATAAGCTATTTAGAATATTTTTAAATTTTTTCTATAAAATGTTTTATTTCATTCCAACAAAAATAATTTTTTTTCTATATTTACAAGTCCTAATTCTGTTAAGGAAAAGTATGTGGGAGTTTAAGTGTGTATGTGTATATTTATGTATGATTCACTTCCATTTTTTATTGTTTGTACACATTTTATGCTAATTTGAGAAGTTCACAGAATATTTAGGTTATTTTAAGAATTTCTTGATTATTTTTAACAGAAACAACATAAGTTTCTAGTAATTTGTAAATAGTTAAATTGAAACGCATGTACAATTTGAATTCTAAAAAGACATGATTTAAATTTATTAGTGTAGTACCTAATACGCAATTTTCAACAAAAAATTAATAAGTCTCTTTATTTTCCGTTCTTCTCTTAATGTCTCATTGTACCAAGCATACTTAAATTTTTAAAATTTTACGTACGCAAATTTATGATGTAATTTTTTCATCATGAAGACTTCCGAAATTAAACGCTTATGGTTCCATTTGGTATTTGACTTATCAACAATAGAATTTTTTCAAAGAATTGTGAGTGGCAGGCAAACAATAGTAAAACTTCTGTTGCCCGTTTCCATTTTCCTCGCAATTATTTTTTTCAATCCATATCATTCTGACGATAGTAAGTACTGAGGAAATACATGGTATTCAGTTCCCCCTGAAGGAGTTTGTGCATGACATCTGCAAGTCAATTTTAGATAGTATCATCTTTTTAAGTGAACAGATACAAAAAATATGGATCCTGTTTACAAAAGCGGAATCGAAAGATGGGTTACAGATTAACAGTTGCAACAGAAAAATAAGAAGTGTTGAGTGAATAAAATTATCCCTTTTCATTTATATTTTACTCTTTTATTTCAACATTTCTTATGGTATATCAAATTAAAAACTATTGGGAAATGAAATAAACATACCAAGTGAAAAGTTCAACTAAAATGAATTACTTCTATGAAAACATGATTCTCACAGAGAATCACTGCCGCTGCGAAGGTGTTTTAGAAGTTACTTGCCATTTCTGCAAGTGATTCTAATATCTATAGGAAGATTTGCATGTTTTCCCACGTTTCGTAAATGATATATGAAATAGCTATTAATACATTTGCTCACTGAACAGAAATATGTGAAATAAAATAAAGATTATCCAAGCATACCCTTATCAAAAAATCTTTTTCATAACATAAATTCAATTGATTGTTTTTGAATCATTTCTTTAAAACTTATATTATCTAGAAAAAATATTTATAAAGAAATTCTAGCATACATAAAAATTTCTAACTTAAAAAGTGTATGGCGTATATCTAAAATCATTTTCTTAATGTTCAGAGAAATTCTTATATGGCCTTATTAGAGATTTTTGATTCAATAAAATTTATTAATAGCAGAGTAACACATATATAATTGATGATTGAAATTTAATTTCCATACCATTAGACAGGAATAAATGTTTTTGTACACAGATACTGACACACACACACACATATATATATCATATATATATATATATATATATGCGCAAAATCTAGAAAGAGCAACTGAAAGATATCTAGATTTTCTTATCTACTGACGGACTGAATACTTGTATATATGATATTCTGAAACTTTAGGTACATTTCTTTCTCACAAAGGGAAAGAAGTGAAAGAAAAATAGATAAAAATAACTTAGATAAAAATGGAATTTCAGTATTCTGGAGATATTTCTGAGAACGAAAGCCACTACAAAAATGATTTATTGAAGAGTGTCTATTCTGAGAAAGAATTTCTTTTCTTTTGTGACACTCTTATAAACCTTAGAGATTACTCACTCTGTTTGCTTGCTGAATATTACACTTTGTAAGTATAAATGTTAGTAAATTCGGGGGTAATAAACTTTTAAAAGAATCTCTTAAGTAAACCATTTTGTTTTCACTTTTACGCATTGATTACGTAAATTCTATTCCATGAATTTACATATTGAGTCTTAGATATTCAGTTTTAATGAAACTGAATATCCTGTATATTATGAATAAGCTATGAATGTGTATCCTATTATCACTATCCTATATGTTAGGAATCCTAAATATAGCTTTATTAACTTCCTATATATTATGCAATATCTGCATCAATTAAGATTTTTTATTTATAATAAGAAAAAAAGACTTTTTTATTCAGAGTGATTAAGGAAAATTATAATTTTCATCTCCAACAGCATAAACTTCATTGAAATGCAAGTTGTTTAAAATAATGAAAATTGTAAATGTAAAGTTTCCTTATGAATAAAAATGTGTGTTAGATTTGAAACATTTTGCAGATGGAAAAAACTATGCATCTATTTGACAATACAGCAATGATTGAATGGGTATTCTTAAATATAAACAAAAATAAAATTCAAACCATACTGAAATCTTAAAAAAATTGTCCATGCTGTTCATTTACTTTATTTATAAAACAACAAACTGAAAAATGTATTTACTGTTATATATCATCGTATGTAACTACTTTTTTAATCAATAAAACTTGAGGAATTGAGAATATTTCTAGAAATATATTTTATGTATAAAAACAGAATATTTATTCATTGAAATATATATATATATATATATATATATATATATATACGTACAAAAAGCTTATGAAATCACCCTGGATTTACTTTGGTTTATTTTTAGTAATCAGGTTTTCCCAAGATATATAGGTTAACATATTACATGTTAGATGAAACCTCCTCTTTTGCAAAGGTTATACCTTAGAAAAGGAATTTCTTACACCAACCTGAAGCCTCTTTCTGATTTAAATCATATAATTCCTTATTTATATAAGCCTATTATATAACTATGAATCAATTAGCTGTACATTAAAATTTAATTTGTTACATGTTAAAGGGAAACATATTTTCTAACCGCATATTTTATAGTAATATTTTTTTCATCCTTATATGATTATTCTAGCTTTTAGTGTATTTTTAGGATACATAATCTCAATGTCGTATACTAAATGGTAATACATTTTCAAGAAAAATAAATTACCTCTTCTCCATAAATAATATAGCCTGATTAATTTTAGAAACTGAACTGTTAGATAAATTTTAATGTATGATCCAACAAAAAGTGAAGCAATGAAAAATATTACTTTTTTACAGATTAAAAGCCTTTCTTCTCAATAAATGAAGATATCGTAATGAAAATGTTCAAAAGAGAAATTCTCCAGATTAAGTTACTCTTTTAAAATTTATAATTAGAATATCTTTTTTCGCTATAATAGTCTCATTCGCAATATATATATTTATATATATATATATATACATATATATATATATATATATATATATATATATATATATAATTTACTGTATCTAGGTTCCTAAAAATAAAAGCAAACGTTTCACTGTAAAATAGTTCAAATCCACGCAAACCTTATAGATAAATTAGATAGAACAATATGAATAGCTACTCTTTTAACGCGCCACTTGTTTTATGGTTTTACCGCGTAATTTGTTAGGTGTTTCAAAAATAATAAATGAATATTCCTCGTTATGATAAATTAATGGTTCAGTTTGCCTTAAGGACTTACTGATGGCTTAGGCTACTAACAATAATTCCAACAAGTTAATATTTTAATAGATAACTAAGCTTGAAAGATGTTGCTTTCAATTTTCCTAATTAATTATAGCTCTTAATCAATTTTGAATAGAATAGTTATTTAAGGCGCCTAAACCTCTTCTCTGAATTTAGATTAGTATTTAAAACTAATAATTTGAGATTTAAACATTTTTATTTAATGAAATAGGTTATAAACAATGATCGCATTGTGGGAGAAGATGTTCCGATCATAGATGAGAATTGGGAATTAAGATTAAGAACAAAGACGAAAATGAAAGGCTCTCATTTGGTCCACTCATTACATTTATTGAAAAAAAAAGAAATTAAAGGTTCCTTAACTTAATTTAGCATACCTGGAGGAGGATATTCATTGTGTCTAAGTCGTTTAAGTCTGTTTTGTGTATGACTCGCGAGTGTGACAGGTCTGTATTAATGTGCCAATGTGAGTGTGTCTGAGAATGTTGATTGTCGTAGATAAATGCACATTCTTATATACGTGACCGCCTGCAGAGATGGAGGGCAACCACAAAGAGGGAGAAAGTCCCATTTCCACCTGAAAATTACGATTCACACCTCCGAAGGTTAACTGTTCAATGCCCTTCTTATCTTTCATACGTAGAATCAAAGTGTTCAGATAGGGTACTATTCTTAATTAAAACAACTTGTTTTATGATCGTGGGAACAACCTACTATCATTTATATATATTATATAATTTGATATTAACCTTTGAGATGTTATTAAATCTGTTTATTTTAGGTGAGGCATTTAATAAATGCTAATGAATTATCATGATGTTCTCTCTCTTTCAATAACAAGCATCCAATTTATATATGTCAAGTTACATTTTAATCTTAAGGATTCTTAATCTTACGTTTTAATCTTAGAGCAACATTACTCACATCAAAAGGTAAAAATATTTACACTTTAAAATATATAACTCGTGCGTTTCACGACACTCATATAAATTTCATTATAAGGCAGGATAAACTAAAGAAATACGAATAGCTTACGATATTCGACCGAAATCCCTGAGTATTGCCAGCGTATAAAATTTTACAATTTTGATGTGCCAGAATTCATATTTTCAGTTGGCCTAGATTAGTACACCATGATACCAAAACAACCAATAAAGGTTGAACTCTGGGCCATGACAGAAATAGTGAAACTTGTCTTTTGATAATGAAATCTACATAACAGAATTTTTCTTAAGTTGAATATGTTTTTGTTCTCTCATATTTCCCCATTTCTTTGATAGTTAAAATTCTCTTGCTGCTTGCACACAATGTGTGTCATTATTTCTTATGGGAAGGAAATTAACAACAGAAATATCTGAAAAAAAATGCCAAAAGAAATTTTAATCTCAAATTTAGTAATTATAAGAAATCAAATACATTATAACGGAAAGTATAAAAGTTAAAGATAAACATATCAAGGTGAAATGTTCTTATTTATAAAGGAATATAATCAATTGAAGATCATTTGTCTTCTTCACTCTCAGTCTTTAATATTCTAAGTAACATTTATTTCCTACACAATAATCATCTATTATGCTATTGATTTGAAACTTTTACTTAATCAAGCTGTGAAGATGAATATACGACTTAATTAAATGGCTATCTGTTTAATTTATGAACACTAAGCTTAATTTTACTCAAGTATGAAAACTAGGCTACTTAAGTAATTTGGAGTTTAATTATTGATGTGAGAGAATAATCATTACTTTGTATTCATTCATTCGAGTTTACTTCAAATAGTATAAATTTGGAATGAATAAGGAAACAAAATTTGGTTAGGCATCATGTTCATTAATGACAATTTCGTTATTTTAAATTAGGAACTGATTTAAAAATTTATAAAATAAACTTAGAATTTCATATAATTTCAAAATTGGATATTTGTTTCAAAATGTGAAGTTTAGAATATAATTTTTATAAACACTTTAACGACATCAAAGTATATTAAGTTTAAAAAAAATACTTTTTAAATTTTTTTATTTAAATTTAGAATATTATTTTTATATAAGTTATATATCATTTTTTGTCGTGTTATAAATGAACTATAAAAAAACCTCATTTTTATATATTACCCACTATTTTAATTATCTCAATTTTCCTCATTCAGTTTAATTTCGGCCGCGGTAACATAGTGGTCATGTTTTCTGATTCGGGACTGGCGGGTTTCGTTCAGTAGTCGCGGGTTCGAACCTAGGCTGACAAGTACTAGGCGTGTAGCCGGGACTGATGCACATTTTATCTGTAAGGGCCAAAGGTCCTCCCATTGGTTTAGTATGGAAGTTAGGAGAGAGGGGTGCAGCTCAGTTGTCATCCTCGTCACTTGACGCGGTTGAAAATTAAGAGGCCAATAGCCCTCGTGTTGCTTCTAGTTCCACGTTAATAAAAACTAAACTGAAAAAAATCAGTTTAAATTTCCTGAAATATTATTTTAAAATCGAATTGATTTTAAATATGATGTAATAAAACTTAAGCGATGGAATAATTTACGTTAAAACTAAAAATTTTAAACATTAGGAATTTCTTTTACATATACAGATGTAAATATGAATTTGATAAAAATGAAAAACATTTTCAGATGTTTTACTATAAACTTAATGAATGTGGAAGAAGTTTTGTGACATAAATATATAATTTTATAGCATCTGAGTTGAATGAAGCGTTTATTCACTTATGAGTAGTAAGGATATTTTAAACTATGTATACTGTCATTACACATCGAATAATATACACTGCCTGAGTAAGAAAAAATAACACCAACCAGTATTTAACTCAACATGATAAAAATTTTCAGGAGATGTATGTTAAATTAAATAATTTGAATTTCAAACAAAAGAAGAATTACATTGATCGAATATACAAAATAGGCAGTAAAAAGTAGGACCGGATTTTGCGGCTATACAACCAGCAATTATTCATGACATAGAGAAATAAGTATTCGGTTGATGTCTTGAAGGACGGATAACCATGTGCTTTCAAACATATTCCTCAATTCGTACTGTGATTCAAGCTGAGGCAGGTCAAGCAAAGAATGAAGAATCAAATCCCAAACATATTGAATGGGGAAGAGACCTGGAGGCATCGCTGACTACGGAAGAAAAGGGAAACCTTCCTGTGTTTATATGGGAAACAGAATTTTTCATACATTGAAAATAGAGAAATGCAATCGGCTGGTATGATTTACTCACACACAATCGTGCTGTCATTGTACGTTTAAAAGAAAAAGAGGGTCGATGACAAACTAAGTTATTATGTTAAGTTGTTGAGCAGTAGAGCTGCATTTTTAAACTGAATTTTTATCTATGTCACAAGGGATTGAATTTTTATCTATGTCACAAGGGAATGAATTTTTATCTATGTTACATCTACTCTCTTATTCATTGTTTAGAATTAGCAAGAATCGTCATGGACTCGAATGGTGTCATTCAGGCACGATATGGTGTTATTCAGGCACAATATGGTGTCATTCAGGCACGATATGGTATCATTCAGACACGACATGGTGTCATTCATACATCTAAGTGCCTGTGGTCTTACACCAGTGCATCTGTCGTCTGTGTGTCAATGACAATACATTTAAATAATGATTTGATTGCATTGCTGGCGCTACCAATCTTCGGGAAATTGTTTTTGCCCATATAGAGGCATTCAACACATCCTTTAAAAAGTTTACACTCATGAATTTTGCCATCATGGCATACCTTCGGATGTTCGATTCAAAAGTTCTCATTTTCGCCTAGACGCATAAATACCCCTGAACAACTGCAATTTCTATCACTCGCTACTTTCTCTATATTCTTTCTCCATATTCTCGCTACTTTCTCCACTCGCTACTTTCTCTAACAGTAGACCCATACAGTTCAATTTTAGCTGAGATAGGAAGTAAGGGCCAACTATTTATTTGTTGGCCTAAAATGAAACTTTTTGTATACACATTCGGTTGCTGAAATTGGTTGCACTTTCACTGGTTAGACATCTTCTAAACTATATATAAATGTTCTGAAATAAAAAAAAAATTGCATTTACTTTGGTGTCAGAGAGTAAAAGTTGCTAACTCATCTGGCGTTTTCTTCTCTTTTATCATTCTAATTAACCGTATGCATAAGCTATTCAACTGCCCCTTTTTTTGCAGTTTGCTTCCCTATATCTTCATAACTTTATAGTTTTTTTGTCATTCAGTGTACTTTTGTCTTTTCATGAACTTCTCTTGCTAAGTAGTTTATTTAGTTTCACTTAATCTGAAACATGATGAGGGGTCATTTCAGTGATTTCTGCAATATGTAGATTGATATCTGAATTGAGAAATTAAGCCCAACGAAATATGTCCATAAAATAAAAAAAAATAATGCATTTGTTTAATGTATATAAACTTGCTCAGAATTTTAGCTAGGAAAGAAAATTATGCATAGAGAATGTTAATAGTTTTAAGATATTTTCAAAGGAAGTTACTCTTGCGTAAATAAACTTTTTAAATCTGTTATCTAAGCTACGATTTTAACTACTTTCAAAACAAAAATAACTTTCTTATACATAAAATTACATTAAAATCCTAGTATAACACTAACTTACTTCGATACAAATTTTTTACATTAGTGAGTAGTTAAAGTTGATGTGCAGTTATGTTCTCAAATTAAAACTTTCGATTGGTACGTAAACATAAGCCATTTAACAATGAAGTATGTAATAAGTAATAAATTTTCAAAAGTTCCCTTACTGTGCTTTTACTTTTAAAATTGTAAATATTATTTTAAAAATTCTTGAATGCTACAATTTATATTACCTTTTTAGATAATGCTTTAAGAGAACGTAATTGATTGATTCTCATACATCTGTGTTTGAATTCCTGGCTATGGCAATTGTACATCCATTCGGCAAAGAACTAAGAAAAATAAATGGCTTTGAAAAATTTTAGGATGTCTACTCTAAATCACCAATTATTTTAATTGATTGTTTTTGATTTATGTAAAAATTACATTCAAGAAATTAAATTCAATATGTTTTTAAAATTGAAAGGTAATTAAATGAGTAAACACCATTGAAGTCTGTTCAATAGCCACACTTCAACTTACTCAGATGAGTAAACCTGCAAGATTATAAACATACTGCAAATGCGGACGCGGCACAGCGAGAAAGTGGCAAGTAGGTTAAGGAGGTCCACCATAAGATTTACATTACTTCAGATAAATTTCCTTTTCAAGTATGTTTATAGAAATAGTTTTGATTGCTCTTCTTCTTGAGCAGTTTCTTAATAAATGTGTCATAGTGAAATAAAAAAGAAATGGTTTAAAATTCAAATCATTACCTTAAAAATATACTTTTATAAATGTGGATTTTAAAAAAATAAGAATTATTGTAATAAATGTAATAAAGTACCTTTAGTAGAAGCAAGAATAGTATACTTTGAAATTGAAAAAAAGAAAAGTGCGTACGCATATTTAACAAAGCACATTATATTACATATGCTACGAAATTACTGTTAATCGAGAGAGAAAGATTTAAAATGAAACCAAAAAATGAGATATTTATTGTGTTAGAATTCATTACATTATTCAGGTGGGTACTTATGTTTAATACTGAATGCTTTTAATTTTAAACTAAAATTTTATATTAACTTAATTTCATATTTTCGCAAAAAGCGGTAAGTTAGGGAAAATTACACTGTGTAGAAAGTTTTTCCAATTTCAACAATACCAGCTGAAATATGATGTACTCTTGGATGTACGAAAAAATCGATTATAGTTATTCTAAGCTATCAAAAATAAAATTCTCTTACAATAACATTTATAATAAACTATCAAATATTTTTATGGAACAATTTTTAAACTTTATACATTTTTGATCAATTACATTTATTTTTGACGCGTTTATTAGAAATTCAAATGCTGTGATAATAAGAAATAGTTATATAAAATGATTTAATAAAAAAGGATAGTACTTAAAAATATTTATCTTAAATGCAAGAGGTGGCGGTTTCATTTCAAGCATAAAAATCTTAAAAAGGTATTCGATCTCCGGATAGTAAGGAAAAGTTAGAGTGAAAATCCTTCGAAAAGCAACTAACCATATTTCCCTGACAGAAGCTAGCACTTAAATATGTAGATGTAAGGAAACCAAATATTGAAATTCTGAATAAAAAAATCACACTTCTAAAATCGTAACTTTTATTTTTTTGCTTCAAAATATTCTATAGCTCATCGTCCATCAATCATTCTTGACTTTTATCCTGCTTAATTTTCGTATTTCTTAAATCTTAAACCTTACTTCATATTACAAAGTCTAGCAATAGCTAAAACAATGAAATAATTAAGACAAATATTTTCAAAGATTTCTCATGAGAAGCTTTATTTCCCTCCTTTGGAAAATAACAATAACACTATATATCTAAATTCTTTATATGTTTACTTTGTGATATGTATGTTTGAAAGCAATCAAAGTTATCTGCGTATTTATCAAGATACTTTTATATAGTTATTATAGTTCTTAGGACACATCATGTATGAATATCATTGAAAGATAATGATAATGATATACACAGCCACAAAATTTCTTCTGCGTCAATTATTGAAAGACCCAGAAAAAATTACTTAAGTCTCTAACAGATTTATAGTTTAGTTGACTATTCAGAAAGGCAAGGAAATGGTTTTATTTCACATCAAGAGGCACCAAGCGAATTATATTAAAGAAGCATTATTAAAATAATTTTAAGATTATCCAATAATTTTTTTTCACTTTCCTCGCGTGGTATGGCATTTCTTAAATTCTATAAAACGTATTGATTTCAATAAGAATAGTTGCATGAAAATAACCTTCCATTGATGTTTTGTTTCATAATAGTTATTATCTATACTTTTGGTAACGGATACCAAATATTTATGAAATAATTAACGTATAAGTACAACAAATGTCAGATAAGACAAACTTAGTATTTTTTATAATCTAACACCAATTTTTATACAGAGTTAAATGAAACATACTTTTTACTTAAAAGACGTTGTACAACAAAGCAAGCAAATTACTTTAATATTCTAAAACCTACCTTTTTTCTGACAGAAACAATATCTGATATAAAGAAACTTTTTATTCTATTAATTTTATGTTGTAAAAATAATAATTCAACTTTATTTTTTTAGAAAATTGTATTGTTACTTACAATACTTATTAGTTTTCGGTTAATTTCCTCAAATTTTGATTAGAAAAACATCTATAATTAGAATATTTTGCATAAAAATATCTTTTTTATCGTTATGCATCAAGCAACAATGATTTCATAAAAGATCTTATAATCAGAAACCTATTCAGTACTATTAAAAACCCATAAGTTTGAAAGAATCCTTAAACTATATTAGAAATAAAATAATTATTTCATCTTAATCTTATATTTTAGATTACGGATGCATTAGTAAATTTTATCGTTTATATACATTGCTTCTTATAACCTTATGAACATTTGATATGTCCAATTGCTAATTTAATGTATATTTAGAAAATAAATTCCTAAACTATCCAGACTGTTGATAGTCCATTAGAAATATATCAATAAATATTATAGAATTCATTGGAAATGTATGTTAAATTACTTGGTTCTCACATTTTCTGAGTCCTAAAATATGAATACTAAATCAAATTCTACATTAATGTATCTAGACAATTTCATTGATTATTCTTTCTTCCAATAACGTATTCTTAAGGGAAGGCTAGTATTCTTAACAGACACACAATACCTTATTAAAAATTATAGTAAAGAAATTATTTTATTTGTCAAACATTTATATTTAATTTTGTGATATGAAAATGCATATCATATCTACTTTTGAAAATAGAAGTGTTCTTAGTTGTCGAAGGCTTAATCATAATTAACTTTAAAATTTAATCTCATTATTTAAAAAAAATAATAGAAATTATTCTTTTTCAAGACACATAATTAACATTTTTGACAATCAGTGACGAACTGCGTTTTTATTATTTCCTTGGTTATAATTATTTTCTTATTTCCATAAGAAAATAATTATTATTAAGAATTTAATAAATAAAAAAAATTCTAAAATTCATGCGTACATTATTTAAACAATAAATTTATGGTAATGTATGCGGATGTATTGCGTTTTTTATAATAGAAATCTTTGGGATAGGAACAATTGCAGGCTGATTCAGTTTGAGGAATTACAGAAAATTGATTCAGGTTTTAAGGGGAAAATTCTACAAATTAAGGATTACTTCACTATATGAATAAAAAACTTAAGATTATTCACATAACTTTCATATAGATTCACTATTGTATTACATTAATAAAATAAAGTTCACTTATATTCACAAAAAGAAGAAAAATTATAAAGGAAATCATGCATAAAGGAATATAATCTATCATTATGTAATTTTTAGGAGCTTAAAGTCTCTGCTTTGTTCTTGAGAAAAAGAAAAAAAAACTATGCAGCAAAAAAAGTTGGGGTAAACATTTACTTCTTTTAACAAAAAAAAGTTTTGTACATCAATATAATGAGCATTTGATGTTTTATTTATAAAATTTCTAAAATAACCTGTACCGGAAAAATGAGTGGAAAATGGCTTCGACGTTAATAGTTTGTTTTTTATCGCCCTTTTCTTTTAAGCACTTCTCCCTATTAGCAATTATTATTTTTTCATTGTGGTAAATATTTTTTTCCTATTAAAAATAAAAGATAGATCGAAGTTTTAGTTCTTAAACGACTTCTTTAAAACTTTTAATTAATTTACTTTTCAGAAGACTTATGATTGCAATTTATTTTTCAGTAATATTTTGAACGTTTTATTGTTAAGAAAAACGAATTTACTCATATACTAAAGCAATTCATAAATTTTACTATTAAATATAACTAATACAAATTTTAATGATACTTGATGTTTATCAATAAACAAAATATAATTTTAAAATTTTTAAGGATGATTTGACAAAATGATAAGTAAAACCGTTATAATTATTATAACTACAAAGTAAATTGTTGTTGAAATTACATTTCTTTGTAGATAAAACCTATTTGATACATTTTTAAACGGCTTATAATTAGATCAAATATGTGGTAAGAAACTAGCTATAAAAGAAACTGTTTTTTCCATTTTTAAAAAATGGAAAAAAACAGTATCTTTTATAACTTGAAGAATCAATTGATGTTATTCATATTTCTGCAAAGTATGTCTTTTTTTTTGGGGGGGGAGGAATTTATTCTATGATAAAATGTCTTAACCTTTAAAGTTTTATGTGGTTTTGAGAAATTTTTGCAATTAATTTTGAGAAATGTATTTTAAAAATTAAATTAAAATGTAAAGTACTATTTATAAGAATATTGATTGTTTACAAAATTTAAAATTATAATAATTATATTTGTTATACATAGCATAGTTTATTTTATAAATTGAACATTCCTAAATGTTTAGTTTGACGAAAATAAAATATCTGTATAGAAAGCAAAACTAGTTTGAATAAAGTAAAATAACATATAAAAGGATTAAAACTGCCTGTTTTGCTTCACTAAAAATTCCAAAAAATTCAGTCAAGTTCTATTATTTTGTGTAAATAACATAATTATTAGCTAAATGTAGAATTTACCTTTTATAGAGATGATCATGTTATTTCTTGAAGAACATACTTCTGACAACGGGATACACCTTGCCCTGATTGATACGTTACTTAATTTTATTGTTTAAATTCTTCTTATGACATGCGATTTCATATGTGTGAGAAAAAATAGATATACTTATATGTTTCCATTACATAAAAAATAAATATCTACTGAACATTTTGTTATAGTAATATAACCACATGAAAGAATGTCTAAATTTCAGAAAAATAAATGTTACAATTTTTGATTACTTAGTTACTGTAAGTACTTTGATTGCAATTCGTTTAATTATTTATTTTAAGGAATTCTCTGTCGATATAGCTAGCTTTTAATTACTATATTATGTACATTGATTGTAGTTTATTTAACTATTTCATTTTAGAAATTTAGGGCCGATAAAGTTGATGTTATTTCATGTAGGTACTTTATAGTATATAAATACTACGTTTAAAAATTTTCAAAAATAGCAAATACAATAGAACACAGTTTAAGAGGTTACGCACCATATGCCATGTTTTCAGAAACAGTAAATTTCTCAATAAAGATTAAATAGAGCAGTTTCCTAATTTTGACTAATTTTCTGTCCAAGAGGATCAAAGAGGGTTTTACATTGATTTAAGCATTCTTGAAATCTGGCTTTGATGACCAATTGGTGTCTTAGAGAAATGGTTTTAAATATATTTAATGCGTCTTTAATATGGTCTTAAGCATATTTATATAGTTCCCTGTGTCTGAACAATGAGTTAGTGCTTATAATGGATTAGAAGATTAGAAGGAGTTATATTTATCAGTTAAGAAACGCTTCATAGGAGTAATATTTCAAAACAAGACAAACAGAGAAGTAAAATTCATTCAATATTACTTTTTTGTTATTGATTGAATTAAAGCAACATAAAATATTTGACACCTGTTACAATAAATAAATACATTTCTTGAAATTAATAATTAAATACAAAATAAAGAAAAGAAACATAAAATTAACAATACCAATAAATATAAGCTATTAATAAATATTAAATACAACAAAAATTTACTTTATACAATTTAAGAGTGAAAAATAGTAGTAACAGTTAATAAAAAAATCAATTCACAATTATTCCATAAACTATTAATGCATTTGAGTAATATTAGTTCTGATAACAACAAATTAAGTTACATTTAATTTAAATAATACAATAATAAATAAAAAGTATAAAATGTTAGTAAAGTTGACAGAATGTAAATTTCATTCAAATATTGCTAAAATAAACTCAGCATTGAAAATATTTATATAAAAGGAATGTATGTTATGTTAAAATTATAACACAATTATTTTTTTTTTTAATTTAAATTAAAAGTGTTCCGTCAATTTAAGTAAAAAACAAATTGACTGAAAACTTTTATTTTCAAAAGTGTTGCAACTTTTTAAAATAAATATTAATAAATACTAATCGAATATATATTTTGAAATAGGTTTGAGAGTAGCTGATTTCGAAAGTATTTTTCCATGTTAATAACGTAGCCTATTGTTTATACTAATGATAAACTGTTCAAAACTAAATGGAGAAAAAACCCACTTATAAATACCATATTTTGGAAAAACTGAAAAAATATGATGAGATATTTATGTTATAGTTATTTCAATTATCTTATTTTTTGCAAAAAAACGAGTGATGAAACCAGTTTCAGGAAAATGAAACTCATACAATTTATGTAAAAGGAAGAGAATAAAAATGACTTCATTTTATGAACCGAAAAAGTGCTTAGATCTTTTAGCCTTCCACTTCCCACTCCTTACATTTAAAAACTTGATTCAAATAAGCATACTCTGACAACAGAAAACGTGTCTGTAGTGCTTACTCATATACACAATTGGAGAAGTAAGTTTTAAAATGTAAATGCATTCATCGTGCGGGAATCTTTCAGTCCAATAACTGAAGGTAAAATTCCATAAGGCATTTACACAAAAATTTCAAAAATCGAAATATTCAGTGAACAGAAACTATGAAATAATTAAGACAGAAATTCATAATGTATTAATTTATGTTTTTCTCTATAAATTTATAAATTATAAATGTTATATTAGTATAAAGTAGTGTCTGAAAATGTTTAAGTGTTTGAGCAGTTTTTTTTTCTCATTTTAGGCACAGATAAACTTTAGAGAAATTGCTATTATACTATTCAAAATAAATGAGAATTATTTTAAAAACTCTATGAATCTTAGAAATCTCTTTCATAAGAAACAAATTTGAAAATTCTTTACAAATTTTACTTCTAATAAAACAATAGTTTCCGTTCCAAGCATAATTTAGCAACATATTTAATCTAATTATGTACTATCTTGAAAAATTACGATAAAATCCTTAAGAATTAAATTTGCTTGGATTTACTGACTCTTTTTTAGCATTATTCATTATTTTCGTATAATATTATATTACATATATGGACTTCTTTTACGACTACTTTACCGATGATATTTTACAGTTTACTGACTATGTTATTTATATCACGTAAATAACAAAAAAAAATTTAAAGCTCTATAAAGCATTTCGTTTTATTTCAATAGTAAATCTTTGAAATAAAATTTATTTTTTGTATTGAAAAACGTAGAAAAATGTTAAAACTGAATCATATTTTGAATGTAATATTAATTATTGAATGGTGAAAAATTCCTACGGGTATCGTATTATTGATTGTTGAATTTATAACAATAAACATGTGTTTAAAATTAAAAAAATCAACTGAAATTCGTTTTAATCGCTTGAAAGCAAAGTTATCTAAAAATCGATTATCCAATATTATTATTATGCATGGACATTTATAGATCTTTTTTGTATTCTCTTTTTGATCTTATTAATTTTTTCATCTTAACTGGAGGAAGTTTGATTTTTGATCTTAATTAAAAACTTCAAAGATTAACTAGAAAGGAATTCTAATTTAACAGATAAAAGTAAAGGAGAGGTATTTGAAAAACAGTGAATCAGGAATCTTTAATTAGATTTCTTAAAAGTGGAATATATAATTTTGATAGCTTATTAAAAATTGTAAGCAAATAGATGTATTAGAAATATAAAAATTTATAACTTTATAAATCATTAAAAATTATATTTCTTAAAAAACTTTCTAAAAATGTATCAGAATAAATTTCCATAATATTATGTTAATAATGTATAATTTCAGACTAATGAAACAAAATTTCCTTAAATTATTATTTCTAATTTTCAAGCTTAGAATGCATTAAAACCTTTTCTAATCATTTTTATCTAGATTATGGTAAAATAAATATCATTTAATTTCAAATATAACTTTAACTTCCAAAAATCTACCTCTTTTAAAACATAAAAGTTAATATATACTGGCATTTAACTAGAATGATGATAAGAATAATCGAAAATTTTTTATATCCTTCATATGCAAATTTAACTTATTTTCAATAAAAGTTAAGATACTTTAACCAGTTTTTGAAAACTCTCTTTGTTTGACAGTTACTGTAATGTAAGTTTATTAAAGCCTGATTTTATCATGATTTTATTCGTCTTGTGAACATAATTGCGTCAGGGGAAAATCAAGAGCTTCATCAGATTAGTTGATAATTTCTCAGTTTGTTTGACTTGGAGAATGTGATTGCCTAATCCAAACTTTCAACAACTGTGCTTGATAAATACATCCTTCAATGTTCCTTCAAAGACTGAAATTAAATAAAGTGCGAGTGTTATTTACTTTTGTCAATTAACTGTAACAAATGTTCAAACTTACAGATATTCAAAATTCACTCTTATACATATAATTATACTTGTAAAGCAATGTGTCTATTCTCTTTCGAACAGAAAATCCACTAAACAAATATCAAGACATTCACCTACCTGACACAAAAGATCAAATTCCACATTGATTATATTTCACTCTTAAGCAAATTTAGTCCTTATCGACAGCATTATTTACTGTCTCGGAACCCGGGTCCTGAATGTTGACTAGATTAAAATTTTAAATTAATCGATCTGATGAATTATGTACTTTTATCTCTGCTTCTATTACCGTTATGTCAAGTTATCTTTGTTATATTATTCAAAAATATTTCAGAATGAGCTGACAAAATATTTTTTTTTAATTTGACAATATTTTTAATTAGAAATTTAGTGTAAGTGCATATTCAAGGAAGAAAAAACTTGCAATTCAAAATTTCGATTTGGTATATAAACGTATTTTTTAATGCAAAAAGTTTTGGCATTTTAAAACGCTCTCTTTCTATTCTAAAATATAGAATTCCTTTGAATATTCTGATTTAAAAATGTATCTCAGTACCTAAAATGCTAGAGGGAAAGCAGTTAATAATACGTATGTTAAAGCAATTCTTATAAAAATAAATACAAGTTTCGGATTTTACCCTATTAAACTACATTTACAAAGAACATTGATTTTTGTAGAAAAAATACCAAAACATTTATTTCATGTGACACACATTAAAATGATTACGAGATTCTGTCTTATTTTATTAAGTCATTTGGTTAAATTTTATTCTAATATAAGAATTCCATTTAAGGAATAAGTAACTTAAGTTGAATTTATAAGGTTTATGCAAAATTCTAAGAACTGATGGGTATAGTATTTTCCAATTTTCTGTTTTAAGTGTTGTTTCTCAAAGAAGTTGGATGATAGATGATAGATAGGCCGTTATTGGTGATCACAGGGAAAATTAATTGAGCTAATTCCACCTGTAAAAGTTTTGATTTTACAGGTGGAATTAGGACGAATTTGAATTACATTTCTTTAGAATTATCATTGACACCAATATCATTATGGTAAGTTTAAATTTATTGTCAGATTAGGATTTAGCAGTTATTTTAATCTTCATTTTTTTGCCCTTAGTTGTATTCGGTGGATTCATTTTTTCTCAAGTAGAATGTTATTTCTTCACGGCAAATGAAAATTGTATACATGATGTGATAAAGCAAAAATGCTAACGAGTTCTTAATGTAATTTCTTGTAAGTCTCTGGTGCGACCATTGAACAATTTCTCTGAAATTATCTACTCTAGAATTTGATTTTTAAATTTGTACAATATACAGATTATTTTGGTTAACAATTGTAGTTCATTTAATGAATTTATTTTAATTAATACGCTTATTAAATTTTTAAACTAGCTCTTATAATTAAACTATTTTGTCGTATTTAATTATATGTCCAGCATAAAAAATGAATTTATTACATCTAAACAATGCCAACTGCATTAAATTAGTATATCTATTAGATTTTATATATTTTATGCTCTAAACATTCATATATATATATATATATGAATGAATGAATTTAGGAAAATATAAACAGTAGAAAATAAATAATCGGTTCAAAGGGTTCCATTATAATATATTAAAATATCTGGGGATAAGTAAATACTCATGTTTATAATTTTTTATGCAATATACTCTAGAAAATGCCCTGCTGTATAATTTCAAATTAGCAAGCAAAATTTACAATCTTTATTATAATAATTTCATCTCCACATTTAAAGCTATGATATGCTATTACAATAATGTATTTCATACATTATACTTGATTAAAGGACTATTTATTTAATTCATTATTATTTCTCGAAATAACTATTGTGATTCTTCTTGAATAACACAATATTTTTCTGTCATAATAATAAGAAAGTATCTTGCTGCACTGGAATATATTAATGAACTTTGAAAATATCTTAGCACAAATTTTACTTTCCACTACATTTAGATCTTGAAATGACAGCATCATTAAATTTATTTATATCAAAACAATATTAATTTATTTTATTAATTTTAGTTTATCTTTAATGAAAGAAAATTTACAAGGAACTTAAAAACAATTAATTAAATCAGAAAGTAAAAAATAAATTAATTAAAAATGTTGAAAATTGAATAAGTACACTTATATATTTGTCAAAGAAGAAAATATTTCTTTTCTCATTTTTGGATAGCTTTTATACATAGAGCATTTTTCTTAAAGTTTAACGAAGCAATTTTCATTTTTCAAATTCGTTTATGAAAGTGTTGAGAAGTTAATTATCAATTGATTTTATAATTTATTTTGATGTTTCAGTTGGAATAGTAAGTATCGAAAATTAAGGTTTTTCTTTTAAAACTTAAAATTTTATTGAAGTAATTTTACTGAACACGATTTTGGATATTAGCAAATACAAATCTCTTAATATATTTAATATTTAATATTTTTAAATGTCTTATTCCATTGGGTGATTAAGTGATAGTAAATAACCATTTTAATATATATATATATATATATATATATAATATATAATGTGCTGATATTTTAATAAATCAATTAATTTAATTTTAAGGCGTAAGTGGATTTTATGCTATAATTTGTTCGGTCTGAAAGTCTGTATTTCATTAGAAATCTGCATCTTAATATACATTCACTAAAAATGTTGCACATAGCGAGCTTAAAAAATGTGAAAGACAAAGAAAAATAAAAATAACAATTCTATTTCATCATGTTTTTATTGAAAAGAATAATTTTCAGGAAAAAAAATGAAAAGTAAGGAAGCAAAGAATTCACTTTGTATCAATAAGCTGCTTCATTTTCCAAGTTAGAATATGAAGTAAAAAAAAAAACATCTCAAAATTACATTAACACTCAAATTGATATAATTATGAAACATCAATATAAGTTATAGTGTCTTCCCCAAGACGTGAATCTAAATTTTCTATCCTTCAAAAGATATTGGTTAGATATGTGATTTGTTAAGTTTAAGAGTATCACAACAAAATGGAAGATAAATAGAAATTTAAATAAAATTAAACTGAATTATTCTGAATTATTATTACTAGGAATTTTCATATAATCGTTGCATGACTAAAACGATTATAAATGTTCTAATTAAAATATTTGTTTACAATTAATTTAGAAAAAAAAGATAATATTTACACTAAAAGATAATATGTATTGCTCTTAAAATTTGCTATATAAATTCCCATTATTATTCAGTTACTTGTTGCGCACTGGAATAGATATTAAAATTTGTTACAATACCTGTGAATACGCATGTTTGGGGTATTCATAGGTATTAAGTACAAATAATTGCGATACTCTTTAAAACTTGCTTTTTATAACTAAGGAACACACTCTTTTTTGTTGATTGAATAACAAAAACTATTATTTCATTTACTAGTACCTAGTTCCCCCCCCCCCGGGAGGGAGAGAAAATAAATGATACTTCCAAAGACGATGCACCCAGTTCGGGAGTGTTTCGGGTTCCTATCGGGAGATATCCGATTCCGGTATGATAAAATCTTGTACTTGGCTTCAAAGTTCATATGAATCAGAATTGTCACCGGATCCTTCATAAGTTTCGCAGCTGCAATTTGGCTGAGAATTTTATGGGAATGCATAAGTCCTTCAGAACAAGTTAAGTATAACTTATTATTATATTATCTCCTTGAAACAAATAAGCAACCTATGGATTTTAATATTATTGATTATTGGATATCTTATGTAGAAAATAATATTATAGTAAAAAACAAATATTTGTACTTTTATTATATACCTTATAAGTCTTGTCTAACGTTTGCGCTCACATTTACTCTTCTGTTTATGCAAAAGTGCCCCAAACTTATTTTATTGTCTAATAATCCTGAAAAAACTGGATTTTCCCATTGCTACATCACGATTCCTGTTGGAGCCAGCATTTCACTGTTGACGAAGTCAGCTTCTCCTAGCGCTCCAGTATGGTAAAATGTTTCCAAAACACAAAAACAGTTTTCCAATATGCTAAAAGGTTCATAAAAGATGTTTTAGCATTTATACTTGTTGGAATACGTGTAACGTTCGTTCAACTATAGGAAAATGCAATTATAAACATTGATCATAAGTTTAAACAAATAATCATTGTAAATGGTGAACTAAATTTATATCCCCATCCAATACAGTAGTAATTACAGTCCTCTTCCTGGGAATGATACCCTTTTTTTCATACAAATGAGAACCAAGCAGCTCATTCAATCGACCACTTCTTACCGCAGCTGAAAAGCAACTGAAGCAGCAATTATCGATGCGTGATGATCAAAGCATAGATAATTGTTGCATCGCGGTTAACTTAATTTTGACTAGTCATGGTCAATCGTTTTTCTTAAAAAAAGAAATTAAATCAGTTTCTGGTAGGAAATCATTATGAAAGAACGATTTTTTTTAAAAAAATGAAGCTTGTTCCAGTTAATATGCACAGTACTGTAACACTTGTGTTTTGATTACTTTTAAGATGGGAATAAACTTTAGTTACTGTATGGTTTGAATTCGATTGTGTTAGTGATTCTTTAAATACTCATAAAAATGGAAATTGAAGGAAAAAGTGTTTGGACATTACAAAGATAATTAAAAAGATTTCAACTTAAGGAAAATGCAGCAGATAGAAGTCAAAACGTTAAAATGTAAGTCAGAGAAGGAAAAAAAACTGATAAACTTTCTTCTTCTGCTATAGGAAATTTTTTGAACTTTTCAGGTTCTTGTG
This sequence comes from Nephila pilipes, assembly GCA_019974015.1. Classification (NCBI taxonomy): domain Eukaryota; kingdom Metazoa; phylum Arthropoda; class Arachnida; order Araneae; family Nephilidae; genus Nephila; species Nephila pilipes. Next base: position 36,226 of record BMAW01104136.1, read on the forward strand.
ATTATGAAGATATTGGAAATACTGAATATAAAATCTGTCATAAGACAAGAAAAATACATCAAAAAAGTCAAGAAAGTAAAAGAAAACAAAATCACAAGTCAAAATTCTTTTCCGATCTCGCAAATGAGCACTGAAGTTTCACATGTAGCAGACAGTTGTAACAAGACTAGTGTTTCCGACCAAATAGCAATAGATTTTATAAATGTAGCCGTAAAAGATATGGAAATAATTACCAAAGGTATTAGTTCTAAAGTAGTGGATCGTATCAAATTCAGAGGGGGAGAATAAAAATCCGAGTTAGCTTAAAAAGGGAATAAAAGAAAAAATTATCCACATACGAATAATGGACATATTTTGATAGCCGAAAACATATTACTTTACTTCGAGTTAAAGAAATGGTACCCAGTAGAGGATGGAAAGAAGGTATCTAGAATAAAACAACAACAGAAGAATATGATGTTTTATTTTCAGAACTTCGATCTACTTGTCGTGGTTATGTCACCTCTATATTGGACAATTCTCATAACATTAAAACAAGCATATTAACTTTCTTAGAGAAAAATGTTTATCTTTTACATTACATGTACAACATATCAGTTGTAATGGAACAATTGTTAATACAAATCCAAAATGTGTTATCATAAACAAATTGACGTGCATTATATGGATGGTTTGATCGTACTAATTAGTTACCATATCGTACTAATTAGCATTTGGAAGGAAAAACTACCGGACTAAGGTTTTACAGAAGGAAAATAATTCTTGCAAAAATTTCCTATAAATAAAAACTGTGAAATAATTTATATAATTATGTCAGATATTGTTTTTAATTGGCTTATTATGGAACAAAATATATCTACTAAATTCATGCTTGAAATGAAAAGAAAATATTTTTATTATGATTGTCACAACACGATATAAGAATCCTCAGTAACACCCGGCGATTAACGACAGGAAATATAATTTTGAAATTATGTATATATGTTTCAACAAATGTCCCATATGAACTTAAAAGTTATAACAGAGTTTTTTATGAATGTTATAAAATGTATGGTGTGATAATGTGACTAAATCATCTTGTTGGCACAGAATTCTACATTTTACAAGCATAATAAAAGAATATATATTCCTACATGAAAAATTGAGCTTTACAGATCAAACATCGTAATGAAACCAATTTTTTGGTCACTATGAAAGCATTCCATACGCAGTTTTGGCTGAGTCACAGAAGAAAAAAAACTTGAAAGAATTGAATCTGGGAATAATTTTAAAATGAAGGTAAGTAGATGAAGTAGAATAAAATTTTCATGAATTCTTATGATTTCTGCGTAACTGCTCAAAGAAGGAAAATATCCAATTTACATGTATTCAATTACATGAATTAATTCCCCACTTAAATTACCTGTTTTTGATATTGCATTTGAGGCAAGAGTATAAATGATTCTTCTAAAATTGATATTTTCTGATTCCCAAGATATTCACAAACAGTGATTTCTAGATTAAATAACATATTGAAACATCAGTTGTAGTATGTGGCAATGAGGTATGAGATGGATTCATAAGATCAATAATTCCATCTAGAATTGAATTACTGAAATATGAAATCAAAAGGCAACATCACAAAATTCTATGAGGCAATCTTGTTTAAATAAGCATTTTATCATCTTTTATAGAATTTTGGTCAAATAAGAAAAACAAAAGCCAAGTTTTTAACAATTTTAAATGGAATAATTGGAACATTTAGCATTTTTATATCTAATACTCTTTTAGAGTTCTTATATCTAAACATTTATGAAACATTTTTTTATTTATTTATGGAGAGCTTTCAGTCGTAATTTTAAAAAATAATTTCAGACAAGAATTTCATGTTGAATCTTGGTTATAGTGGAACTAAGCGTGACGTTAAAGCTATTTTACAATTAATTTCTCTTGTATTTTTTTTGCTGTGTAGATAATTTATATCAAATTAATTCTGTCATTAATTTCAATTTTGCCAACATTATCACACACACAAATATTTAGTATTCTAAAAGTAGCATGACAGCGATCTCTGGAAAAGGAAAGGTTTTAATCTTTGGAACATTCTATAAATTTTTAAATTACATACATACAAACTTCCTAAAATCCTTTAAATTATTATCATTATTTATTATCAATTATAATATTATTTATATATCGATAAATCATTTAAAGTATTTAAGACGAATTCAGAAATAAAAAATTTCTCAGTTTTAGAGTAATGGCGTTTTACGAGACGAAAGCAATTATTTCTATACTAGGAAATATTAATAAATAATCTTTTGATACATTATTAAACATCTTAAACTACATTTAATTAAAAATGTAGTTCAATGTAATTCGAAATTGAATTAATTATTCCAAATAAAATTAAAATAAAAAATGGCGAAATAGACATAAATAATATTCTATAAGACACAATTAATGAAATGTAAATAAAAGGATTCTAACATTATGATATGTAAAATTAATTGAGAGTTTCCTTTTAAAAGTTATATTTGTTCGTCTGTAAAATTGAAAAGGCATGTTTACCATGTAATAAAACTAATAAATAGTGAACAGAAACAAATATCAGATTGAAAAACCATCGCATTTCAGTATTCATTCGTCTGTGGAACATTCATTCAATTTAATTGTGTTTACGTTATTTGTAATAAAAATATGTACTCAATGAGTTACATTGAGAAAATTTTAATTAAATGTAGGAACGCCAATGCGAGGTTGGAAAAACAAAATTTAAAAAACGAAACAAATTAAAGCAAATTAATGATTCAAATTTGCTTGATAAATAAGAGAAAAAAATGTTTTCTTATGGTTTGATGATGATGTTTCTTTCAAATGAATGATATTTTTGAAATACCTTACATAACATAAACGCTCGCGAAAAATATGTATCTTTTCTCATATTTACTATAAAAAACTCATTTGAATAAGTTTTGTAAGTCTGCAAAGTTTCATTTACAATTATTATTCATTCCTTTGAAAATAAAAAAAGAAAAGTTTATTCTTTCAAAATAGAAAATGATACATTTATCTTTGAAATATTTTAATTAATAATTGCAATTTTAAGAAAATTTAAGTGATTTCATATGATTTTCTTTTTACGTATGAAGAAAAATTAATTAAAGTAAATATGAATCATAATCCTTAAAAATTGCTTATTAATAGTGATACGGTTATTAAGAGAGGAATAGAAAAATATTCAGATTATTTTCAATTATTTGTTTCAATAAAGCTTGTTTTTTTCATGGTATTTGGAGTGAGAAAAAAAGCTGAAATGAATGCCGAACGAAATATAATTATTTTAAAATAAAAAGATGTTACTATTGTAAAACAACTTTAGAAGTAATTTATTTTGTATATACATGTTTCATTAAATATTTTCATTACTGTATTGCCCTCTTAATTTGCTGATTAATCAGATAATTAAGAAAAAATGTGAATATTTGATAATCATTTAATATTCCGTGATCCAAAAAAAAAGTACAAAAAAGGGTTTGATTTTCAATTTCAATCTAATTTTTAACTGTAAAGGGCAGAATAAATACCAATATTTTTTAAGCAATTGAATTAAAAGATTTCATAAGCTATTGAATTGTAAAAAGGAAATTTTCAAAGTCTACATTCGGGCAGAATCACAAAAATGCTTAATGGTCTAGTAAAATAATAATTTGTTTTGAAATAAACGATTGAAAAACATTTCATGGATTAAGGCATACGTATAGTAAAAATATGCTTTATAATGAAGATATGTATTATTTGTTGTCTTCTGTTAACTTATAAAATAGAAGTCCCAGTTCAGATATAAAACTTGTTGTCTGAAACAAGAGTATCATTAAATCCCACTAGCCCTTTAAATATCGTATAGCGACCTCTTCCATAAAGTTATATCATAAAATGTACTAATTCCATACATTTAATTTTCTTTTAAATTTACTTACAATTTATCCATGGAGCCATTTCCAATTATTGCTTACGGAATCCCCATCAAGTGAATTTACTTTAAATGTTAATGTTATGATTACAAAACATAAGCATTTGCCTTTCTACTTCAAAAAAAATTCAATTAAAGAAAAATAACTACCATTTTAATAAATAATACGTAAACAAATCAAATTTTAGCTGCTTTTCAACAATTATATAAGATCTTCTTATATCTAATTTAAACAATTCCAAGGGCAATGGTTTATTTTTATCAATCTTGTCAAACTAACCTTCATACGTGAAAAGTCGACAATTTTATTGTGTTCCAATGTTAAGAACTTCAGGTTTCACTAAGAATTAATGTTCAACTGTAAATGTAAAAATGTTTCTTTTACAGCATATTTGTAGTCAAATATGTTGTCTTTCATGATCATATGGTCGGTCTCCATACATGAGGTTCATCAACTCGCGAAGCTGCTTTACACGGGGATTTACTATAGTTCCATATCACTTTAAGACATTGCTCCATATCACTTTATATCACTTTATGACATTGCTCCATATCACTTTATGACATTGCTCCATATCACTTTATATCACTTTAAGACATTGCTCCATATCACTTTATATCACTTTAAGACATTGTGATGGTATAATTTATTTTCAGTTTGGATTACTTTTTTTTGTAAGAGATTACTTTAAATATAGGGTGCTTTGGAGTATTAGTTGTAAGTTTTGGTCAAATTTTAAGAGTTATAAAGATTTTTTCTTACTAGTTAAGAAGACTTCTATAAATGATGTCGGAAGAGAGTAAACGTAAAAAAAAGGCCTATACGATAGGGGGAAAACTCAATGTTTTTGAACGAGCTCAAAAAGGAGCAGAACATGAAAGTGTTAGAAATCTTAATCTAATTGAATCTATACCAAATGGCAAAAAGATAAACTCCGTCAGTTTATTGATTACATTGATCTAGAAAAAGAAATGGTCAGAAACAGGCGCAGAAAGTACAAATATTGAGAAATGCCAACATAATTTTTTCCCTCAGTTTATATTAATACTGTAATTCGCGGTTCACTTCTGCTTAATTTAGGAGCCATAAACTCGAATTACCTTATTTTAATAGAGTCAGAATGTGTTGTGGAATCTGGTTACAAACCTTTATGTTCTGACCCGCCTTTCTATTTATACATAGATATTACTACCCTTTTAAAATATCGATGAAGCGGGATCATGGGCTAGGTTATGACTATACGAAATATGATATACAATGTTTGCATACTAACTTTACTTAATTTTTTCAAAGTAACTTTGATCATAAGTAATACGCCTCTCCATCCTCCGAAACCAATCTTTTAACGAGCTTTAATGGAGTACCGCACACTCGTTGTTTCAAGTAGATCTTCGTCACTGAAAAACTGCTTTTCATTCTACTTAATTTTCCCCAGCGGAAACGGTTGAAAGTCTCAAAAAACATAGTACGAACCTTAAAGAGGGTACTTAAGGAGAGTTATAGTCTTATAGTGGACAAGTAGCCAGTGCACGCTTTAGGTAGTTGAAGTGGGCATTATCATGATGGAGGAATCAGATATCCATTCTTTACTTTGGTGGCAGATTCTTCGTTTATTTATTACTTTAGGTGGACTCTGTCCAGTGTATTACTTAACTACGATTATCTTCTGTGTGTCCAAACCAACACGCTCCGCAACTTAATTTATTTTGAAAAATACAGGTATAATTTGCTTCTAAAAAGATCCAGATTTTCTGACAGCTACGGGTATATTCTCGACATCAAAGACCCAAACTTATTTTCGAGTATTTGTAGGTACATCATAAGAGAAGAGCTGTAGGTCTGGTCACTTATAATGAAGTTGTTCACATTGATTGCTCTTTAACAAACATTTTTAACATCTCCCTACACCAAAATACATTTTATGTCATCTACGCTTCATTCAGACTATGTGATACCCATAGACAATACAGTTTCTTCTCTGCTGGTTACATAGGTCTAAGTTATCCTCTATCTGCTAGGCCTGTCATCTTCAAGCACTTTAATCACAACAGTGGCGTTTTCCTCCATAAATGACATTCGGAGCCTCCCACCACCTTCACTTTCTTAGCAGCGTCTAGGATGAAACTTACCCTTTGGAATTCTCTGTACTTCTTACATATAGTCGTATGAAGTAAACAAGCGGTTCCCTTTCCTGAATTGTAATAATGTTCGGGATTTCCCTGCCATCTCCTTTCTCACATGCACCAGAGCACTATATATAAAAAGTTTGAATTTTTTTGCTTAAAAATTTACCTCCACCACACCTTCCATTTTTAAACTATCAATAATACTTAAGTCGAAAGTTGGAATTTAAAGCACTCTATTCTTACAATTTGGTTTATATAGGTATTTTAGAATAGATAATGGTAGATATTTTAGAATAGATATTGCTACATTGATATAATTGCACAATATACTGAAAGGAAGTAGAAAAAAAAAAGAGTCAATACATTTGATTTTTAAAATTTTTTTGCCCCCTATTTTGAAGATTTTATAAATTTTACAAATACAGTTCTATTTAGTTTTAACCTCTGTTTAGAAAATACAATAGTAACATCATTAAATAATAAAGAGAGAGTGGAAAAGATCAAAAAATGAAAGCGGGTATATATGACATCACAGCATCTTACATCCAGTAAACACAAAGAAAATTACTCATTTTTTGGAAATAACATTCAGAACTACATATGCAAATATTGGTACCAGAAGCTACCTATGCCTTTATCACTGCAAAACGCCAGCATAGTTACTTATCAAAATTATATAAATACGTATTACCAGAATCTGAAACCGCGTCCAAAAGTTATTGTGGTCGTGCCAAAACAAAGTATATTATCAACATTGTTCTTGCGCTTAATTCTTTTCAGATAATATTAGAAGCTTTAAAAAGAGTTCCATTTATTGGAGTATGGATTGATGTGATCAAATTTTGGAAAATAATTTTTTTTTATGTTTGATACAGTTTTATTTCAATAAAAATCTAGGCATGCCCCATAAATTTACAGAAAAGGAATAATTTACGAATGATAAAGCTGAAATTACATCTGGAGTACACTAACAACAACATTCGGAGGAAAATTTTTGAAAAAAAATAGATAGCATTTTAGGAGAGACCACTGCAACACCTACGTAGAAGGCTAGGAAATCTCTAGGCTTCAATGTAGGCTAGGAATACTCTAGGAAACACAATCATTGGTATTGGGATACTCACACATATATTGAATAATTGAGTGCAACATGCCTTTGCTGAATTGGCCGCAGACATTGAGTCACCAATCTTAATTATTTTTTACAATGTTATGAACCGAAAGATTGAAAGAATTTTATAATTTTGTTAAATTGAAGTACAAAAAGCTACTATTTCTATTAAAACAAGTTTGTTATCTGTCAAACTAAAAATAGAATACTGAAAATATATCCAGCTCTTATAGATTATATTTTTTATAAAAAGAACATCCCTTTATCTTATTATGACTTCTTTTGAAAATCATTTCGCTGTTTATAAGTTCTCTGATGAATATTTTTACAGTAAAATTAAAAGCATGGAAAAAGAAAATAATTGTATCTGAAAAATAACGAAAATTCCGTATTCAATTAAATTTAGCTTAACTAAAACAAAGGAACAAAAAAATTGGCCAACTGAAAATAAAGCAAATTATAAAAAGTAAAGGAGAGAATTCAAAACGCTTAATTATGAAACAAGAGTTGACATTTATGAGTTGTGAAATGTACACTTAAATATATAGATATTTTTAAAGATTTATAAATTTTTTATATAATGTTAGAGTGTGTGTAGAAAAGAAACTTCCTGGGGGATATCGAACATTATTTTACATACTTAAGTAAAAAAGGACAATAACTTAATGATCCCTTATAATTTGACTAGTCAGCTATGAAGCCTAGTCCTCAGAATTTTTTTAAATTGTCTATTGTTCTTTGTAATTACAGCTCAAAATGTTAATATTTAAGACATCTTTAGCAATATACATTGTATAATATTACATTGTAGCAATGTACATTACAAAAAACATTGTGAACTGATGAAAAAAAAACAGTTTTTTACCGGAGACAGTGAAAAAGTTGACTTTTGTACATTATAACTTCAAAACTATGAATTATAAGAAATATTATGAGTTTTTCTACAGCCAAAATAAAATACCTTGAAAGGAATGAGATATAAAACAAAGTATGATTTTATTTAAAATTAAGAGCAAAATAAAAATGTTTTGTTTGTACATTGTTTTTAAAAATTTTGATTTAATTTCTTCAAAAGTTATATTTTGAGTTTTTTACAAAAACAAAATATTGTATTGGTAAAATATTTAAAAATATATTTGCTGATATTTTATGATATAACCTGAATATTTTTTATAGATTCGTGAATGCATTAATGCGTACTTTCTTTTTCTCTTAAGGAGTTGGTAACCTACTTTTATCACAAGAAAATGAATTAGCACATTTATCGCTAAAAAGACATGTACGAAAATCAACAGTATTAAGACTAAGAGTTGAGGGGTTAAAAGAGTTTCTTTTTAAAAAAAAATTATTTTCAAAATTTTTTATGATCAAAACTTAGAGAGAAAAGTAGGTTTTTTCTTCTTTGTGTGGACGCTTCTCTATATTATGTTCTTTTTCAATGAAATCTAATGAACCTGTAAACATTTTTTTTTTATTTTCCATTCAAATAAATTTTATACTTTCCTCTTTTGGAACAGATCTTAACAACACATGCATTAATAACTGATCAAATGAACCTTTTGTAAAACCTTTTGCTTCCAAATTCCGAACTGCAGTTTCAGTTTCATCATATAACCTTCAAACAGCTTTAACATTATTTTAACTCTTTATCGATTTTAAATTTAACAACTTATTCAAGAATTTAATAATGATGATTTCTTTTGAAGTTTTTATACTTTTATCACATCTTATTACGTTCAACTCTTATGAAGTTACTAAATTATTACTTTACCTGTAATATTTCATTACCATTCTAAAACTCCGTGAAATTTTAGGATCTCCTGAATAATTTCTAACATCAGTTTTTAAAAAATTAAAGAGGTTTAAGCACTTAGAAATTTGTCCCTGCTTTACTCAATATTTTGTGAACATGAGTTTCTTCTCCTTGTGCAAAAAGTAGATTAATTCCTCTTACTACTTTTTGCTCGAACACATTTTTCATATTCCTTTGAAGCGATTGCATCTTCTGCTAAAAATGATGCTCCAATTAATGAATGAATGGCTTCGTCCAATACTTTTAAGCTGCTTTCCTTTTCTAATTTTAATCCATGTAATTTGCATTATTTATCCCTGTCTTTTTATACTAAATTTTCCTCAACCCTTTTTTAACAGTACAAAAAATTTTGCTTTCAAAGTGGTTAGCTTCCGTTTCCATCTGATTGATTACTAAGATCTGTCGTCAATACGAAACTGTATTGACGACAGTATTAATCAATCTAACTTTCTACTTATGAAAAAATTTACTTTCATGATCTTATCATAATTTTAATTGCTTGATCTGGACCTCGCCTTAATTACTTTTATATTCATATATTGTGGAGCTCAGTTGGATAATTAATAAGTAAATTGTATGAATTTTAAACATTTTTTATCAAATGCATAGGAGTTTTCGTGCAAAGGCTTATCGAACGAGAATGCAAGAAAAAAAAAGTGTTCGCATTGCCCAACCTAACACCTTTGACGCTGAAATTTCTGTCGAGGGAGGGGAGCTCATTAAGATATTACTTCAAAAATATAGAATAAAAGAGAAAAAATTCCCCGCCCCTCCGTGGTCATTTAATATATTGCTCACACAGCTGAAAGAGGACGCGAAACCGCATAGCCAGCAGAGATCGTTTGAACGTGAAACGCCTCCTTTCCTTCATCAAAAGTACATGTTAAAATTGATGGCACTTTTCTTTTAAGGTATTTTTTATTTATTCATCCGTCAAATTATTTGAAATCTTCTCTTTATAGAGCTACCTTCCATTTGTAACTGCGGTACATAGAAATCAAGTTATAAGCATTTTAATATCCGACATTTCCTTTGTTTTTCTGAATAAGTGTTAACTTTAAATCTATTTTCTATATAATATAATCTTCAGTATATTTACAATTTTTGAAAGGTAATAACTCAATTTTTTTGCTATATACTGATGGAATTTGGTAGTAATGTTTTTCGTATTATTCTTAAGATCCTGAACGAAGAATTTTGTAATGTATGTGGTATATAAGTGGATTTATTCACATTTTAATGCATAAGAGTGGAGGAACTTTTTTAAAAAAAGCAACTATTGTTCTTCGACTCTTAATAACTCTGCAAATAATGTGAACTATTAAAAAGTCTTAGTTCAAGTTCTGTACAGGTGTCATACATATGCTGAATAACAATGTTAAAGAAAGATTTTTCCTGAAAGGAAATTATTTTGGAAATGTGCTATTTTTTCTTATTTTATGCTAAAAAATTGCGTTTTAATTTTTTTTTCATTGTAATAAAACTTTTGAAATATTTTTTTATGTACATTATAATTCAGAAGATACTATATATCAAAAAAAAATATACATTTATATGTTTTTTTAAAATCATGGTTCCGAACATAGTCGGATACCTTAAATATTAATCACTTTAATTAATAACTAAAGAGCCTACCCCTCCCCCTCCCCATAAAAAATATGAAGGGAATCCCCATGTGATTTGCACCCACCGGTTTTGATTCAATTATGTAGACAAACATCACCTAGATCAAAAGTCATTTCTTCTAAGTACAGGTCTACATTTAAGCCACATGCAAAGGTATAATTGTCGCAAAATTACTCATGACTCAATGCATGCCCCCAACACCATGGCAAGCACATCAAACTATCCCTGCTAATGAATAAATGAGCCCACAGAATTAGCGCAAGGGCTATTGTGCAAATATAAACATACCTCAGCTCATCAGAACAGGTACCCTCCTGCTACTAATTGTTGCGTTATATTGCAAGCCATTCCTAGTACCCTTTGCATTACGAACCGATATTTAGAAGTATCAACCACGAATTATTAATTGCTTGTAAAGAAGTTACTAGGGAAACGATATTTTGAATTTTAGGAAAAAATCTGTAGAGTAAAACGGTGAAGCGCATATAAAGAAAAGAGAGAAAGAAAGTACAGCGTACCATAAAAAAGAAAATAGTTATTAGAATTCAAAAAAAGTATTTGAACTTCTAACTTGGATAATGAAAACTTGTGAATGATTCCAATGCAATTTATCAAGTACATTTTTCCGAAAAGAGATACAATTCCATTTTTCAAAGATACAATTCCATTTTTAAAAAGTTAGTTTCTCTTTAATTTTCAATTATTGTGAAACTCTTGTTATATTTAAAGTTAATTTCAGAAAAAGACAAAAAATTATTTAGCTTTACATATCCTTTAATAGTTATTTAAGTTATAAGATAAAAAATTTCTTTAATTTCAATATGAGTATTTTTAAATAATGAATTATACATTTTATTGTACTTTATGAAAAAAATTTCGCTAATAATCTTTATTGTGGAGTCACCGCATAACGTAACGAACTTCATTATTTTAAGCAAAAAAAAATGACAATATAATATAGTAACGAGAATCTTATTCTTTAATACAGTGATTTCACAAATTTTGGATGTATATATAAATATATATACATGTATAGGACAATATAATACGAACACCCATTTAAAAATGAGTCGTCCTTCGCCTGTCCAATAAATGACCGCCAAGTGTGGCAATAGTGGGCCACCTAGTGGTGATGAAAGGGGAGATATCTGTCAAGCATTTGGTAGTGGGAGAGTTGCATGAGAAAATATTATTTTCTAGCAAAGGATGATTATGTCTGACCTATCTGACGTAAAAAGACATGATTATCGGAGCTCGCCTCGCTGAAGAGTCCATGTCCAGAAGAGCCAACCTTGTGTGTGTTTCAAGGACCACTGTTCCATTTTTTATGATAGCCTACACAAATCTATGTAAGATGTATTCTGCGAAGCACAACAGTGGGCGAAATTCGAAGTTGAAGGACCGTGATAGACGGGTATTGAAGAGGATAGAACCCGAAACCGCAAGGGTTACACTGCCGTAGATAACGTCCGAGATGAATACCCACTTTCAGAACCCCGTACCGATGAAAACTATTCCACAGGAGTTACATTCTCCGAATATTCATGGCAGGATAGCTATTTAAAAACCTTTAGTTTCGGCGCTGAAGGTTATGAAGAGACTTTAGTGGTGCTGAGACTATTTAAACTGGACGCAACTGCAATGGGAACAAGTTCATCATCTGGTCTCAGGAATCCTTATATACATTATTCCAGACCACCGGGCTTGTATTCTTCTAGCGAACACCGGCAGAAGCATTTTATGTTAACTGTCTAGTTCCAACCGGGAAATATGGAGGAGGTTCTGTGATGGTGAGGGCTCAATATCTTCCCGTAGATTAGGGCTATAGTCTGGTCTTAAGGAAGATGATCACAGGCGACCGTTATCGAAACATTGCCCCAGATCCTTTCCACCCAATAATTCAGACTCGCTTTCCGGGAGAATATCCTGTGTTCCAAGAGAACAACACCCCTGTTCTCACGTCTCACCATGTTCAAACAAGGTTACATAAGCAGGATGATGAAGTGGAACATCTAACGTGGTGTTCCCAGTCACCTGATCTGAACATCGTTGATTATTTGTGCGGTTTTTTAGAGAACAAAGTCCGTGCTATGTTCCCATGCACACTATGAAACATTCCGTGCCCCCATGCACTCTAAGAAACAGTCCTGCACGAGGAATGGGTGCGAATTCCAATGAACTTTGTTCAAGACATTTATTTGTCAATCCCACGTCGAATGCAAGCTGTTATTCAGGCCAAAGAGGGCCCAACCGCTTACTAATAAAAAAATTTTCATCTTTTTAAAGGTGTTCCTATTTTATATACGAGGCATGTTTTTTAAGTAAGTACCGTTTTGAAATTAAAAAAAGACGTGCAAAGATATCGCAATAATTTTATTTTTACAAGAAAGCCTGTACCTTAATCTACTTTTCAACATAATTTCCGTGAATATTGAGGCACTTGTCATAACGTGGCACCAGTTTTTGAATACCCTCCTCATAAAATTCTGCCGCCTGACTTGTTAACAACTGTATCACAAATGTTTTGACTTCGTTATCGTCTTGAAGACGCTGACCGCCCAGGTGTTTCTTCAATTGCAGGAACAAATGGTAGTCGCTGGGCTCCAGATCAGGGCTGTATGGAGGATGATCTAGAGTTTCCCATTTAAAAGATTTGATGAGATCTTTGGTCCGATTAGCCACATGTGGACGGGCATTGTCATGCAGCAAAACGATACCTTTACTCAACTTGCCACGTCTTTTGTTCTGGATTGCACGACGCAGATTGTTCAATGTCTCACAATAAGACGCTGCATTGATTGTCTCATTATGAGGCAGAAACTCCACTAGCAATACTCCTTTTCTGTCCCAAAAAACTGTGGACATGATTTTCCGGGCAGAAATTGTTTGCTTATTCACTCTTTTGGGTGATGATGAATGTCGCCCTTCCATGGATTGTTGTTTCGATTCTGGTGTGACGTAGGCCACCCATGTTTCGTCACCAGTAACAATTTGGTCTGAAAAATCTTCTTCATTGCGGTACCGCTCAAGGAAAGTCAATGCACTGCCTAAACGTTGGGTTTTGTGCAAATCCGTCAACATTTTTGGAACCCAACGTGAACACAATTTCCGGTAATTCAAGTTCTCGGTCACAATGCGATACAAAACACTACGAGAACATTGAGGAAAGCAGTCGGACAATGATGAAATTGTAAAGCGTCTGTTTTCTCTCACCTTTTCGTCCACTTTCTGCACCAAATCTTCATTAACGACCGAAGGACGCCCACTCCGTTCTTCATCATGCACATTTGTGCGGCCATCTTTAAATGCTCTCACCCATTTCCTTACCATTCCATCACTCATAATGTTTTGTCCGTAAACTTCACAGATCTCACGATGAATATCGATCGGTTTTACGCCTTTAGCACTAAGAAATCGTATAACAGCCCGTACTTCACAATCAGCGGGACTCACGATTGTCGGAGGCATCTTAAACACTCAGTAAACAACGTATACAATGAAGAATCAGACTGTAATGGCGTCAGTGCGTAGACAAGAGATGTAGTTAACCAGCGAGCATGCGCGGAACGCCGACCGGAGCGCTGCGGCGGCGGAATCGCAAAACGGTACTTACTTAAAAAACATGCCTCGTATATATATATATATATATATATATATATATATGCAATAGAAATTTTGCATTTTATAATAAAATTCATAGTGATTTTAAAAACGTTAAAAATCTCACATTTTATAGCAAATTTCCTCTCATTTTTTTATTGAATTTACAATAATAACTTATGGATCAAATACATATATTACACTGGGTGGTAAAAAAAATAACAAAAAAATACTATGCAGAATATTTTGGATAATTTGAAGATTACTTCCATTATTAAAAATAATGCTTTACAATCATATATATTAAAAATGGACAAATTTATTCTATTTATAGCTATTATTCTTAAGGTCTTTTTAATAATTCTAATGGCCTAAATGACCTTATTAAAGTTCTAAAAGAAATTTACAAGAAATTTAATTGCATTTGAAAAATTCAATTACTTAACTATATTAGTCTTAAAAGAAAGTTATACTTTTTTTGTATTAAGATATATAAGCAAATTAAAAATATACTACGACTTAGACTAGAATGTAATTGCTTAGCCAATATTCATTTACCCTTTTTATGAATATAATTTTTTGATTATAACATTTTTAGAATGTTTAGATATATTGATGATATAATTTTCTGTCTAATTTATAATAATAAAAATGTTAAACCTTTATAATCATTTTATCTAGATTATTTAAGTATATTGTATACTAATGTTAATATATGTATATGTGTGAAGCTGAATATTCAATTATTTTTTTCAAACAGAGGATAATAAAATTTCTAGTAATATACGTCATGAGAGATATCTATTTTTCTTTGTGATACATATCTCACCCTAATGATAAGTTCATTAATCCTGAATACTGCAGGAGCATAATATATAATCATATTTTGTGTGATATTAGATTTGTTACAAAAATACAAATATTTACGTTAACATTATTAAGGTTACAAAATGTGACTGCAAGAAGAATTTTCTTTTAAATTTATTTAGTTTAAAGTAAAATAACTGTAAACTTTATTTTTGTTTGTTTATAAATTTAGTTTTTATTCGATATATCTCTTTTTGAATAACTTTTTTCTAGTTAAGGTGCTTTTTTGTATTAGTTCTCTATCTCTCCCTGTTGGAGGGCGTTATGATACAGTTCATATTTAAGCTTCGGGTTAAAAGTATAATTCTCCCGCTTAAGATTTCGTATAGAGGATTTTTGTGTGAATGTTGTTGCTATGTATGTAGTCTCATGTGACCATTTAAGTTTTTGCTTAGGTACTTATTTTTATATTTTTACTAGACATAGATATTGAGTATATCTTTCTGTATACGAATATATTTTACTTAATTTCATCTTTTGTGTTTTGTGTTTGTTTTGCATAAATAGTTTCCATCTTGGTTTATAACATTTTTCAGAAAGTATTGTTTGGTACCTGAAAAACGTATTTTCATCTAAAAATCTGTGAAAAATTAGACTGATTAGTTTAATATAACTATAGTTACATTGATTTCTTTCTTACATGCCTCGCTGCGCAAATTTTTTTCTTTTATTCTAGGTTTTCGGAAAATAAAAGTTTTGTTCAATCTAAAAAATTATTTGCATGCTTTTTTTAAATTTTTGTTATATTTTTTGGTTCTTAAGGGTTGCTTCTTTACTAATTTTGAAACATTGGGTTATTAATGAATTTTTCTTTGCAAGCCTCGGGGATTCTTAAGTAAATTGACTTAAATAAAACTACAATTTCTTTCCAACCAAAAAGAAGCGTGATTAGATAAATTAGATAAAAATATAAGTAAAGTGAATTGAATTAGAGATAATAATATATGAATGAAATAGAATTGAAGGTAAATCAAGGGAGGTAGAGGCTAATGACTTGTTGATAAATAGTTATAATTTAGATTGAAAATTATTCAATTAGCTTTTTCTAGAGAGAGAGAGCGACCCTTTCTATTCTTCAATGGTTATTAATTACTCTTACTCATATGTAGTGTGAATTAGAGTCTAATGAATATTGACTTTGTTTAGGGAAAATGGTAGTAAAAAATTATATTTAAATTCTATTCTTCTAATATATATTGATAAAAAAATATTTTTTCTGATAATTATAACTATATTAGCATCATAATATTGTTAATATATTAGAATAGCAAAACTATTCGGCATTTATTCCGTAAAGAAACTTTTTTCTCAACTGACCACATTACATTGTAATACCATACCCATGAAATATATTATTGGTGCATAATTCTTATTTTCGTTGAAAATATAATTTATGTTTAATATATTTTAAATTGTCATTTTTTTATATTTTATAATTGAGCTTCAGAATTTTTCCGACATAAAGAAATTACGATCTTTTGATTAGTTTAGGCTTACAATGTCTGAGACAAAATAGTGAAAATAAAACAGAATTAGAAATACAAAATCTTTTTGTACATTTAAATTTTTTTTTAAAAAAAAATTCTATATTTCTTCATTTGTTACATATTTTAATCAAAATAATTCAATCTCGATTATTCTAAATCCCTCTAAAAATAAATAATTACAAGCAATTTTTATTTTAACACTTTTCTCGAAATAGAACATATTTTAATACGACAAAAACATTGAAACTAATTGAAAATCCCTTAGATTTAAATGAAAAGAATTACATTAATGCAAAACCTGAGCCATCCAACATACCTATTATCTAAGGATGGCATTGTTCTAAAATAAACAAAACTCTTTTTTATAATACTTATACGAATATGCCAACGTTTTGTTACCTTCTATTTCTTTCATCCCTCACCTAGACTGAGGATTGTCTAGGAAAGAGTAAATTGCCTTAGGGTCAATGCGCAATGTTTTTTCCCTGATTGAGTTAGCTGATGATCCGGGATCCTGAGAAACTCGTCTGCCAAATTCTCAGACGCAAAATAAGCAGCATTCTCATACAGACACCTATATTGGATTTTCCTTTCAACGTTTTTCAATAAATGATGGAAAGCGCCTCTGATTTTCATCTAATTTTTTATATGTTCTTTCACTTTTCCCTTAAATGTCTTGGCAAAATTTTTATTCTTCTTATTGTAAAAATTGGTTATTGAAAATAAAAAATAATAATAATTATGAACAACTATCTTTTCAAAAAATTTCGGTTGTAAGTTTTTCTTTAACACCTTTATAATAAAAACGTGTAACATTTACAACTTTTGTTTCATAGTGGAAGGGCACAGATATAGATGATTTTTGATAAACCAGAAGAGGCATTATAAAATTCCAATATAAAAATCAATTTGTCAAGAACTGAAACTGCACAATTTCAACATAACGGATGTGAGATTTCATTTCAATCTATATTTCTTTCACCGTTTCCAAAATTCATTAAGATTTGAACGTTTTAGTATCCGAATGAATTCGATTTCATTCCTTCATCACGAGCTCTTCCTAAAAAATTCTTATTCATTTCCTTGGCCATGTCGTTTCTGACAGCCGTAAAGACGTTTCAGAAGGTTGAGCGTGTCAAGTAAATACAAGTTATACTTTTATTGCCTGTTTTTCTCCATCTTCTGATTTATTTATTTTTTTTATTTATTTTTTTACCTATTTCACTTCATATGAAAAGAACCGATGACAGTGAACACTAATGGAAGAAAGAGTAGTTTCTCAACTTCGTAGGATTTGTATTCGAATACCATTGAAAAGCCTTTCAAGATACCGAATCATGTTTGTAAAAGGACGGAGACTAAAGAAAGTTTCATTTTTTAAAAAAAGTGAGAGAGAGAGAGAAAAAAAATAATACAAATCAAAAAGTGAGAATAATAGTTCAGAAGAAATCAGATTATCCATTAGAGATTTTTTTTACATTGCATTTTTGTTACATCTTCAAAGTATATTGCATTAAGAAGATGTTATTTTAAAAGTAAAATGAATTTATCACTCAGTATTTTGTCGCAAAGGAGAAATTCATTTAAAATAAAAGTATATCAGATCATAAAGTGTAAGATTTCGAGAAATACGAGTTATTTTAAAAAAAATAACATTAAAAAATGTTTTGTCTTTTGAGATGTCTGTAAAATGTTATGTCTTTTGATGGTATTTGCTTCTTTTTGTATATTAACGTAACATATTTAAAACAGAAAAGAAACATGGATATAAATCTGCTTACATATAGATTGTATTTCAAAAGAAATGCATTAGGTGTCGTTTTTGATGACCTGAAGACCTTAAAAGATCCCGCTTAATTGAAACTTTTTAATGGACACACGAAAAGGATAGTTTTGCATTTAAGTTTAAGAATAATCTAATAAAAATTGCATTATTTTATTTATTCGTCCTTTTATTTTTAACATTATAAATAATGCATATTTACCGTCTCCAGAAATGTATTTCTGGAATAATAGAAAATCAATTTTTCTTCTTACAACTTGGGATCAAATGAAATCATTCCCTTTGAATGATGATCTCTACAAAAGCTGAACAGCTCTTATATAAACGTACATTTCTTAATATCAATATTTTATAAGATAATAATTTAAAATGAGTTTATTAAAATTCGTAAGCCCACACTGATTTAATATCAGCACTTTACAAAATTTTATAATATAATTTCTGTTAAATGTTATTTAATATGCATTAATGCTAATATTTGAATTTATTTGAATAGACTATAAGATTTAAGAAAGCCAACACAAAGAAAAAAAATTATATTTTGTTTTAGTTCTTAAAATTATTAGCTACTTGAATGATTTTCATATTTCGCTGATAGTAATTTTACTATAGCATGAATTTTATTTCATGATTTGGTTCTCAAGCGGTTAGATAACTTTCTATCATTTCACCTGAACGAGTACAGATTTATACTTCGAAAAATTTCTAATTTCGAAACTTTTACATAATTATAATACAGCAAATTTTTAATACGATTATTATTTGAGTAACATTTGTGTTATTGATTCCGGAGCAATATTTTTAATCTAAGAGTACATATATTTTGTGTTTTTTTTTTCTCTCATTTTTTCGATTACTGCTTGGTGCCCTTTTCTTGAATTTTTAAATACCTTTTGACTTCTTCATTCGTATATTTAATATCCCTGATACACTGGCTAATTTTAGTAACTTTTTTTTACAGTAGAAGAAAAATATTTATAAAACATAAAAAGTTACTCGCTAAAATAAGATTAGATATCGTGAACTTGGTTGCCATGAAACCCTGACGTTGGGCTATCAAATTTGTGGATAATTTGTAACATAAACAATTTTCCCAATATGGTCTTAATACACACAAGTAATTAACAATTTATTGATACAGTGTGCTACCAACAATATAATTATTTTAGATGGTTAGTAATAACTCATTAAGTCGAATAATTTATTTGTGCTAAAATTGTATAGAATTACGAAGTTAGTTTAATAAGTACTTAGAAATTACAAGAAATGGTGCTCGTAGAATAGAACATTATTTGATTTTAGTAAGTATCATGACTCACTAGACTACTCAGTCTCAGTTACTCGTATTACTCAGTTACCTAAGTCTCAGTTACTCGTATTACTCACTTACCTAAGTCTCAGTTACTCGTATTACTCACTTACCTAATTCTCAGTTACTCGTATTTATGATCATGACACCTTTCACGCCTCAAAGAGTCTTCGTCACAACTTGTCCGAATGATGAGACCATCTTCACAGTTTTTAAAATATGTTCACCGGAAGCAATCCAACGTTTTGATTTTTGTATGATTTCAGGTGTTTACTAATGAATCCTGGTCTCACTGACGTGATGGTGATAACTCGATGCAAAATGGCGTTATCAAAATGACGCGAATGTAATTAAATTTTGATTTGGTAGCAAATGATTTCCATATCAAAACTAACATATGAATCAATGTCAACCTTTTTTTACTTCCGTTTAATAGGTGGCAGCACCCAATGATCATAAAAGTTTACTTTATTGATTCCATCATTATTCAAATACAAGTACTTTTTAACCACCCTCGTACATAAGGATTCTTTGAAGAAATAACAGATTTGATATGCTTCTGTTACATACAATAAATACGATTTAAATCTATTTAGTAATTTTATTTCTTAAAAAGACGCAGCTGGATTTGAATTTGCGAAGATCAATTGCTATCCAAATTATTAGTTCGTTCCAATCGTTTAGAAATTCTTTTAATCAATATCGAAGAAACATGTACAAACAGGATTCACATAACAATAAAAAAAAGTTAGAATTAACCCTGGTAAAGTGTTCAGAAATAGTTATTTTACTTTAATATTCGTGTTTTATTTACAACTATTATATTTCCTAATATATGGTAATTAGATTAGAATAATTCCTTTGGACACAATCTAAACATTTCACTTAAGGTTAAACGTGTATTATGTTCAAAATAAAAAAAAATGAGCTGTGGCTTTATAAATACAGTCACAAAGTTATCCTAATTTTAAATAATTATATCGTTTTACATAGTAAACATTTTTCTCAGTATTTGTTTTATTTTTATGCACATAATACCAGTATAATATTATAAAAAATATTTTTGTATTTGAGGTCTTTAATTTAAGAACTTCTGCCAAAATTATAAAATTGTAATTAATAAGCATTTTCGATATCAAAACTATTTTTCTAGATTTAGTCTTATGCATTTTAAATATTTTACATGATAAAATGAAAGCAAACATCAAGCTTAAAAACAATTTTTTTCGTGAAAATATTCATTACAAAAAGGTGTTATTTATTCAGGGATCATACATTTGTTATACATGTTTTATGTAATATTTACTTGCATAGAATTGTGATTTCTTATCAAGAATGTTTTGGTCGCATAAAATGAAGTTTGCTCTAGGGCCTCATGTAGTAAAGAAAGAACATTTTATCCTGATTTAGCTTTCTCTGGAAAAAATTGGAGACTAGCCAAGTAGGTATAAGTTAAAGGCCATCGAATGAATCAAGGGTATAAACAACTATGAGTTATGATTTATAATCAAGATATGAAGTTGTCGAAATTTATTTTTGATAAAATGTGTATAACATTTCATTTAATTTCTTAAATAGTTTACCGATCTTTAGAATCTTTTAAAATTCATGCAACACATTATAATAGAATAACGTTCTAAAAGTGCTCTGAATGAAATAAAATGTTTGTCTCTTCGCCTAGTTTGAAGGCATGATGACTTATGAATTTAGACAGATAAAAGACTAAAATATTGATTTTAATAAAAATACAGAAAACAATTTGAGAAAATAAACAAAAAATATTTTTTTCTCTTTCGGAAGACTTATATTCACGTATGATGCATCTCGATAGTTAATGACATTATCAACAGAAACTAAGAATTATGTCTATAAAACACCAAAAAACCTTACGGCAGAATTAAAAACATATTTATTTAAAAGTATAAAATCTCCATATAAAAATTAGTTTATTACTTAAATAGAGAAAAAAAAATAATTTGAAATTTAATTCTAAAATTAATTAAAATTTATTTCGTAGTAGTAACGATAGGACAGTGTAAATATTTATTATTATCAGACATTGAAAAATTATTAACTGATTCCTAAGTAGGCATACTATGAGTTTTGATAATAGTTATAAAGTTTCAAGTACTTGAAATACAATTCATAGTTTCAAACAGATAAAAACCTCCTTAAAGTTAAGACTATGCATCTTTTAAAACCGCCATGATGTTTCTTAATTGAATCTAATCATAATCATTTCAAACTCTCGTTCAACATCAAACAATCAGAATTATAAGGATTACAATTTCAAAAAGCAAAAATTTCTTACAAATAATTTTACCTCAGTTGATAGATGATGTAATCAGTTTTAATTTTAAATACATATATTATATTTTTTTGAAAGTATATTTTTCTTGTTATATGAACTAAAGTGCTTCTTTCTGAATTTTTATGAGATTGTTATTCAATTTTACTATTTCAGTTGAAGAGGTATTGAAATTATTGTTGTTTAAATATTTTTCATTTAAATATATTTTATTCTCCTTCGTGTGTTATTTTAAGCATATATATATATATATATATATATATATATACATATATATAACACATTGATATTTAATTTAAATAGTTATTATAGTTAAAAATTAATACAATTTATAATTAGAAATCATGAGCTTTTATGATTTTGCATTAAATATAAGAAATGCATCACAATCTCGAATTTTGACTATCAATGATACTTTGATTAAAACATTCTTTTGATTTGAGTATAAAGCAAAAATTATGTATGATAAATTTTTGTTCTGACTATAAAATAAATACTATATATTAAGCATTATATATACTGATAATGTGTATTAGAATATAAAGACAATTGAGAAAAAAAATTATTATCAGTTTTCTTTAAAGTTTTTTCTATGAAATATTTCTTCTTTATTGCATACGCTAGTAAACTTAAAAATCCTCTTATGTATGTATATATATATATATATATATATTTGTGTGTGTGTGTGTGTGTGTGAAGGGATAGAGTTAACATCATTAATAATCTAGGTGTAAGATACTAACACATATTTATAATACTTAAACATATGTTGATAGAAGAAAACTGAATAAAATCTAAGA
>BMAW01104137.1:0-12498 GCA_019974015.1 Nephila pilipes
TGAAACAAAGAGACAATCAAAAGTGAAATTTTCAAGTATCTTATTTAATATCTAAAAATAAAATCTAGCAAAATAATGATATTTTCAACAGAAAGGAACATTTTAATCAAATAAAAGGCTCGATTTTGGAGTTTAAAACGAAATATAAACTTTCATTCTTTTAATTTAAAGTAATTCAGTAACGAAATAATTAGATTTAAAAATAAATAAAGCTCTAATTTTATCTAGATCACAAATAGTTCAAAATATTACAAAATTACAGGCGAAAAGTATCCAAATTGACAAAAATTACATTAATGTTTTACAAAATGAAAGAGCTACGAGCTTTTTCCCTTATTTTCATGTATCCGTTCACAAATGTTTTAAAACACATAAGTTTTAAAGAAATACTTTTACACATATTTTTTGAAGTAGAATTACATATTTTCCATTCATAATAAACCAAACCGATAATTTCAGGTAATTTTTTTGTTTAGTAAAAATTAATTCAAATCACATTGGAATTATATATTCTATTGGATAATTTATGAGAATTAAGAAGGATTTGACTCTTGATATGAATACCCCCCCCCATCCTCTGTTGATATCAATTAAATACGATTCACACTAATTTTATATGCACAGATATTCACAACTGCATATGTTCTAGATACAAGTCCTTTATATATCTATCGTTGCATGGGAATTGATTTTTTAATACAACTTTGTTTTGTAATTAAAATACAAACACCAGGGGAGAGTATGATTTTTCCCCCAAATCAAATAATTATCAATTATTTCTTACCAAAATAAACAAAGAGAAAGGGTAAAAAAAAAACTTATATTTAAAGATAAGTTTTTTTAAAAAAAAAAAGCAAAGCGACTTTTTCCTGACAAATTTGTTATTTAATTGTGAATTATTAATCAATTCTTCCCAGGATTTAATCTCATGTAAAGATTTCAGAATTATTTTAACCTAATGAAAAAATTATTCAAGAAGTTGAAGAAAAGGCAATTCTCAAGAATAACAAAATCGTTTTGTCCAAACAAACGCAGCGGTTTCCTTCAATAACAACACCAGAAGTAAAAACACCTTCATAATTAGTCCGGGAGAAACGTTTCTTTTAGTCTGGTTGGTAAAGGCGCGGTAAAAATCGACTGGTCAACTTTTCTTCGGATCCAGTGGACCAGGGTTCGATGCGTCGCCGGCATCTAAGGTCAAAATTCTTTTTCCTCCACTAAGAGTTTGGAAAATCACACAATGCCATACACATAACATAACTAAGTTCGTCTGCAATTTGAACAGGAAATCTTCAAAATAATTCAGCGTATTAATGGCACCCTCTACGTTATCTCAAAATTCGAAACTAGTTTTCAAATTTGAGTATTGAGACCAACTTATATTTTGTTTCCAGCAGCTTGAACGACGTATCTAGTTCAAAATTTGAAACTAGTTTCATCAGAGTCTTGGTCAGAAGTAGGTCTGGCGTTTGGTATTGTCGTTTACCAGTCAGGTGTTGCACGAAAATATCTCGGCTCCACCTGATGGTATCCGATACGCAGAGCTTTTTGAGTGTGGCAAGGTAGGACTTGGAGCGGAATTTGAATAGAATGGAATCATTTTTGTCATCTCAAGACTACCCTCTGCGATAGGGCAGACATGTACGGACTTGAAACCTTGGCCTAGATATAAATTGATTAGTTCATTGTATTTTTCAATCTTCCTTTGTCTGGTCTCAGCAAAGTCACTTCTTCGATTCTCGAAAGGAACCGTGATATCGAAGATCTTGATATCGTCGCTGAAGAGATACAGCCGGAGGTTGATTGAGCCAACTTTCTTGTTCTCCGATACTAGAGTTCCTTTATACAGGGCTGTTTTTTGTTTCTTTTAACTCTTTTAACTATATCATTATGTCGCAGCTGCCAGGCGTGGGAGTACGCTCCACAGTGGTTAAGTGCATGGGGAAGTGTTTCAATGCGTGAGTGGCGCTTACGACACAGTCTCTTGGACTCTTCCACTCCCCTCTTGTTGGAGTTGAGGGGGACTAAGTTGAGTATGGCCTTCTGTATGAAACGCCAGTCCGCAAACTTGGTATAAAGTCCCTTAGGTAGGAAGTACGAACTGGCTTTCGCAAGTGCAATACAGTCCATGGCCTTGCCCTGGCCTTCGAGAAGCTTCTCAGTCAGAATATACCACGCTACTGTGCGAAGTTTCTTAAGAAGTTTGAGTCTTTCAGCTGGCGAGACAGAGGCGTCCTGCGTGACGATGGACGGCCTGCCCTCAGCGAAAGACCAATGGTTCCAAGCCTTCTGGAGGCGGATCTCGCCAAGGTCCGTGTGTTTTGTCTCTCATTGGACGAGGTGGCAAGTTCTTCCTCCATAGATCCATAGAGGTACTTGCCAATGTCCCCATCCGTTGGGAGGCGTTGGAGTCGGTGACCAGAGCTTATATTGAGACCAACTCATCTTTTGATGTCAGCAGCTTGAATGTCATATCTACAAGGAAGAGATTCGAGTCGACTGCTGTTTCAGGAATTCCACAGCAGTCAAATTCCCGGTGCCCACGCAGATAGGTGTTTCAATAGCCAGCGAACTCGATGAACGCTTGGCCTTTACTGAAACGTCACTGATTTTGGTTAGTCACAAGAAGCACCTCTGCTGCCCGAGACACAAGACCTGCTACAATATTATAAATTTTAATATTCCTTCTATTATTTTTTAAGCGAAGTATATCAAATTTGAACAACAAAAAGGCCAAAAAAGCATGAATTATAAATTAATTCATGTTCAACGAAATTATACAGTCCATGTCACTCAATGTCATTGATTGATATTTATACAAGCTTGTTCTTTCTATCCATTTTTTTTCTAAACAAAATTCTAATTAATTACAAATCATGCAATTTATGTCACTTCTATAGAATTCATCGTTGTTAAATAATCGTTTTCAACAATTTTCTCATTTACGCTTCAAATATTTCATACTGATACAACTTTCTACAATTCCAGATAATTCACAGAAAGAAAGAAGTTTAATAAATTAAATAAGTGTATTTTTACAATAAGTTAATTTTTTCAATGTTTCAGCGCCTTTTTAATCGATATAAAAAATAAGAGAACATAATTATAATTCTAAATTTGTTTCTTAAGGGGAAAAAAACGAAATCAAAATGTATACCATCAAACCCATTTTATCATCCACAATTATAAAAGCTAGCATATTAATGTCTATAAATGATACTAAAAAAACTTGTACTAATAATATATTTTTTAAACAAAATTCTTTCTCCGAAAAGATTTAAGAGCGAAAAATATTTTAACTCAAAAGATTACATCCAACCCATTAAAAATATTTAAACGAACCCTCTTTTTTTAAAAAAAAAAAAAAAATCAGTAATTACGAAAATTGAAAAGATTTTCGACATCAATTTATTTCTCATGATATTCTTTTCAGTAGAAATATGAAAAGTTCCAGAAATTGGAAAATATAGATTTGCATTACCTTCTTTAAAAAATTTGTTTTAATTTATACAATTTTACCAAAATGGTTAAGAAGATATTTCTAGATATAATTTACTCAAGCTATATATAAAATACTTATTACTATATATATATATATATATATATATATATATATATATATATAAAGAATAACTTTATTGCTTTTAAAGGAGAAAAACATTTTAATGGGAAAACTACATTTACATTACATTTCACTACATTTTACATTTCAGAAAATTTAAAATAACCAACATTTTTATCTTTCCCATAATTTTTTTTCCAATAATTATACGGAAAGTTTCGTAAAATAGAAAAATTATGTTCACGAAGAATTTAATGGCGAACAGTGACGTAATGAGAACAAAATGTACGTAAGTGCACGAAAATTTATTTCAGTCCAGAAAGATTTCATGTGGAAAAAAATATTCATTTTTCCAGAATATTACTATATTTTCAAACCCAAAGATGTTTCATACAAAAACTGCATTATTTCTTAGGATATTCTGGCAAAAATTATCAGACCATTATTATGAGTGAGTGAAAATAAAGGCGTATGGCGCAAGAGCTAAACATGACAATGTTGCGCCAAGAATTTGTCTCGGTGATTTAGAAGTTAGAAAAAAATTGGATTGATTAATTGGTTTTATTAACTCGCACTAAAAGCAACACGAGAACTACTGGCGAAAGACCTCGTAATTTTCAACATCGGAAAAGTGAAGAGGACGACACCCGACCTTTTCCAAAATTCCCCACCACGCCAAAAGCAGGGTTTTGAGTCTCTGGAGACTTGACATACATCAGCACCGGGTAACACTGCGGGTCTGAGTGACATCAAGGCTCGAATCCACGACTCGACGAAAACCATCAGTCGCAAGTCCACGAACATGACCACTTGGCTACTGCGGCTACGAAAAAATTTGGGGAAAAAAAGATAATTGGTTGAAAAGAAATATATATATATATTAGAATGGCATCCGGATGCATCACCTGAGTTTACCAAAGATAGTAAGCACAATGAATCCTATTCTTACCCGAAGAAGATAAGCCTCTGGGGACATAAGACGAAATATAATTTTTTCATTTTCTGTATAATGGTAATACAATTGCCATACTCGGTAGCTCATTTCATTAGAATCATGGGTTCAGGTCCTGATATCAAGAAATACCATTGTGCAGAACAATGAGAACTGTTGCATGTTACCTTTAAGCAATCACACAGTGTGGTGAGAGTTATGAAAGTGAAGCATCAGTTTAGTTCTAGTTATTACAAAAAGTATAAAATCAATGGGAGTGTGGCCGCGGTTGCCTAATGGTAATAGTCGTGGGCCCCGAGAGTCGAATCGTGGGTTCGAACCTTGATGCCACTTAAGACCTGCCATGTAGCCGAGGTTGATGCGGATTAAATCTGTCGGAGGTCACAGTCCTGATGCATGGCATGATGTGGAAGTCAGTAGAGGGATGTACCAGCTCAAATATCGTCCCTCGCCTTGACCAAAGCTGTGCAAAATTCGATGCCCTAGCCTAATATGTACTCCGTGTCGCTTCTAGTGTGACGTCAATACCAACAATCAGTCAATCAATGGAGGCTCCATTTGGGGAAGAACAATCTTTGTCGAAGGTCGCAGAAAATGTTCAAATTAAACCCTACTTTTTTTTAAATTAAATTTTGGAATCAACGGTCGAATATTATCCAAACACGAGCTTTAACAACACTATATAGTTAATGAGTTATTTATTATTGAAGTAGACGTGAAGAAGCGTTTTGTCGATATGATGAGCTGGTTTTACTGTATCTGATGTGTGTGTGTGTGTGTGTGTGTGTGTGTGTGTGTGTGTGTGTGTGTGTGTGTGTGTGTGTGTGTGTGTGTAGAGAGAGAGAGAGAGAGAGAGAGACTAAACAAAAACGCTTACACTAAAACAAAGACGCTATATTGAATCATATCTCTCTCAGACTGTTGTTAGATTATTCGTGATACAACGAATACAGGCAATTTTTACCTCCGTCATAGCAATAAATGGAATGAAAAAAATTTTCAATTGCAAGAGGCAAAAAATATGGGTCACAAAACCTAAATATGGACAGAATCTACCCCAAACTTTTCTGGGTTATTAGCCTGCACTTCAGCGCAATTGGTGCACAATAAAATCCCCAAATTACCAGGAGAATATTTTCGATTCGACTAAAGCATATAACGATCCAGCTCTACTCGTTGATTGACTGCGACATCAAATGAAGAAACCAAAGCCCATCTCAAATATTTTCCAAACAAACTGTGCACAAATCACTAAGAATGAAAAACATTTAATGTATGCATTTTTGAGACAAGACTCGGTTTGTCGCTCACTTCAGCATCTAAAGGTACATTCTCAGAACTAAATGCACTGATAAACTTTTTAAAGTAATTTAAGGAAATTGATTAAAGATATTATTTGAAAACCTTCAACTACCTCGACTGTTAGATTAAAATCGGCATTTATGCAAAATACTGACTCAGACAATACTCGTGTCTCAAAAAGTTACTCTTGTCACAGAAACCATGATAAGTCTTCGTGAAATTCGTTTAGGTGTCATGTACACCCTCTTGATTTTTGATGATACTATAGGGTAAATATGAGATAACACCATGTAGTCAGCCAAATTGGAGTGTGATGTCTCATATTACAGCAGAGGCCAGTTGAAACATCACTGTACCTGTTGAAAAGTTCCAGACGGCATGTTTGTCATTTTGCGATACATAACTTTGAAATAGATTTATGTAACATCAAGATTGGAAACTGCTCTAGAAGCTTCAAGCTTCTTTACATCATATCTCTCATCGCTACAGGTATTATTCCGTATCTATCGAAGCATCCAAAAACCTACAATAAAGAAACTGTGTTTGTGCGGTTTTGAAATGGAGTGTCCAAATTCATTCCACGTAAAAATTTTAAAGAGCGAAGACGAGGGTAATGGGACTTTTTTAATTAACGTCGCACTGAGAGATAACATGAGGGTCATTGGGACGAATGAGGATGACACCTGAGCCGACATCTTCTTCTGCAGACTTTCAAACCAAGCCGACAGGAGAACTTGAGACCTCTGCCATATTTAAAATGCATCAGCCCCCTTACTCGGTGAGCCTGAAGTGGTATCAGAATTCAAACTCACAGCTCGACGAAAACAACCCCAGATTTGAGTCCGTGACTCTGACCACTAGACTACTACGACAACATGCGAAAACAAGAAATTTTGCAAATGCTTACGGGAACGGACATGTCTACAGACATTGTGAAAGCACGTACGCAAATGCGAATGTTTCGAGACGCGTTTCTCGAAAACTGCTCTTTGAAAATATTTTTACAACTAACTTCCAGCGAACCATAGTAAAGAACGAACCATCCGTCTAAGGTCATAAAATAAAATAGACGATGGAGTTTCAAGGTTAGCGAGCAGAAAGGAAACCGCGACGACACCATCCCGATCTGAATTGGGAAACTCTTTTTGTATTCGCCGAAAAACCTATATAAGATGGCTCTTTTTCTCTAACTTCCAGCGAGCCATAGGAAAAAACGAACCATCCGTCTAAGGTCATAAGATAAATAGCCGATGGAGTTTGAAGGTTAGCGAGCAGAAAGGAAACCGCGACGACATCATCCCGATCTGAATTGGGAATATCCCTTTGAGTTCGCCGAAAAACCTATATAAGATGGCTCTTTTTCTCTAACTTCCAGCGAGCCATAGGAAAAAACGAACCATCCGGCTGAGGTCATAAGATAAAATAGACGATGGAGTTTCAAGGTTGGCAAGCAGAAAGGAAGCCACAACGACACCATCCCGATCTGAATTGGGAAACTCCCTTTGTGTTCGCCGAAAAATCTATATAAGATAGTTCGACGTGAACATTTCGGTTGGTTCCTGAATGGTTTGACTCTCAGGTGTATACACCCCCATATGAATAGTAAATAATTATTAAAGAATGCAACTAGGAACTTTTCAATAATTCCATCTTGTACAGTATAACAATCCCTAATGCATTTATTTTGCAAAAATGATATATGAAGCAAACATAAGTTCATAAATTTAAAAATAAATTGCTATAAATAGTATTACTTTAACCTACTGAACTAGTTATTGCACTCAAAACGAAATACTCTCGTGATGTTAAAAAATAAAATTAATCCTTTGAGAGATAATTTGCTTAAAAGCTACAAATTGCGAATTCTTGTTAGAAGTATATAAACTTAACTATTATTTATTTATTTATTTAAATTTTAAGATATATTCAAATTTACCCAAAACTGTGCTTTTATATATTATTAAAGAATCTATTTGTTTTTGTGTCTGACAACTCTACTTTGAAGTATCCATTTATCAGTCAAATTACAGATTATGACATTGGTAATATATACATGTCTACATTAACAAGAGCTTAGGTTCCGAGAAAAATAAACACTAACAGCATAATATCATTTAAAAATACACGGAGATATATTTTTTTCTCATATCCATTAAAAGAATCTATATAGAATAAAAAAACACAGCTCCTTCCTTGTTTAAAAACAAAAAGATATATATCGGTGAATCTACGCGTTTATCAGAGGGGCGGAGGTGATCTAAGAAATGATTGATCATTAGCCAAAAGGCTAACAACGCCAAGCAGCTGAAGGAGATTGCTTGTTCTTTTTTACTTGTTCTTTTTTATTATTATTATTTATTTATCGCAGAATATAACAGGAATTATATAGAACCATTTTTTTCATGTTTTTTGTACGTACAAATGCGATCGTGAAGCTTTTGTTTTTCTATCTTTAATCTGATAGCACTTTTTTATTTTATTCGTTTGTTTTGATATCTTTTCTTTTGTTAAAGAATATTTGTTTCAAACTATTTGCACAAATTCTAACCTCGTAGCTCTGAAAAAACATGCGCAAGGAGTAACAAAAAAAAACTATATTTAAGGCTCCCGTCTACCAGCCCTTTTGAATTTGAGAATGTAATGTTAATTCAATGGATTTTCCACTTTCGTCCTTATATCCAAACTATTTTATCTATCTAAATGTAAAAAAGCACATTCAAAAAAACTAAAAAGAGAGGAAAGTCTCTGCGGATTTACATTCCCCCCCCTTAGTATTTGAAAATGTTCTAAAACACTTTTAAGGACCGAAAGTCCCACA
The DNA here is from genome assembly GCA_019974015.1 of Nephila pilipes. Classification (NCBI taxonomy): domain Eukaryota; kingdom Metazoa; phylum Arthropoda; class Arachnida; order Araneae; family Nephilidae; genus Nephila; species Nephila pilipes. Next base: position 8,635 of record BMAW01104137.1, read on the forward strand.
AACGTATCATTAAAATAGAAGACGAAGAAAAAAATTTAATTAAAAAGAAAAATTAATTTTCGCAAAAATCTTCATTATTTTTTGCTCTTTTGAATGTACTTTTTTTGCATTCAAATAGATTAAATAGTTTAGATTTGAGGACTAATGTAGAAATTTCATAGGATTAACATAACGTTCAGGCAATTAAAATGGCCGATAGATGGGAACTTGTACTTGTGTTGTAAATTACTTTGTATAAATTTTCGGGTTGATACAATCTGATATTGATTTTGATTGACAAATTAGTGTAATTGTCGGTTATGTGTAGAAAGTCTGAAATTATTTTGAATCGTATCAGAAGCTCAAGAACTTATACAAAGTCATTATTCACACAAAACGAATTGAAGTTGATTAACAAAAATTAATTTATTTTATCTAGCTAATTACCGCGAAATGTAGGATAGCCATGGAAGTCAATAATTCATGATCGAGAGCTCTTGGACATCATTGTTTCATCGAGTCGTGGGTTCGAATCCTGATTCCACTAAAGGCTCATTGCGAAGAGAGGTTGATGCACATTAAAAATTTATCAAGGCTCAAAGTCTTCCCATTGGGAGGTTTAAAAGTTAGCAAATTGGGTCCAGCTAAGGTGTCGTTATCGTGATTCGGTAGACATTCATAAAATTACGAGGTCTGTCGGCAATTGCACTCAGTTTACTTTTCAGTGTGACGTTAATAAACAATCAATTAATCAATGACGTTTTAACTTACTTTGTGGGGCCGCGGTAGCCTAGTGGTCAAGGTCGTGGATAGCGGCTGGCGGTTTTCGTTCAGTCGCGGGTTCGATCCTTGGCCACCAAAGACCCGCCGTGTAGCCGGGGCTGATGCACGTTAAATCTGTTCGGGGCCCAAAGTCCTCCCATTGGCGTGGTGTGGATGTTAGGAGAGGGGGGTGCCAGCTCAGGTGTCGTCCTCGTCACTTGACCGTGGTTCAAAATTACGAGGTCCGTCGCCAATAGCCCTCGTGTTGCTTCTAGTGCGACGTTAATAAAAACTAAACTAATTAACTTACTTTGAAACACTTGAGTAGCTTAAGAACTAATAAAAAAATCATAAATCACAAACAAAACAAATTAATATTCGATTGACAAAAAAAATAATGTTATTTGGTATGATTACCTAGTGCGTGTCTGGACTTTGTTTAAACCACTTCAGCGGCTCAAAAACTTTTAGAAAACAATAATTCACACTAAAAAAATTAGGAGATGGAACAATCCTTTTCTTATAATTCGATAGCTTCATAGACTCTCAGATTGATTTATTGTCTTATAAATATCGTACTTAGAAGCAACACGAGGGCTTTAGGCGACGGATCTCGAAATTTTGAACCTTGGTCAAGTGATATGGAGGACACTTAAGCTGGCTCTTTTCTCTCCAGACTAGGGAGAACTTGAAGCTTCGACAGATTAATCGTATATCAACCCCACTACACAACGTGTCTAGTATTATTCTGGACTCGAATCGACGATACTTAGGAAAATAATGCCGTTCGTGATCATGACCAATAGGCTATTGCGGCCCTATGCAGATTCTCAGTTTAAAAGCTAAAAGAAAAATAAGTTTCGGTTTTCGGGTAAACGGAATGAAAAAAAAAAAATTACAAGGAAAATGGTACGATTATGACAGTAGCAACAAAATAGTTCAATACGTACAATGTTGTATAATGAGGAAAAACTATAATGCTAGTTGGCGACGATATGAAGAAGTGCCATTCAAAATACGAATATCTCTTATCGACTGCGTCCGTTATTTACTAAGTTTGAAAACACAGTTCCCTTAACCTTGTGATGACGACTGTTCACGTGCCTTCTTTAACTAATATACTAGTTTACTTTTTGATTTTTATATTTAATTTCCGGCTCGATACCAACCAAATGAAGCGTGATTACGCGAATTTGGTGAGTATTAGAAGTGTAGTGAATTATATATATATATATATATATAAGCGAAAGTAATTGAATATTGATTTCGTCATGAAGCTATTAGTGATTAAAATGTACAAACGTGTATAACCAACAAAGATTGTAATCGAACAAGAATCCAGGATTTCATGAAGAAAGTAAATGTTGAAGAAATCATTCTAATATCAAGTCGTCACAATTTAACTCACTCTGATCCGAGTACGCCGGGAAGTTTGATCTTTAGTATTAGTATTATTAGATCTTTAGTATTTAGTACTAGATTAAATATTATTATCTGTCTTCCTTTTCATTTCTTTATGTAATTTAGTGATTCTATTGTTAGACTTATAGAGGAAGGTAAAATGAAGGTTAATGAGTGGTAGTTGCAATTTGCTTGAATATTAGCTCAAACATACTTAGAGAAATAAAAATGGGTTTCCTACTGATAAATCTCAATATTAAAGTAACTTCAAATAAGACCATAATTTCACTTTTATCTTACTCATATTTTATTTCAATAAAAATAGAAATTACCTTCCTTTTCCACAATTATCGGGCAAAAGAATATTTAAAATTTTAAAAGTGTAGTTTTTTATGTAGTTTTTTTAAAATATTAGTTGTTAGATATGCTTATGATTTTATATAACTTTAGATTTCTATTAATATGATATAAGAACGCTTATGAAATCATAATTTGTTTGTTAGATTTAATTGTAATACAACATACAACTTACTTCAATTTCATCAGCGTAAATGAAATCATTGCTGGTAATCTTAGCCTTCTGAATACATATTCTTCACGAATTACGAAATTTTGTTCAAAATCAATGAATGTACGCTATGAATTGGTTGTTTTTATCATTATTTCATGTATTTTAAAATCTATTTTATTCATTATAAAATTTTATTCATATTAAATCAAAAACAAATTAATTTGTAATAGTCTTGTGATTTTCTTAAAATTATTATAACATTGCAGTGAATTTTTTTTTTTTTTTTCACTTTTGAGATAAACATTCTAAAGTTTATTTTTAACTCTGTATGTTCTTTTAAATTACTTTCCTAAATTATAATACATTTAGTCTTTCAATTATTACTAAGGTATTATTCATTTTCCCATTTTATACATCTAGACCTAGACGAAAAAAATATTTTTTTACTTCATGAATGCTCTAAAAGATAAGAAACCTATACACAATATATGATTAGCTTTCAGTGATTAAATCTAGTACTTAAATTAAGAATAAAATAAATTCGTTTCGGCAGACTGTAAAAATATAAGGCTGAAAAAATCTTAGACTCTTGAAATACTGAAAGAGTTTTTCATTCAGAATTAAGAAAAAGAATACTTAGCATTTTTATTTTAGATAAATTATTTTCCGTTCAACAGAAAGGAACATAATGAATCTTATTACAGAAGGTTTAAAAGCATTCAAAACAAAGTATATTTTTGCAAGGTTTTGTCTTCAAAACAGCATAAAGAAATTGTGGAATTTAGAGAAGAAAGAATTATCCAATTTAAAAAAATGTGCTCCTAAAACTTTGGAGCTTAAAAAGAGAACATTTTTAACTTAAAAATACACACCCTTATTTTTTTTATTAAACCTAAGCCTAATAATTTCCTAAGTAAAAATTTAATCTGCTATTTTTACGTAATATTTTTAATTTTATTTAATTTATGAAAAATTTAGAATGAAATAAACTTTCTAAATTACTAAAAAAATATTATTCATTTCTCATAAAAAATTAACACAAAATTAAATCAATTTTACGGAAATTATTTACTAATAAAACTCACGACTATTGCGAAGCTTATTCAAACAAATAATGTGTGTGTGTGTGTGTGTGTGTGTGTGTGTGCGTGAGAGAGTCTGAAAGTAAAAGAGAGTGAGTGTGAGAGAGAGGAAGAGGAACAAATAAAAAA
>BMAW01104141.1:0-55690 GCA_019974015.1 Nephila pilipes
TTTTCCATATTTCAAGTAACAGCATTCTATAAATTGTCGTATTTATAATGAGTATTTTTTTAAGAATAAAGAGATTAAAACAAACTATGCAGTAGGTTCAGCTGTTTGAAATTCATTTGAAAAAAAAAAAGGTACTTGTCTATTAAAAGGCAAGGCCCGCCAAATTAAGAATACGCCAATGTCGCCGTTAGTTCAAAGTAAGCGGAGCGCTGTGAAATTAAAATGAACACAAATAACACAATCAATAAATAATATAAACCTTTTTAATTAATCATTTTATTTATCATCTCTTATATGTTTAGTGAAAAATCTCATCCCAATAAGTACTTATAAGAATTGATGTTTAATATTAATATTTGCTATTAACTTTAGTACAGCAAGCCATATTTCCAAATTACTTGTGACTCCAGTATCGTGAAGTATTTTTCCTACATATTTCTTCCACATGAATTCTGTCAGATACGACACGTGATGCTGCCGTTGTTTCCTGTTACGCCAATTTTGGTGAACCCTTACATTTTTTTTCAACATTTGTGAACTCCCTGCCGATGGATCTACAAAATTTTGTATTCTCGCAGGACCAACGTGAAATGTGTAAAACCGTCAATCTATTTCAAGCAGCCTGGTAAATTGAAAACTGTTAACGACATTTTAAAGGCAACAAAATAGGCATTTAAAAAAATACGAAATCGGTAAAGGTAATATAAGTGTTGATATTTTACTAAAATGATGAAGTGTTGCTCTTTAGACCGCAACCTTAAGAGTTTATAAACATGGCGATAAATCTTACTGCGCGTTTTTTCCACCACATCCGAAATCGTACCTGTCAGCGCCGCTATAATGGACAAGTACCAAAAAAAAAATTGAAAGATGGATGCATGAATAATTTGCGAAAGAAATAGAAATTTCTTTTTCGACAGCTCAGTTAATACTTAAATGCTGTAATAAAATCTTGCATCTGACTTATTAATTTACGTCAAATTAGAGGTATCATCTTTGTGTTTTATAATTTCCTGAAAAATTAGTCAAAGTCAAGATCAAGCTACTGTGTTTTTAAAGATGCATGATGCATTCCTTGAAAGGAGTTAAAAAAACAAGAAAAATTTCTATTCCCATAGTTCTGACCAATTTTTAAAGGTTTTATAAAAAATATAAATTTTTAAAAAATATCTTAAGATAAATATAAAAAATTATTTTGCAAATTGGTGGAATATTGCCTTTAAATCTTGAAAGTGATATGAAATCTTCACTGGCATTTTGAATAAATGTTTATTTTCTAAATGAACATGTTTGCCGAGTTATTCTTCTTACTTCCAATACTTTTCTCTCAATTCAATTTTAAATGTGAAATTACGATAAAAAAGCTGCAAATAACTTAAACTGTTCTTTAATTTCATTGCAAATTTTGTTTCTGTGTACTATGAAGTAAAAAACATCCTATCTTTTAGCTGTTAACACTGTCTCTTTTAAATAAGTAAAATCGTGGATATATCGGTATTCGTTAAAATATGTAAATCTAGAAATTTGGCCGAAGCCCTTCTGCTGATATTTGAAACGTTCATTTATTTATGAATATCTTCCTTTATTAATCTCACTTAAATTATTCGCTTTTTCCATTTAGATTTCTGAACAAGAAAACCAAAGATTACACAAATAAAATGCATTTTTAAATTTACTATATTGAAGCTAAAGGTGCAAACTGTAGAAACCATTTCCAAAAATTGGTAGAAACGTATGCAAATTAGATATGAATAAGATATCTTCTGAAAGAGCACAAATACATTTTGCATTCTTCTGAACCCATTTTTAAAATCGTTTTTTCTGAATTTCCACTTGGTGTGTGTATGTGTGTGTGTGTGTGTGTGTGTGTGTGTGTGTGTGTGTGTGTGTGTGTGTGTGTGTGTGTGTGTGTGTGTGTGTGTGTCATCAAATTTTCGATCACACTGAACTAACTTCCCATCAAGCTAGAACTTGAAACCTTGGGAATGTTCTCACTGTCAATGCGATATTTAGACATTTTATGACAAGTTTTAGCTAGTATTTTTCTTTCCACACGTAGTTTATCCCAACCACTCATGATTTCGAAAATTGGCACCCAAACTTATGGTTGTTTGTTGAACGTTAAGTCCGTAAAACGGACTGGTAGCCACATTTGGCAAAAATACCAAATAATTTTTTGTCGCCAGAGTGACTGGGTTAAACTTGCATTCCAACCATTTTACTGGATGAATTAATTAATTTTAGTTATTTTAATCGTTTTATGTATTTCCTTTAATTTGTGTTTTTCTGTGTGTGTGTGTGTATCAGTGTATATCAAATTTTCTATCGTTAAATTAACTAACTTCCCATCGTTACAGAGCTCTCTGAAATTCTTGGAACCGTTCTTACTTGCCTAACAATGCAATATTTATATTTGCGACCCTTTTCAGTTTTAACTAATATTTCATAATTTTTCTTAATAAACTTTATTATATAAAAACGTTGTTTTAAAAATCTGGTTTTATCTCAATTATTGAATACATTGAAAACCACATTGATCCATTATGCAATGCTGATAGTGAAAGGATAATCTATGCTAAGGCTGTCATCAAATTCTACTGTTTATTTTCTGCCGTCTGGAATGCATTCTTATCTTTTATTATTTTTTTTTCCTTATCATTGTCCTGAAAATGTAGGAGACGTGAAAGGATTTTATTCAAACCCACTTTTTTTCACTCATTTTCTCCTGATTATCTTTTTGTATAAGAAAAAAAATGATAAATATATATTTTTAGAATATTTTTTGAGATACAAAATTTTTTCCATTATATCTTGCCATATTAACCTACCTTGTATCAGTTCTACAGTTGGGGAAAATTAATTTCAAATTAATTCAGTTGTTTAGTTAGTTTTATTGTCGCACTAGAATCAACATTTAGTTATTGAGACGACCGTAATTTTTCCGGGTCAAGTGATTTATGTGACGACAAAAAAGAGCTGAGACCCACTCCTTAACTTCCACACACGACAACGGGGAGGACTTTGGGCCCGGATTACATTTAACGTGCATCAAGTCCCGTCTAGTCACCCAAGCTAGTAATTATACATGTTTCAAAGAATTGTAAACAATAATTCGTATACTTTTACAATATGCACCTCCTTTGAGATGATCAGTAGGTTCCAGAAAAATGATGAATTCGAATTGGCGTTATATGATACAAAGAATTAAGTACACTTATATACATAATTTTTTTTTCACGATAAATACGTTATCGAAGAATGCGTGCAAAAAATACGTTGTATCTGTGGAAAAATTAAAGGTTGGTTTCAGTCTTAAAAAAATCCACAAAAATAACACCATGAGTTTTCCTGTAGAATCTTTTAAACATTTCATTTCATAAAGATTACATGTATCATACAAAGTAGCATTAAAAAGAAAAAAAAAAATATCATCCTCACTAATTCATGAACAAAAAATTAGACAAAGTATTAGCAGTCACATTTAAAAACATTTCGATCGTTGTCAGTTTCTGATAGTAAACGCTTACGTTTGTGTAAGACAGCAATATTACAGATATCATTAGAATGATTAGCTCAACTGGTGAAATTCTTTCTGTGATCTCTTGAACAAAATTATGACAATCTCTCTTGTAGGCCTTTTTTTCTGTAGACGTCCGAATCTAGTAATTAATCATTGTATGATATTGCTAGACTGTTATAATTCTGTAAGGGAACCTTAATGACTTCAGGATCGTTCTGAAACTTCCCCATCTCTCATTTCTCATCATATAAAATGAAAAATCAGTTTCGATCAAATCAAAACAAGTGTAAAGTGGTATTTTCATTTTGAAGACTAGACTCATATAATGCTGACAAAGCAGACAAAATTCTATATCAGTTGTAAAATTCGAGGTATTCTCGTCAAATGGAAACTGCGCTACATCTTCCTAGTTCTAATGTCACAGTTTTGTACAAATTAAAGCAAAAACTTTCTTCAGGTCTATCGTGTACAGTAAAGTAAGTCGTATAAAAAGAGAATTAGTTTATTTTTTCTCTAATCTGTGGCAATCAAAATCGTAAAAAAGAAGATCGTATAAAACAGAATTAGTATTTTAAAAGTTTAGATCGAGAATGTCAAACTCGCAGCCTGGAAGTCACGCGATGCGGCCCATACCTTCTGCGTTTCAACCAATGCTAATTCTGCACACCACAAAAAATTCTATTAAACTATTGCACTTTAAATTGCCAACTATACATGCTTTACTGATAATGAACCATAACATCTGTCAGTGAACTATAAATAATAGTTTTGAATGACGCAACTATTTTGAAGGTGTAGAGACCACACCATTACTGTCTCACTGGTGTGCCTTAACAATAAAAAATCTGATTTCATGTAATAAGGACAAGAAAAACAAGTTTATTAATTTGGGCAGTTATTCTGTGTCCATGATAATGATCAAAGCAAAATATTGACTGTTACACATTTATTACTTGTGTTAATGATTACTGTCTACATATTTTAGGTTCTTATACTTGAAAGCCTTTAATTTAAACCTTTGTAAAACTAAACGAAAACCTGATATTTAAGAATGCTATTTGAAAATTAAAGTTCAGAAACAAAAAACCACGTACTGGAAGACATAAAATCATCTTGTTGCGGGTTTATGTTAAATTCAATGATAGTCCCAAGTCCTCTCAAGCTGGCTTGGTAGTGGAAGTTCCGAGAGAGGGAAGTTGTGACGGCGTGTCTTTCCTCATCACTAGAAGTTCAACATTACAAAATACGTTGCTAGAACCTCGTGTTACTTTCTAAAAAAGGATGTCATTTAACACCACATTTCTATTCGACTCAAGGTCCGAATAAAAGAATCACAAAGCGTCGTAATTTTGAAAGCCACAGTCAAAAGTCTTGTTCAGGTGCGGAGGTGTGATTGCCCCAGGAATGATTGACAAAATCCACGATACGGTTTTTGAGTGATCGACGAATCAAATTAAAGGAAATCGTTGAGGGCATATCTCAAGGTACATGCTTTTAGTTCTTTTGATCGAAAATTACGTAAAAATAATTCAGGTAGGATTGATACCACGTTTGTTCAGTAGAAAATAAACACAATCGTGATCGACATCGAGGCTATTTTGACGCTTTTTCATCACAATTTGACGAGTTTCTGCGCCGATACCTAACAGTGGACAAAACGTGGATACACTATCACCCTGAGATAAATAAACGGTCAAAATATGAGTTTTTGAAGGTAACGAACTCCGAAGAAATCAAAGACGGTGAAATCAGCCGAGCGTTGATGGCCATGGATTTTGACAAAATCTTAAGCACCGATTACTTGGAAAAAAGGAAATGCACACCGGAGAGTATTATGTGTTGTTATTGCACCGGTTGGAGAAAAAAAATAATAAAAAAAAAAAGGGTTTGATTCGAAAAATTAAAAGATTTTTTCCCATCGAGACAATACACAGGTGCCCATAAGCTCAATATTACGACATCCAACGTATTCACTGTATTTGACCCCAGTGATTTTTGTTTTATTTCCAAACTTTAAAGTATGGTTCGGTGGACAACGGCTCACATCGAACGTAGAGATCATCGCTGCTCAACAGATGCCTGGTTTTGAGAAGAGACGAAATCTTCCAAAAATCTTCTCAGAGGCTTGGGAGAAAGCCTGAAAAGTGCCTCGAACTGTAATACAGAGATTATATAAATTTTTTTTTAAGAACTTAATAAAATAATTTTTCATATCTTTTTTCTAATATGACTTCTAAAAAAACAACCTCAGTTGGAAGCAATTTATTTGAATACCACCAGGAGATGCTGTGTCTCGTCTTAAATGAGAACGCATGGGATAATGGGAAATATTTTAGGTAACATTTAGTTTTTGACCACGAAAGGCGATTTTTTCTTGTTTGGATGTTATTTGTTCTTATCGCTAAAGAGGGATAGTGAATGTATGGGCTATTCTCAGACCTTTATATCTTTATAAATTACGTAAATAGCAATTTATATACATACATATATATATATAATTAGGCCATAGAAGTGATATACACAATAAATAGAATAGAAAAATACACCGTTCTCCTTCTTTTCTTGAACATTAGATTAATGTTCATAAAAAATCTCTACAAAACCCAATGACAGGATTTCTGAATGAATGAGGAATCTACGCAGACAATTAAAGGTAATTCTTTAAATCTGATTGTGTTTTGCACGACTTTTTAAAATCGATTTTGGAAACACGAAAAATTAAACAAGAACGCGAAATTAAAAAAATCGTGTTATGCGGAAGTTTATCTAAGTCAATTGCGAAAACAAGATCAATTCTAGTTTTTTTTGTGGAAGATATTGATTATAATGGAATGCTAAAACTTTTGGAATAAATAAACAAAAAAGAAAAGGATTTGGAACATTGTGAATTCCAAAATCGAAATTGCCACAACCGATCCTACCGTATTTAAAAATAGGTTAAAACAAGCGAGGAATATTCTTATAAAATAACAAGTATAAAGTTTTATATAAAAATTCGAATTCGATAGGTAAATACTCTTTACAAATCGTGTCGTGGAAAAGAAAGAGAATAAACCTTCACTGTCTTCATGTTTAAAATTACCCAAATTATGAATTTGTTTTAATATTTTGAACAGTGCTGTACATGAAAACCCTTCAATGACAAAAAGTTAAAAAAAAATTGTACTTGAAACCTTTAATATAAAGGCAATCTTCTAATGTAGTTTCTGGATAAAAATTTACCGATAAAAATTATGAACAGAGTTTTGGAATTGTTGCGGGATCACTGCAGCAAAAAAAGTTTTGCATGTCATGAATAAATTATTAAGTTTAGAAGCTGTACAGAGTTCTAATTTGGGAGGTTTAAAAGTTATTTTTTTATGTTTGTGAATTAATATAAGAAATTTGAATATTTTGTGTATAACTTCGATTCGTATGTAATTACTTAAATCGTGTTCTTTACGATTGCTACCAGATTTTGTGTTTGATTTTCACTAGAAAGAGATTCGAAAACGATGTAAATGATTTAATCGCATCTCTGGAAAAGAGACACCGAATGTAGAGAAAGCTCGTTAAACGCTATTGAAAAGAATTTCAATGTGTGACGAACGGTCACAGGAAACACCATTTCCAACTATAAACAATTTTTTGCCCCATTACGGAAAATATAAATTCCGTTCAGCTCTGTATGTCAAAAATGTCCAAATTTTGTATAGGTGCAATTAGTTTTATGGATCACGATAAGAAAATGTTTCTGATGATAAAAAAACGTGCTTAATTTTTTTTTTTAAAAAAAAAGACAATAGATAATATAGGTGTTTTAAATAAATTATTCATCCGTAGATTGTAAAATTCACGTACCTATACATAATTATTCTACCCCAAAGAACAAGAGCCCAATTCACAATTGAGTAACAAAGTAATTGTAGGTCTGCTTGACCACAATATTCAACTGAATATTTTACAAACTTGCAATGTTCTAGTGCAGTGGTATTAACCCATGGCCCACAATGCATGTGTCTCACCAGGTGTCAACTGAGGTTCGTAGAGCTGGGTCAGAATAAAATTAAATCTTTATTGTATACGAAGTGCCAAAGAACATTTCACCATAAGTCGTTCGTATCTATATCCTTCTTAAGATGAATATAAATTACTCCAACTTTTTTACTCCAATGGTCCTTTAAACCTTGTCTGAGACAATTACAAAATTGGTATTAAAGGCGTAATTCTAACGAAGTGCGATTTAAGGATATATTTGATGAGAATCTAACCTAGCAAATTTTCTGTGAAGAAGCACTAGATGGATGTCGCATTACCCCATTACGCCAGACGTAGGGAGAATGCTATACGCGGACATGCGAATAGCAGAAAGAAGACAATCTTGTCTGCAAACAAGCCTAATAACATAATTTGACCTTGTAGCTTATATTGTTCCAGATAGACTGACTGGTGTATTTTAACTCAATAATTTAGCGCCAGCGTTATGTTGTTACTGCAGGACAGTTTTAAATTAGCTCGTAAATATATTTAATTCAGCAAATGTAAATTTCACTTAATTTATAAAAAACGTTCCTGGATTTAATAGAGGTTTGGGAGTAATCAGTCGCATCCCATGGCTTTGAAAAAGTGGAAAGTTGTAGTAGTGATGAAGCATAATTTGAATCGGCATCAAATTCATCACTTGCATAAGATACACATGCACGCCTGCCTCGCCCAAGTGCACACACACACACACACATTGCACATATATATATATATATATATATATATATATATATATATCGAACCATCTTAATAAAATGGATTTCCAAAGCGGATCGCAAAGTCCTTAGGGTTGCACAGACCTGTTCTAGTGTCATCAGAAAATAAGATCAAAGCCGTAAGAAGATTTTGATTCGTGGGAGCGAATTTATTATACGACAAGTTAAAAAAGAACGTAATTTAAAACTGATACATAAAATAAAACTGTTACCCTATTCATTTGGGGAAAAAATTCCCGAACCTTCGGACCTTGATTTGGTTCAATTGCAGCTAAAGAGATCTCATCATCCAAACAACATGATTTCAGTTGATGCATTAATATTCGATATTTCTGGATCTTTATTGCTTTCACGATTTACATTCAACAAAATAAGATGTTAGCACAAATCCATGGACTACAACCGGTAAACCCTGGTAATGGAAATATTCAGCTTTTGCTTGGCATTGGACTTCAATTGCATGCATTGGATTTCAATAGCATCTGCAAAGTAATACGGCGTGCTCCTATTAAAATAACAAAGAATCTATTCTCCCCAAAAAATTAATTTGGCAATATTATTTATGGAGTGTTGCCGAATAAAATCTCGGATAAATCGCATGCTTGAAATTACATAACACGCAGTTGAGCAATAGTTATCAAGTGGCAAGAAAACGGTTTGATAATTTGAAAAATTTTGATGAATTATAAATTCTCACTTGACAGTTGTAATAAAATTTTAAGGGAACAATTACGGAAGGTGTTATTGAAAAATACCTAGATCGATCCGTTAGTGAAAGTTCATATTACTTGCTCCACAGACAAATAACGTGAAAACTAAGGTGAGGATAGTGCCATCATAGGGAAAGAATTATCTTTCTCTGAATGATTGTCTACATCAAAGTTCTTTGTTATTACTTTCGGTCTCAGATTTAATCCTTAAATTCCATAATCATAAGATTGCATTCTCTGCTGATGGTGAAAAGGTATTTTTACAAATGAAAATTCATGAGAGTTATCGGATTATATGTGATTTTTGTACTTCATAGACTGTGACATTGAACAGAATATGGTCTCTCATAGAATAAATCGGCTTGCATTTGGTTTAACCTGCAGCTCTTTCATTTTAAATGTAACTATTAAACGTTGTGTGTCAAAATATAGTGAGAAAAAATCCTTTGATCTGCGACATGTTGAATAAGTCTTTATGCGTCGACGACTTATTTTATGGGTCGCACCTCATCGAAATAGCTTCAAAAATATCATTGGAAGCTGTAAAGATCATGAAATAAGGCGGTTTAACTTGAAAAATTGAACGAATTCCACGAATCTGATGCAAAAATGGGAAAACAATACATGTTTGAAGAAAACAAATACTTTTCAAATTCAAAAGTTTTTGGATTGATCTGTTACAATGATAGTAACAATTTGGGACATGAATTACAATCCTTGCCATCATACCTTGAAAGGAAACCTCCTTGCACCTAAAGGGTAGTTCTCAAATCCACAGCAAATATATTTTTGATCCAGTTGGATTTATTTCACCCTTTGCCGTATGCATCAAATGTTTTTTGCAACAACTATGGACGGAAGGACTAGAGTGGGTGAAGAATCCCCCGATGAATTACAACAAAATTGGTTACTATGGTGCAAAGAAATAGTTTTATTTTCTGAACTCCAAATTCCCAGATATTATTTTCCAAACAAGGAGTTAAATTTTGATAATGTTCAACTTCATGTATTAGGAGATCATGCACGCATGCTATGGAACTGTACCATATTTTAGGTTAGATAATAAAAACAACACGAAATTCATTCATCATTCATTATATCCAAATCAAAAATGGCACCCTTGAAAAAATTGTTAATGCCTTGTCTTGAGCTAATGGGCGCATTGATTGAATCTAGATTAGTGAAATGTTTAACGAAATTCTATCCAAAGATTAGAAAAGGTTCCTTTGGTCTGACTCGACCATTGTTCTTCATTGTATCAAAGGATCTAACCACAATTGGAAGCTGTTTGTGGCGAATAGAGTTATGGAAATTCAGGGATATACTGACCCATTGAACTGGAGATATTGTGATGGAAAGATAAATCTAGCTGACTTGATTACAAGAGGTTATCAAGCTGAAGAATTATTGTATTCAACGAAATGGTTTTATGGACTTTGTTTCTTTCTTTTCTTGAAGAAAAGTGGCCAATAAGAAAGTAAACTCCTTCAAATGCTGTTGGTCAGAATGAAAGAAGATTAAAAATTGAATCCTTCTTACATTGAACAACCAAGAAAAATTAGAATGGAAGGGAGCCTTTGTTAAAATTTGAAAGTTATAGTTCCTGGAAACGAATTACAATCTGACAGCAGGGATCCAACGATTTTGCAGAAATGACAAGAAAGTTAAAAATCATGATTCCGGGGCATTGAGAGTAGAAGAGCTTGAGGATGCAGAAATTTACTGGGGAAAGTATATTCAAGGGGAGAATTATCCTGAAGAAATCAAAGCTCTGAAGATAAATAAACCCATTCCTAACAGTTCGAAAATATGCAAGCAGAGTCCTTTTCTTTCAGAGAATGAACTACGCATGATAAAAGGAAGGCTGCAAAATGCTAATCTCATCTCAGCCCTTAAGCATCCAATTACGTTACCATCAAATCATCTCCTCTTAAAAAGGATCATTTATGATTCCCACGAAGAGTTGTTCCATTCTAGAGTATCGGCAACTCCGACTCAAATAAAAGAGAAATATTGGACCATTAAATGTCGTCAATCCATCAAATATACATTAAGAAGATGCATTATTTGCAAAAGATTGAAATACTTTCCAGGAAAGCAGTCAATTGCGCCTCTTCCAGCCACTAGAACAGTCATCATCCTTTCAAGTTATGGGTATTGATTTTGCAGGTCCTCTTTATGTAAACATTACATCTTGCTTTTAACATGTGCAACTACATGTACTCTCCATCTGGAAATTGTGAATAATCTAACTGCTGAGACCTTATTGCTATCATTCAGAAAATTTGTATCTAGTAGAGGAATACAAGCTGTAATCTACTAGGATAATGCCAAGACTTTTAAACGTTCTAATTTGCATTTTGAAAACGATCTGGTCTTTGATAAAACACCCTACCGTTGTACGCTATTTTGCCTCTAATAACATAAAGGGACGGTCAACGTCGAAAAAGCTCCGTGGAGGGGAGGATTATACGAGAGACTTTTGCGGAATGTGAAAACAGCTCTCATGAAAGTTTGCGACAAATCCTCCCTTACCAGAGATCAGCTCGAAGCGACTATTATCGAAATCGAAGGCGTGCTTAATTCCAGACCCCTGAGATGTCTAAAGGTATATTTGTTGGAGTTAAATTCTTTTAATTCTGCTAATGTATGGGCAAGATTAATGGTTTTCAAGTAGTTTATATAGTTTAATGATGAAAATTTACAAAGAAATCTTTGGAATTTAGGGAAAATTATTGCAATTTCTTTGATAGAGATGGGAAAGTTAGGTAATGTAAGGTAAGTACACGTTCTATACTACTCGAAAGCTTTCCTTGTAAAGTCCTTCCTTCCTTCCAAAGTACAGATTTCCTTGTTTGGGATGTAATTTGTTCTCCTGATCGGTTAAAGCAAGATAGTGAATACATGGACTGTTTGAAGGTCTTATATTATTATAAATAATATAAAGGGTAATTTATATATGTAATTGGCGCGAAGGAAATACAATACATAGAAGAGAAAGACACCATTCTCCTTCTCTTTTTGATCTTAGTATTAATGTTCATTATCCCCTTATAATAACAACAATATACCCTTGTAATTACTTTTGTTATATTAAATCTTTTCGCGTTACCTTGGTGGTCAGCGCAAATTACTTTTAGTACTTCAAATCACCTCGTGATCCTAACTCGCGAGTGTCTGATATGGATATACTCTGATGCTTATACTCTGATACTGACACGGAAGAGGTTGTGGGATATCTTACACTCCTCTCTTACAAGGCGCCCTCTCTTACAAAGGGGCGTTAAAGATTGGAGATAACATATGCAAGCTGTCGTCTGTTGAAACTAGAGAGAATAGAGAGCGCTATGCACCAAGCCAGACTCTCTAGATCAGGGATGGTCGACATTTTGCATACCTTGCGCAAAATTTTTGACAGACAAGTTGAAATGCGTCATTCAATTCGAGCATTTATCACTCAGTTTCTTACTTTCATGTTTAAGGGTTAATAAGTATATTTAACGATTAGAATGTGCATCGCTTAGGGGAGGAAAATGAATAATTCATCACGCGGTTTAATAAATTTACGCCAGATTAATGAAGCTCCAGACTGCAATATTCGGAGATGATTTCCTGTACGAGAGAGTGGTCTCTTCATGCGGGTGCTAAAGCTACCAGAGAGTCTGGTTTGGTTAAAATAACTCTGGACTACAGTTGTTGCACTGGGAGCGAGATCTACTTGGAACATATATTTATCTGTTCTGTCAGCTTTCTAGAAGATGTCCTGGCCTGACGTAGATTCAATAACCTTTTTAATAGAAGCATGTTTATATAGACATATTAACTTTCTAAAATGATTTAATTATTGTATGTAAAAAAATATATCTATTACACAGCTCATAAACATTATTTATTATTAATGAATTAATAATAAATGTTTGGTCTCTTTATGTTATTAAGTCTTTAAATGTTTGGTGTACATTTTATTATTGAGAGCGTCGGAGAGAGAGAGAATTTATCAAATTCTAATTAGTTATTCATGACTTTGTATTGTTTTTAATCAATTTCCTTGATAAAAATGCTTGTTCACATCTGTATATTATTCCGAAGCGACATACATATTTTTTTTGCAAATTTTCTTTAGCTCTGGGTAATGTTCATATGGAAATGAATAACAGAAATCGATTACGCCAGAAGCATTTTGATCTGGAAAAAGCTCATCAATTATATTTTCAGAATGAATTTATATTTAAATCAATAAGTTCCATTAGTATGTTACTAGATATCTGCATTATGTTTCTTTCACTAAATAAAAATAGGTTTATTAAAGGCGAGAATTCAGTTTTCTACTTTGACAAAGTCATAAAGAGATTTGTTTGTTTTTCTTATACGCCCACCCGAGAATATGGAAAATTCAATAAAAAAAAAAGCTTATTATAGTAGAAAATTTAAATTTAATTCTAACACACTCCATCCACTTCAACATTTGTCGTTGATGCAAAAAAAGGAATATTATGAATTTTTTTACTTGATTCTA
The DNA here is from genome assembly GCA_019974015.1 of Nephila pilipes. Classification (NCBI taxonomy): domain Eukaryota; kingdom Metazoa; phylum Arthropoda; class Arachnida; order Araneae; family Nephilidae; genus Nephila; species Nephila pilipes. The sequence continues at coordinate 13,486 of BMAW01104141.1, forward strand.
ATTTCTGCCCCTTTCCAATCGAACTGCGTTAAATTTTCCGTTTTTTGTTATTTGTACCTATCAAAAATACGCATTTATATATTAAAAAAATGTTTGCAAATGCATGCATAGTGAATTAATCTGCGAATATTCTATTTTTTTGCTTTCTCCAATTCAGATCGAGAAAGGCGCCATCCAATTAGAAAAATATGTGTTATGACTTCGGAAATTGTAACATGTAAAAATGCATGTGACTGCGAAATATTACTGGAAACATGATCAGATATTATATTAGCCAGTTCTCAGAAACATTGCTGTTATATTATATTCCGGCAATCAACGTTCCTTTTTAAAGGAAGAATTACCTGTAGAATTAAAATTACCGATTAACCTGTAAGTGTATACATTTGGCAAAAATGAAACCATCAACAAAATTTATGAGGTTGTAGAAGACATGACCCAGAAAAGAGAACTACAATTGAGACTTTGCTGACGGATATTATTTGGGGATCACCGTTCAAAGTAAAAATTGAAGCGGATACAAATATATAATACAATTATCTATCTAATATGAATGAAACATTTGAAAATGAAATATCTCTACTATTAGCTCAGTATTTTTGGGAGAAATATTCAGACGAAAAGGGAAGAACAAATAAGCGTTTTAATTGATGCTCCTTTCGGTAAAATAATACCAGGTCGCATCCCTACATTCGATGTAAAGCATAACAACAGCACATTTCAATTGTTGGTTATTCAATATTAAATGAAAACATAAGACATTTGGTAGTCAGACGTTATGAATATTAATGATAATACGGGACGTTCTAATTTTGATGAAGAATTCCTTTCCAAATTCGAAAGTAATTTAAAGCGTAAAACTGAAATGTGTGTGAAACTTGAATTATTCTGGGAGGAAGACAATTTGGAATACAATTTTGCGGTAAAAAAGATGAAGGTTTAATAAAGATATTGAAAACTATTGGGTACATAATGAGTATTGGAATATTGTTTAGGAACAATAAAAATTGAACATTATTGAGAAGGACAATTCCGACTGCAGGAAAGATTTGTTATTATAAGCCAAATTCTGTAGTTGTAAAATCTGACAGAGGCACTACAAAAGTCAGATTAGTATAGGATAGTGTAAGTGAAGTGTCTGAAGGGAAAGTTTATCTCAATAAATTTGTTCAGTAACCTAGTGTTTTCATATCCTGACAGGTGCAAAAATTTCCATACTTGTGAACTGCAAATTCGAGTTCAAACATCATCTGTTGAACAGCGTCAAAACATATTTGACATGGAATTATTCACGTGAATTAGTATTTACTACTACTGCATCGAGTTGTTAGTATTGCTGAAACCGGAATTCATCTTTATACACCGGAAAAAAACAATGACGAAATAAATGGGCTTCTTCCAATTATTCTACTCCCAAGAAGTGCGAAGGTAAACTTTTTCTGAAACTTCTTTTCGGAAGCGAAGGACGTCAAATTCATGGCCGTCTTAGAAAAAGGGAAAATGATCGATATATTATACTACAGACAGTTACCATTATCATATCGATATATTATACTAATTCATTTACCATTCCTAAAAAGAGTATTTTTTCGAACCACCTTCGTACAGGTAGTTTTTCACAAATAAAGAGATAGTAAATACCCAAACATATCAAAGAAAAAGTCTAGAACGCATTAAAAATATTTAAATAAAGACTTTAATAAAAAAAAAATTCTGCTTAGAGATATAAGAAAGTTTGAAATCCACAGCTCAAAGCAGCTGCACAAAATCTAGTTACACTCATGACATGTCATTCTTATGAATTTCTTAGAATAAGGATCAGTGTTACATCCAGTTCTCATTCCTATTCCTAACATGAATTCTTTTAAACTGTCCTCATATTCTTGGCGAGCGAAATTCGCGCGAACAGTACAATTAATTCACTTTCAATGAAATTTCACTTTCAGTAAAAGAATTCACTTTCAATGAAATTTCACTTTCAGTAAAAGAATTCACTTTCAGTAAAAGAATTCACTTTCACTCACCTGTATCTTTCCTGATCACTGAATGGTTCGCTTCAAAATAGCTGAAAAAGATCAATTGTGAACCATCAAATGTCTCACAACCGTAAAGTATGTTCTTTTGTACAAAAAAATTACACCGTTTGTTTGTTTTCGTTTTCCTTACTTTTATCACATTTTTAACTAAACATATTTTATTTTCATAATACATACTTCATTAGTATCATTTATTTTGATAACATAGTCACCTTGAAATAAGAGGAAGAATATTATATTACAAAGCAATTTCATCTTCAGACAATAGTTCAGATCAAAGCTATAAACTATTTTTGACAACATTCATTTAATAATAATGTTTCAAAAAAGCTCATTTCATCAAAGTTTTCATTATATAATTTCCAGTAACATTTGATAACAACCTTAAATTGCACCCCTTACGTTGATTTCAATACATAATAAAACTATAACTATTTCCTGGCGATAACAGAATAACTATTTCTTTTCCTTTCCTTACAACAACCTAACTACTACAAAAATAAAATTTCCTTATTTTTATACGGAAAGTTAAAATTTGAAGCATTAAGATTAAGACTGAGATAAAAAAAATACATTTTTGTAGCAAATGTTACCTTAAATACTTGAGTTGATGCAGTAGATGTATTATTCAAGACACTTTGAAAAACACACGCATTATTATTCACACACGCATATTTTTCTCTAAAAGTGGTTTTTTTTTAGGATTCTGGCATACTTTTTAAAACGTTTTTATGTATTTCACTTGGCGTGTGTGTGTATCAGTGTATCAATGTGTCATTAAATTTTTGATCGTTAATTTAACCAACTTCCCATCAAGCTATAGGTCTTAAACTTTGGTAATCGTTCTTATTCGCTTAACAATGCAATATTTAGACATTTGTGACAAGTTTTAAATAATATTTCAATAATTATGTTTAATAATGCAGTTTAGCCCAACCACTTGCCGTGATTTCAAAAATTGGAAAACTTGGAAATTTTTTTTAGCTGAACAATATTTAGACATTTGAGACAAGTTTTAACTAATATTTTAATAATTTTTTAATACACTTTGCCACCATATAAAAACGTTGTTTTTAAAAATGTTGGTTTTTATTTCGAATTATTTCATCTATAAAGCTGATTTTTTTTTTTTTTTTCACATTATGAAATGAGGAATCTAATATATGCGTTTGAATGTTTGTCCGTCATACAAAAACACCATTGATCGCATCGCTCCAAAAACTTTTAAAGTGCTTTGCTGATGTGTGAAAGGAGCCGTAAGCTCATTCACACTAATAAAATTTACAAATTTAATTTTGATAATTTTTTTAATTCCAACATCCTCTTTTCCATCCTTTTTCTCGGCCTCAGTATAATGGTCATGGTCGAGGACTCGCGGTGAGTGGTTTTCGACGAGATGTGAGCTCTGATGTCACAAAAAACACGCCTTGTAGCCGGGGTTGAGGGTCGTTAAATCTGTCAGGGCCCAAAATCCTCCCTATGGCGTCGTGTGGAAAATTGGAGAGGGAGATGCCAGCTCATGTGTCGTCCTCGTCACTTGAACCAGGTACAAAATAACGAAATCTGTTACCAATAGCCCTCGTATTGCTTATAGTATGGCGTTAACAAACCGAACAATCAATCCATCATTTTTCCACCAGCAGGTAGAAAATATTTTCCCCACACTTTTTTATGTTCAAAAAAGGTGCATTTAAATGGGTTCTTAATGCTGTTTGATTTTTCAAATTGGTTAAAAATTAACGCTGTCATATTAATTTTTGTACCAGTCCAAAGGAGGATGGCTGTGTGTGTGCGTGGCCCATCGAAGGTAGACAACATAAAGGACGTCATTCAAGATGTGGTACAATCGTTTTCAACGCAATCTCTGAGTTCTACAATGACAATCAACGCAATCTATGAGTTCTACAATGACAATCAACACAATCTATGAGTTCTACAATTACAGTCAACACAATCTATGAGTTCTACAATTACAGTCAACGCAATCTATGAGTTCTACAATGACAGCTTTCAAAAAGTCAAGGAACGCTAGGAGAAATGCATAATTCTGGAAGTAATTATGTAGGGAAGTCTTAAGAATCACAAATAAAACATAAACTCCTATCTCGATTAATTTTAGTAATAATTAACACTTTACGACATTCCCTAGTACTTAGCGGTGATTTCAGAAGCAAAATTAACATTTGGGCACCACATCCGGTCTACTCATCAAAATGCAGCCAGAATGAACGACAGGCTCCCTCGCTTGTTTTCTCGAAAAAACTAGCTGGTCATCAGGCACACTCAAAAAATTTAACTGTATAGTCCATTATGAGATCAACTATTCTATAGGTCAATCCAATTTGGGTCTTTGCAACTACTATCCGTCTGAGGCGTTTGCGCGTCTTTTAAAATTATTTACCTCCAGAAAATTACTAACTGAATACAACCAAATTAATGGAAACTCGCTCAGTAATAATAGTCAAGTTCTTTTATTCAAATCAATGAATATTCTATGTTTGATCCCTAAACTCCTTTATCTGTAGTGGTAATTTCTATATGTCTCTCATCTAATGTTTAAATATATTGTTATGTAGAATATAAGTCAAATAATGAGAACGGAATTTAATCTCAGCTCGAGAACTTATATTTATCGAAAGTATTAAGGATTGTGAGGAAGATGAAAATCCATCTAGAATTTACAGATTTGCGAGAGGTATATATATACACGAGGAAGAGAATACGCTTCACTTCAGTTCATGCTTCCCAGCATCAGCTTTTAAGAAAAATTATGGTTCGCAGATAGACTTTTTCTGTAGATTTTAGTGTAATAGGATGCAGCGAGTGAATGAATATAGTTTTACAGCGCAAGAGCTTAATCCGGCTCTTGCGCCATCGCCAGAAAACGAGAATTTATACAAAATCATACATATCTCTTCTAACCAGCCTATTGGTCTGAGGCTTCAAACTAAGTAATAAGGAGTATTCGAGTCACTAACCTTATATACTTTCACCTAGAGTTACTCCAATTGCGTTTTACTCAACCCAGATCAAATACCGAGGTTTTCCTTGAAAATTTCTATTCACTAACTTTATCATGCTCTAAACTACCAACATCAATATTAAATTCTTCGCTACTTACATACACTGAGTCACAAAAGTATGCATGCACAGTTATCGTGTTGATGTTTTTCAAATAATAAGAGATATATAATACTATTACATTCAAAATTTAAATGTATTTAAAAAGCAATTAAATTAAAATTAATTTTAACAGAAAAATTATCACAAAAATGTAACCATATAATTCGCAATAATAGTTTAACTTAAAATTAACATGTAATTCATGCACAAAAATAAGTTTGCTGGCAAAACAGGAAAAGAGAAAAAAAGATAATTTTTACGAATTTTTATTGCAAAAACTAAAAGTTAGTAATCAGTAGGGTAGCCTTTGGCATTTAACACTGCTTTTAATCATATTGAAATTAAGTTCTCTAAATTTTGGATAATAGAAAATGGTACTTTCTGCCACTCCTCCAAAAATACTTTTCTGAGATTATTCTTATTTTTTTTTAATCTCCTGTTTCCTAATTTGTTTATCAAGGTAATCCCATAAATGTTCAACGGGGTTAATATCGGATGACTGAGGAGGTTTTTTGAGCTGTTTTTGAAAATTGTAGAACAGCCGTTCTTGTACAGTTCGAGATGTATGTTTTGGATCATTATGTTGCTGAAAGATAAACGATTCTGAAGTCCTAATTTAGCAACGTTTTGACGTAGATTATCTTTTAAAATGTTCAGATTACTGAATTTATTTCTTATTCCATTAATTATTACTAAATTACCTACACCAGCCGATGACATGCATCCTCAAATAATAATTGAACCACCATCGTGTTTAACAATTTCTCTCCTGTTTTTTGTTTCGAGCTCTGCACTTACTTTTTCCCACACTTTTTTGGGTCTATCTGATCCATAAAAGTTGAACTTCTCTCATTTGAAAAAATTACAGAAGTTCAGCAGATCTGGTCCTGTTTTACATTCTCTTTTGCAAAGATAAGTCTTTTTTGCGATTAACTTTGCTTACGAGCGGTTTTCTTCACATGATCCGACCATGATATCCTGCCTCTCGTAGCGCACGGCGAATTGTCTGAGGATTGCAAGATTTACTAAATGGTTTTCTACATCAGATTTTAATTTTGGAGCAGTAGTATTTATATTTTCCATAATTTATCTAATAATATCTCGACTTTCTCTACCAGTGAAAATGAGTGATTGACCAATTCTAACCTTGTTCCTTGTACTGCTTGCTCTCAGTTCAAAAATTTTCAATAACTTTTTGCACTGTTGCAGGACTTTTCTCGATATCTAAGAGATTTCCCGTTGAGATTTGCTCTCCTTATGCAGTTTTATAATTAAATCTTTGAGATCTTGGGATAGGTCCTTTCCTCGTGGAGCCCTTAGTAAATATAATTATTTAATCTTTAACATAGAAATTTACAGAAAAAGTTTCAGTTGAGACATACTGCATAACCATAAAAAAGTATATCTAGACTTTTAAATGACATATAACCTTTAAATTTTCAGATTTCATACATACTTTTGAGTTGTAAGTTTTCACTGGTAGATAATAAAATTATCTTTAAAATTGTAAATTAAATTAAGGAAAAGTTCATTCCACATTTTTTTGAAGTGTAATTCGTAATCAATATAGTATATTCTCCAAAGGTGGAGACATGATCTCCAAAGCTGGAGACCAAAGGTTTCATATATATATATCTCGTATTTATTTTAAAAATTTGAACTTTTTGACTGGAGATATGAGGAATATACTTACTCTTGTGACTAAGTGTATGTGCTTGTCCTCATTTCCGTTCTTTACACTTTATTAATTCTAATTAAATTTACATAAGTCACAATTTAATCATTGATAAGAATTTTAAAATTAATTAAATTCAATTACAATTCCCCATGGACTAAACGGAACGAAGGAAAGTTAGTTGAAGAGGAAAAAAAGGATCGAATCAATGTCAAACTTTATGGATTCTTCATTATAAATAAATTAAAGTAATACGACAATCGATAGCTTAAAAAATATTTAATTTTTAAACAGGTTTTATTCTTATTCACTATGGCTTTAAAAGCAATTTTTCTTTAAAAGCAAAATTTTTAGTCTCGAATTCAAACATTATGAAAAAAATATTACGTAAGTTTATCCTTTTATCGTTATTATAATTATTGCGTTATTACTAAACATATTGCGGTGTGATGGAGTACTAACTGTAAACTGTACTGACCACAAAAGTAACGCAATAGGAACTGTGTTGAATGAATAACCGTTGTTATTGTTATTAAAAAGTGTGTCTGAGCTCACATAAATTTTAAGGGAAAGTAAATAGCTAAGTAACCTTCAGTAAGTTAATAATAAGTGAAAGTATTTATCTAAGCAAGCTACCGTAAGAATTGAAAGTAAATAGCAAAGTAAGCAACCGTAAAAAAGAAACAAAGTGATATGATTTATGAGTTCTTAAGTAATAATAAAAAATCATGTTTTGGAGAGTAAAAAAGAAAAGTAGTCAAGCGAAAAGGTGAAAAATAAGAACCTTAAGTAAATGAAAAAGGAATAGAGAAATAGTAAAATGTTAAGTAAAGTTAAAGTAGTTTTGTTTTAGTGCATTAACTGAAGAAAAATTTCTAATAATAATCTATTGTATATATAAGCGAAATACCACTGACTGACTCATCACGATATCTCTAAAACTATACAACCGATTGACTTGAAATTTGGTACAGTTACTCATTTTGCGATGTAGACGCTCACTAAAAACGGATTTTACGGAATTCTTATCCAAAATGTAGTTATCATCGGTTAATCTTTTCTTATCTATCGAGAATGTCATTTTTGGCGACTTTATCGTTAAAAATGACATGAACGACGCCAAACGGAATATATTTTTTTGCATGTATATTGTGTATTTCTACCAATTAAGTTTAATTGACGAGATTTGCACATGCGAAATGACAAAAAAAAAAAAAATATACCGAATAATTTAATATTGAAGCGCTGATGGAGGATGAATTTATCACCAAATATCTTCCACCGCCAAGTCGAAGCATTTCAATGACCTTGCATTGTGAATTTTAAAAAGCTATACTATGGTAACCCCAGCTGACTTCCGCCCGCTTTGCTCAGCAAACGATAATTTTTTATTGTTGTGGAACCTAGGCGTAAGTTTTAAATTTATGAGAAAATTATTTTATTATTAAGAATGATTGATAAATTACATTTGTAAATCTAAAAGCAATCTTACGAAGATATTGAAATTGGCTTTTAACAAATGAATAATAACGGTATGTTATTCTTGTCATTGATAAAAAAAATAAGTAGCTGTCAAAATATTTATTTTGATGTACGCATTAACTGTAACCTAATGTAAATACTATGCAAAAGTTTTGTTTCTGTATTTTGGCAATTTTTAGTTTTTGGTTTCTAGGAAATAAACGTTTTTGTTTTTTTAATATGGCTGAATATTTTATCGTTTTCAGAATGCAGAATTATTTTTAATGCTATGATTTTTTAAGAGCTATTCTGTCTATTTAATTGCAGTTCTAGATACGCTGCTAGAGTAAGAATTATCCCATTGCAAAAAGGATAACGCAATACGAGTGACTTTTTGCTAAAAAATGTATTATACTTTATTTTTTTGTTAGTATTTTTTGTTGAATTTTTAAATAATTTGATTTTAAAAAGTTAATTTCGGTTATATATTTTAACTTGAAAAGTATTTCATTGTAGGTTAATACAAATTGATTTTTCATATTTATTTTTCAGTTATAGTTTTTAATAATGGATGTTGAATATATTTGGATAGATGGAATACCTACTCCTTTCAAAGTTTTTAAAATTCTTGGCGACGGAGCATGTTTATTTTCGTCTCTGTCTTTGGTGGTGTTCGGTGACATATCGATGGCGTATAAAATGAGAAATATTATTGTTTCTCACGTGTTTAACAACTGGGATCGGTTTAAATGCTACACTCAAATGCTATCTAGGGCTCCGGTTGGAATGCAGTTTAGCGTAACCACTTGGCGAAAGGAATTGTTTGGCGATATTTTGCCCATTGTGGCTACCATGCTTTCTCTCCACTGAGGTGTCTTTAGCCGTGGCAACCCTTTCGAATAAGGCTTCAGGCTCCGCCATAAAAATCCTATTTTTCAAATCTCGCCAAGTGGTTACGCTAAACTGCATTTTCACCGCGCCTCCTTATAATACTAACGATCGCCTCTTTATAATACTAACGATTTATATTTTACCGAAATGTGTAAACCAAACACGTATGGATCTATTTGCGAAATTATGGCGGCGGCAGAGCTATTTCCCTATCAGTTCGAAGTGTATCAAGGCGTCTGCCTTATAACTTCTGTTGGTGAAACTATTCAAAAAAAAAAAGATTACTTTTTACGGGAAACTATAATAGTGGTCATTTTGATGACTATATTGAAATAGTTGGATTAACAAATAGAAGTAAAGTTAATCTTGGTGATGATAATGAAACAAAATGAAGAAAATGTGTCATCTTTAGTGTTTCAGCCTCAAGAAAATGTATCTACGCCACTTTCGAAGACTCAATCAATATCTAACATTAATTTATCAAGTTCAAGAGAATCGATTATTAATGATATAATATCTCTTCAATTAAATAAAGGTAAAAAAAAAGAAGAAAAAGATTCACAAATACAATTAGATATAAACAAGTAAGACAAGCTGCTAAAAGTATACTCAAAGTCATCTTGAAATATATAGAGAAGCTGCTTCAAAATATACTAAAAGCCATCCTGAAGTACATAGAGCAGCAGTACGAAAATACTTTTCTAATAACCCCCATGTGAATCAGGCAGCTGTAATTAAATGCAATGAAAAAAGATCAAATGTTTAATTAGTGCCATGGACTTCTAAGACTTTGGTTTTAAATATATATATGTAACAGATATTGACTATTCAAATGATAAAATCGCCAGTATCGGAAAACGTTTGCCCTGTTCGAGGTGCCGTGCTTTAAAATGGATAGAACCTCCAGGAATGTGCTGCAGTGGTGATCAAGTCCAGCTTCCTGCTATTAGATCCTACCTTGAACCTTTGAATAGTCTTCTTAACCATAAGGATCAGCTTTCAGAACATTTTCTTTCTATAATTATTTTGAACCACAGTCAAGTGACGAGGACGACACCTGAGCTGGCACCCCCTCTCCTAACATCCACACCACACCAACGGGAGGACTTTGGGCCCCGACAGATTTATGGTGCATCAGCTCCGTCTACACGATGGGTCTTTGGCGGCCAAGGATCGAACCCGCCGGCCACGAATCCGAAACCTTGACCACTAGGCTACTTAAAGATTGGAACACCAATAATGTTGTTGCGTAATTTAAATCCTCCTAAATTATGTAACGGCACCAGACTCAAAGTGAATACTCTAAGAAAAAACATTATAGAAGCGACTATTTTTACAGAAAAGTATGAGGGTGAAAATATATTCATTTCAAGAATACCATTAATTCCATCAGATTATCATTTTGAATTTAAGCGTTTGCGGTTTCCATTTAGAGTTTGTTTTGCGATGACTATCAATAAAGCACAAGGGCAGAGTTTAAAATTAGCTGGTGTAGATTTACAAAGTGACTGTTTTTCACATAGTCAATTTTATGTGGTATGTTCAAGAGTTAGTTCACGTGAAAATCTAATCATCCTTCAACCAGAAAAACGAACGAAGAATGTTGTCTACAGAGATGTTTTGGAAATGTAGGCATATTATTTCCTATTTTTCTTATATTTAACTATTTCTAAAATTAGAATAAGATAAAATAATAATGAATGTAATAATTAAGATAAATAAATTGATATAATAAAAAATAAAAATGTAGTTGTCACTCTCAAAAATTGCCATGCATTCGAAATAAAGACAATAGAAATGTAATACACACAAAAAAAAATGATTCAACAGGTTTAAAAAATAAAAAAATATATATATAAATGTATTTTTATTTTTATGTTGGCAATTTTTACATGATTTTGGCCTACTGGGGACCCGCCATGTAGAATAATGGGAACGCATCGCACTACACAGTACCACATCGGTGATGCGGAATTCTATTCAACGACAGATTTACTGACTATATTACATTTTCATTGATAAACTATTCACAATTAAATAATTTGAAAGTCGTGGATAACCATTATTATAGACAATCTATTTCTAAAAATTTTAAATTCAAATTATAATTATCATTGAAAATTTTCTTGATATTTTACGTATAGGTTCCAAAATATAATATAATCGTCTGCCCAGCGAAGCGGGCGGTTTCAGCTAGTAATAATATACACACACACACGTATATATATATATATATATATATATATCTATACAGAGAGAGAGAGAGAGAAAGAGAGAGAAAAAAACAGACAGACAAAAAATAATTTTTAAATAGGTAACAATTATAAGGGATGTTCATTTTTTCATAAATTTTTACAGCTATTCTTCCTGATGATAATATTTTAAGAGCCTCCTTTCATTATGAGAGAACAAAATATCCTGGGCCAACTAGCCATTTGAAATATCCGAGATCGGTATCTTCTCATCATGAACATATTTTTTATCCTAAGGCTCCTCAAATGAATAATACAACCATCCATTTTCAAATACTTTTCTTATAAGATAATACAAAGCACTATCAAGATTGTTTAATTCAAGGGAGTTACTTGGTTGCTTTAAAATATTAATGTACCTTTCTTTAAACCCTTTTTTTTGTTGTTGTTGTTGATGATCTAGATATATATGGAAGCTCCACCTTGTTGAAAATTAAAATTGTTACTCCCTAAAAATAATCAATGTGATAGTTGTACAAATGTAATTTTCGTATATACTGCTGAATGTTCTCATAGCAGTAGTAACAACTACTAAATCTTTTTCCAATTAATTGAAATTGTTCTCCCCTCCCCCCTCCAGATCATCGAAGATCCTCCCACAAAAACGCTTGCTCCATCTCTTAAACATTTTTCCAGTCCTCGTTGGTCTTAATCCATTGTCGCTCTGCTTCTCTTCGAATCTTTTTTTGTTTTACGATTATTGCTTTTTCCCCCCTTCATTTTTCCAAATTTTGTGAAATTACAATGTGTTGTTATTTTGATGCGGATCGAATAGTCGTGGTTATCCGACAAAACATTTATTTACAAACAATTATATGAATGAGAAAAATAAAGGTTCACTTAGATATAATAGCACTCGGCATAATAAACGTTATTAAAGCACACAGCGTTACATGACGTTTATCTGTGTTCCCGCGTTCTTTTCTCTCGGGAGTCTGTTGGAAGAATTGGGGGAAGCACAAACTTAGATGTTCGAGTAATAAAATAATTCGATATAAAAACCAACGTTTTTAAAAACAACGTTTTTATATGGTGGCAAAGTTTATTAAAGAAAATTATTGAAATATTAGTTAAAACTGTTAGTTATTTTTAACTTTAAAATTCACTTAAAAAGAGACATTTGTGAGAGTATTAAAAAATTCATAATACTCATAAAATCAAAACATGTATTTGAAAGTTTGTAAGTCATTCTATTAAAAAAAGAATGGGAACCAGAATTCAGAAAAAATTATTGTGATAAGACATGGCGCCAAATATTGGAAACTTTCTTTCTTGCGAATGATTACTGACTAAAAGTCAGCAACCCTTACTATCTCAGAGATAGTAAAGAGGAAATAGTATCTCCCCTTTGTGAGTACAATAGGTTTACGATACCGCATGCTGCGTGGGGAGTGCCCGGTGCTCCCAGAGGGGGAAAGAAATTTTTTCCTCAATCCTAAAAGCGCCGAGAGGAAAGAATATTTTGACTTATTAAAATTATTGAAATATTAGTTAAAACTTGTCGCAAACGTGTAAATATTGCATTGTTAGGCGAATACGAACGATTCCCAAAATTTCAAAGTTCTAGCTTGATGGGAAGTTGGTTAAATTAACGATCGAAAATTTGATGACACACACACTCACACACACACACACCAAGTGAAATTCAGAAAAACGTTGTAAAATAGTTCGCTCGCTCTAAACCCAACACATCTCTCCTGCGAGTGGCACATTTTTATTAAAGCGTTTTTCTGAATTTCACTTGGTGTATGTGTGTGAGTGTGTGTGTCATCAAATTTTCGATCGTTAATTTAACCAACTTCCCATCAAGCTAGAGCTTTGAAAATTTTGGGAATCGTTCGTACTCGCCTAACAATGCAATATTTAGACATTTGCGACAAGTTTTAACTAATATTTCAATAATTTTAACAAGTCAAAATATTCTTTCCCCTCGGCGCTTTTAGGATTGAGGGGAAAAAAATTTCCCCCTCTGGGAAGACCGGGCACTCCCCACGCCGCATGAGGTATCGTAAAAATCACAAAGGGGAGATATAGTAAGTGTTGTTGACTTTCAGTCGGTAATCATTCGCAAGAAAGAAAGATTCCAATATTTGGCGCCGTGTCTTATCACAATAATTTTTTCTGAATTCTGGTTCCCATTTTTTTTTAATAGAATGACTTACAAACTTTCAAATGCATGTTTTGATTTTATGAGTATTATGAATTTTTTAATACGCTTACAAATGTCTCTTCTTAAGTAAATTTTAAAGTTAAAAATAACTAACAGTTTTAACTAATATTTCAATAATTTTCTTTAATATACTTTGCCACCATATAAAAACGTTGTTTTTAAAAACGTTGGTTTTTATATCGAATTTTTTCTCCTTCAATACAATCTTAAAGACAAACATCTATACACAATAATAATAATGAACACAAAAATAATAGTTATACATACAACTAAACGAAAAACTAAATAGAATTAGCAGCACTTTCGAACTCATCGATTGTGTTTATCTTTATGCGCAATAAAACTGTATTCAAATTTATGTATCAAATGCAAAATATGTCAACATCTTTATTTCAATACATCATTTACAAAAAATAATCTGGATGTCCTTTTTCCAAACAGTCAATGATACAATTGCTTCGAGTTTCAAGAAAACTGACAAATTGATCCTCCCGCTTTCTGGATTCGAAAACGAGGTCTGCGTTTTACCCTTTTTTTTCCGAATGTATTAACTATACATAATGTATAATTGAGACCGATAAGCTGGTCGGTCGACTGCAAGAAGACGCCTACGAACAATAGATGATCTAATATTTGGTCCATGCTCTTTTAAATCTCTATTAAGTGCAGCACTAGTCTTCTTTTGGCGTTGTTTTCTTTTTTCTGCCACATTTCTCTCACCGCTTTGAAGATATGAATCTTGTTTCTTTATTTTGTTTTATGATACCACTCGCAGAGGCAATAATAACGCCAACTATCTCTTGAAAAATCGAAATATTTCTTTAAATCTTTCCATGTGTTCGGAGAGATTGAAAGTCTTTGTACGCTTTCGTGGCGTCGTATCCATTTCTGACGACGGTAAACTCTCATCTGATGTGATCATAGCTGGAGCTTTCATGTCGTACTTGCACATGCACTCTCAGAACCTCTCTGATTTGTGGAAATTGTTGCTAGGCGAAGGATTTATTCATCTCATCCATATTTTAGTACAATTGCTAAAGAATAATAGGAATCATATTAAAATTCATGAAAAATATAGTTTATTTCAATTAGCTAGCAAAAGGGTGTAACGTGTAGAACTTTCTCTAAAATAATAAAACTTTCTTCAAAAACAAATACAGTTCCTGACGTTGGATATGTTGATAAATCTATGTATAGATAAGATGGGGAAAAAATATGCGATTTCTTTATTACAAACAAGAAAAAATATAAAATTTGTTTTTAAAAATTCCTTCGTTATAATTTTAATTTTGAAATAAAGTCGAAATTCGGAACGCACTAAATATAAACAAAGTTATTCATAAGAAGGTTCTATTATTGGAAATTTGACATGACACAGTAAATTTTGAAAAGTATTAGCTTACATATAATTTTCTTAGCATCATCTTAGTATCAGAAATCACTCTCAAATGAAGAGAGATTTAAAGTGATAATGTGTGTGTATGTGCTCTCTATATTGGAAAGTTAGGTCTAAAAATTCCTCAGAAAAAAATGTGTTATATAAAGTTTAATAATAAATAACAATATTAAATAACATTACCAAAAAATAAAAACTAATATGTTATTAATAAAAATAAAAATAAACATACAAGAATTAATAAAATTACAATTATAAATTTAACTTTGAATTCAAAAATAAGAAATTTGTATTTATTTCTTATAATATCAATAAAAATAACTATTGTATTTTTAATTGTTTTGTAGGAAATTAATAAGATAATTAGAGAGCTTGAATGTAGATATTGAGAAATATAATTAGTTCATCGTGAATATTATTAGAGCTATTTTTAATTACGTAAGATGTAATAACAAGTATATAATTTTCTTCAAAATATGGATGCTTAAATTACTTTTCAGAAAGGTACCTTGTGTACAATGAAATTAAAATTTTCTTTCTTATCATATATATTACTAATAATTTTACGATCAAAAATTTAAAAAAGAATTCCCAAGTACTGAGTTTCAAAAGTATCACTATAAATTTGTAATAATTTTAAGTAAGATGGATAAGCAGATAATTAATTATTTTGTAAAAATATAAGATCATCAATACATACCTAAATAAAGTAAAATTGTTCTTATCAATATAATTTTATTCGTAGAAATGTAAGTAAATATTAGCAAAACTGTTACTAGCAGGCACATCTTGTGGTACGCTATTTACTTATTTTGAATTTCCTTTACTAAATATAACATAATTTTTCCTTTAAAAGTATCGTTATTGTTTTTAATAATTGCTAACTTGTTTAAATTACCTCCATACTATTTTTTAATAAATTTTGGAGGAAATTTAACCACATCAAGTGATATAAATATTATAGCCATTAATTACTATACGAAATTTTATAAGAATCTTTTGGCATTTATGTGTTGAAAAAATATGTGGATATTTTATAATATTTCTTTTATAACATATTTTCTTATACATAGCAGTGATTCTATTTGATATTTTTCTATCTCTATTGTTTACGTCAACAAAATAATTATCGTTAAATAGAAATTTATTCCTGGGGGTCATGGTTATGAATCACAGCTGTCGGTTTTCGTCGAATCGTGGGTTCTACCCCTGATGTCACTGAAAACCTGCCGCGTAGCCGGGGCTGTTCACGTTAAATCTCTCGAGTCTCAAAGTCCTTTCAGGGGTGTTGTGTGGAAGTTTAGAGAGGGAGGTTCCAGCTCAGGTGTCGTCCTCGTCACTTGTCCGAGGTTCAAAATTGCGAGATCCATCGCCAACAGTGCTCGAGTTGTTTCTACTACGGCGTTAATAAAATCAATCAATAAGATATTTATTAGACATATTAATACATGTTTTTTTCACACATGACAGCATAATTGCTAGGGATATTATTACACATTAACCATAACATTATGCCATTATACTGAAGAATTTTGATAAAATTTTAAATTCTTTATGATAAGTGCTTTCATATGTATTAAAATCTAATTTCTTAAAAATCAATTTTTGATATCTTCACTCATGCTGTTTACATATTCATTAAAATATTCTGCAGGAAAACCATATTTAACAACTAGTTTAACAGCAAAAAAAAAAAAAAAAAGGTCAAGATTTTCAATGATTTGTTTCTTAATATAATTGCTATTGTTAAAAAAAATGAGTATATATTTGTAATTTGTAATTTCTCTTAATTTTTTATCCTTAACTATATTTAAATTACAAGTAACAAAATTGTAGTGCTCCTCATAAATAAGCTTTATCTTTGCAATCACAAATGTCATTTGCTTGCAAGTCTTTAGTATTATTACAGTTAAAAAGGAAGGAAAAGAATTTTTATTAAATTTAAAAAAATTTGATAGTAATATTTTTAATAGAAAGTAATTTTTCTGTTTATTAATAATATTATATAAATTGATCTAATCATAAATATAATTTCCCTATAACTAATGAATTTACAATACTACGTTTCATATTTGAGGGCTTCTGAAATGTTTTGATCATGTCACTACGCCTAATTTATTTTAAATTTCATGAAAATAATTTGTGCTATTCATATTATAAGTGAAACTAAATAAAATAACAACAGAGAAAGAATGCTTCTATGCATTGTAAAATTCATTAAATTTTTCTAAAATTCTTTCGGAAGCATTTAAGGAATATTCTTTTTAGAGTTTATACAGCGTGTTTTAATGTCCATACATAAAACATATGCGTTAATTTCAAATTGATGTCGAATTTTTTAGTTCTAACAAAATTTAACTGCAAATATTTATCTATAATCAATATTATGTAATATTTTAGTGATAATATTTTAATCATAATCGTCTGCTTCCATGAAATTAAGTTCTGAAAGCACACATTTTTTTAAAATATTTAAGTTTTCGTAATTTTAACAATTTGTATTGTTAAAATATTTTTAATAAATCTATCAAAAATGAGCGACACAAAAATATGAAATAAATGGATTAATAAGGATTTTATACTACTTTAGAGCAATTGAGTGAATTTTTTTTTTCTTGATGACGAAAACATCTCAAGTAGTTCAATTAAAAACTGTTTTGTTTGAGAAAGTTATTGTTTTATGATTGGCATTATAAAAATGCATGGAATACAACGAATTTCTGGAATCATTGTAGTTTGTCAACTTTTATTTAGAAGTACTCGTTTCTTTAGAACAATATGGACTTGAATACTATGAAAATCGCAAGAGAACTTTTTTAAATGAGAGGTTTTTTTATTTGAATTACTTTATGACAGAAAAGGAAATTTGAGCAGATTTTAGTCAAAAGAAAGCAAGTTTTGCTTAATTATTTTCATTTTGTTCATAATTTTTTTAATCTTTTGCTTTCAATAGATGAATGAAACCCATAAAGCAAAACTGATTTTAAAAATAACACATAGTTATAAAACTCGTTGTCAAGAAATGCAACCATTTTTAAAATTTATAAGGGTATTTTATTTTTTTATTTTCATTTTAGGGGTAAAATGTTGCTTCAAACATTTACATTAGCTTTTACAGAAAATACTCAATTCTTGACATTTAAATTCGAAAGACTAAATTTTATTTAATCAGTTGAAAAATATTTCTGAAAATTCTATTGTACTATAACCAAGATAACCCAAAATCAAAATTATTAACAGAACATTTTACAAAATTATTCAGAAAGTTTTTAATGCAATTTTAAAATAATAATAGGTACCTTCATATTCATTAAAATCTAATTTTTTAAAAACTAATTTTTTTAATATTTTCTGCAATACTATATTTTTATTAATTCATAATGTATGTTGGAAAACCATGTTTAACAGTTATTTAACAAAATAAATTAATCTAAATCTTCCCTGAATTATTTCTTAATATAATTGATGTTGTTAGAAATGATAAAACTAAATCCAGTACCTTTATTCATGATTTTCCTTAATTTCTTTTTATCTTTGGCCATATTTAAATTACCAGTAATAACATGCTGGTGTTCTTCATTAATAAACTCTTCATAATCTTTACACATACGAATATTATTAACTTCGAAATCTTTGGCATTATTATAATCAAAAGAAGTCGACCTATTTGTTATTAAATTTGTAAACCTTTCAATAATAATTTTAAGAGGAAGCAATTTCTTATATTTATTGAAAATATTATTAATATTGATTATAAGATTTATCCATATATTTAACAGTAAAAAAATATTTAAGTGGGTACTAATTTATTTTCAAAAAAAAAAAAAAAGAAAGAAAATTTCTTAATATAGTGATTTCTATTTTTCGAATTTCAAAGAGAAAATATTTAATTCTTTCAATATTAAAATCTTTGTCAAATTGATTATTTAATTCATCGATTTTTTTCTTAATATATTCTTAAACCATACGTTTTTATAACTATTTCTGCCTTTATAATATATTTTGTTTATGATATATATATATCAGTGCGTGTGTTACTAAATTACTTATATAGTATAAAGAATAAAAAAAAATATATAGAATAAGACTAAAAATATCAAAAAGAAAATTAAATAATTTAAAATGCTACATCTAGCATTGGGCAAATATGCATGATTAAACATGTTTCTTAGAACCAAGCCATCCCACTCAGCAAAAGACTTAGAAGTAAAATGGTTTGCACCTAAAACAAGTGGATTTAGATACTAACTTTTCTCAACATTATATTCTGAAGAAGAAAAAAAAGGAAACCTTGCCTAAGAAAGATATTAAAATTCTTTAAAGATTTTTACATTGAAAATATTCATATAATCTCAAAAATATCTATTTAAATATAAGAAATATTGAGGAAAAGATTATTCTAAATTACAGTGCAATCCACACCCAATCCTACGGGTTTTTAATAATGGCTGTCAATACCACCATGTCAAAGATTATAAAAATATCTTGTAATCATAAAACTAAGTATTAAAATTACTAAAAATTTCAAAAAATGTCCATAATTTAAAAAAAATTATTATTTAATTTGAAGATAAACTAAAATACAAAAATAAAATTTTGAAATTCATACAGTTGGTATCGCCATCTGTTAAGAGAAAAAGAATTTTAGGTGAGAACAATTTTTTTGTAATAAATCTTTAAGATTACTTATCCAAAAATAATAGTTTTCATATTTATCAATTTGTAAACGTGTTTTAAGCAATTTTTAAAGTAATTACATATCATGCAATTTTCAAAGAATTTCTTAAGATTTCTGATTTTGTCTCATATTTGAGTTACTAAGTTCTTACAAACGTGTTTATAATTTATAATTACATTTCCATAAATGGATATTTCAGTAGTACTGCTGCATATTCTAATTTTATCGTATTGTGCTGCCATCTATTATTCCAACACCAAAAAAAAATTTGTTATATTCATTTTTCAATATTTCACGGAATATTATTTTGTCCCATTCAATCGCCATCAGTAATTCAGATTCCTAACTGTTGTTTCTCATATACAGCCAAAAGCAAAAGATTTTTGCTGAAATTGTCATTAATCATTATAACCTTCAAATCTATACGGTTTATTACCTTAATCACAGCTCACCTAACGTTGCTTTGATCAATGTCAAAAGACTCAAATTGAATAAATTTAGTAGAATTTCATTTTAAAGTCTTAAATTTTACATCCTTTGAATTATTTGTTATATATTCAATTCATACTTGATTCCAATCACGTGAAATTACTTGTTCAAAGAATCTTAATGAGTAATCTTTTCTTTTATCCTCTGCAAATCAACACAATTTTGCGATCGCAATTAACATTTTTTTTTTTTTTTAAAATTATAATATTCCCTTTGTATATCAGAAGAATTGTTTATTTTAGTAAATATTGTTTTTTATTATTTAAAGCCGTTTTATTTATTTTGTTCCGCTAAAGTGCACAAGGTGTGTTTTTCCAATTAAATTCTTTATTTCTCTCTTGAAATATTATTTTCTGTATGAACAATTGGAAGGTAACAACATCTCCATACGATTATTTTAAGCATTTTCGCTTTTTTATATTTTAAGGTTCTTGATGCGAAAAAAAGTTTAATAAATAATGGAATATGAATTCGTCATTTTTTATCAACTAACAAAAATTTGAAAAGAATACGAGAACAGATTCAGGATAGTAACATCTCATCTTAAAATTCATAATTTTAGAATGTTTAATATATTTCGGATATATGTATAAACTGGTTTTACACGTAGTCAACTGTCTTTCAATGAGTCCACTGCTGTAAAATTGACATTTTTCAAATAATTTCTACATTCTGTTTCCTAAACAAAATTTCTTACACTCGGCGTTAAAATACACCAAGGAAATTATTTCCGCATGAAAACAATGCATTTGTTATATCCCTTTTTATCAGTTTACAAAAGAAAAAGGATTATGTATGTTCTTCAATCCTTAGCAAATATTTTTAGTAAGTATAATAATTACAATTTTTACAATTTACTGACAAAATCATTTCCTATGATTTTAATCACCACGGCAAATTTCCCTGAGATGTTAAAACACTTCTACAATTTAAAGTTACGCATTTAAAATGATCTATAATAAAGCTCTGAAGCCTTTTACTTCTCTTCAATATCTGATATATAGTAATGATATCGGAGCATTTATTTGAAAAAAATTGACAATCCATTCACAATGCCTTTAAATTAATTATTATAGAGTAATTTTGAAAACTCACGACTGTCTAGACGAGGAAATTATGACAGTTATAGTGTTGTATTCAATAATCATGGCTATTGCTTCTTTTCTTTCAATTTCTTGCAAAGAGTTTGATTAATCTTTTGTCGTTTAAAATGCATCGTTTGCAATTGATTAGTCTTTTGTCTTACAGAAATGCTTTGGTCGTGATTTATATTTAGGTAAAATAAGAATGAAATGACATTCATTGATTTAAAAGTTGATAAAACGTTGCACGCTGTAACTTGCATTGTTTAAATTGAGAAATTGAGGCTTGTTTAAAATGTAATGTACAGAGCCCAACATCATTGTTTCATTCTTTGACGTTGGGTGCTAATGAGTTCTAAATTCATACCAGCTCCACAAGAATTTTTGTAATCTAACATAGTATGTGTGTGAAGAATTATTAGGTTTCGACAACTAAAAATACATGCAACACAACATAGAAATATTTATTTTCTTTTAAACGAAGGATGAGAAAAAGAATGTAATATGTTAATTCTGTAAAATATCAGGATACAGATTAGGTCCCATGCGATACTGAAAAATATATAAGAATCTTACCAACAAACTAAATAGTTTTATATATTATTAAAGTGTTGATAAGTTCTAATTACTCAAGAACTAAAGCACTGGTTAAAGAGCTCAATAGCAATAAATGTGAATTTGGCAAAAGCATTTGCACATGTTCTAGAAACAATGACATTACTTAAAAAATGCTGCATTTGAATTTTGTTTTTTAATATGCTGTATCCTCTTTTCGTGGAAACCATATTTGATTATTTTTTCAAATAATGTTTCTTCGCTCATAATTGTTTTGCCGAAATCATTGGCAAGCACAGCTACGGGTCCTAAATTTCCACCTAGTTCTTCTGGCAGAATATCTGCCGGTATGTGTCGATGCAAACTTTCCTGATTCGCTCCATGTAAATGTATCTGGAATAAATATGGAATATGGTAATATTTTAAAGAGAAAAGAAGATTTTCTTGGTCATTTTGCAGTCTCTTCGAATTTAAAATAAAGTTTGTAAATAAAAGTAAGAACTGGAAAAACAAGTGTCTAATATTATCTGAGCACAATTAAAGAGCACATTTGATTAGACGAGAAAAAATATTGGGTTGACAACTAAGTAATTGCGGATTTCACTCATAGATGGCTTCAGTTGAATTTTTAGGTTTGCAGACGTAGTACAAATGTAAAACACATTTTGTTATTTGATAGTTGGCAATTCAGCTGTCAATCAGTAAAAAAAGTTTTTTGATCGGTTGCGTAGTTTTCGCTTAGCCTTCGTTGAAGAATGCAAAATTAAAAGGAACATTTTCGTCAAATTTTGCTTTTTTATTTCCGCAAAGGGAAAAACACATCGCAAGCTCATAAAAAGTTTTGTGATGTTTATGGTGACGAAGCCTTAAAAGAACGGCAGTGTCAAAATTGGTTTGCCAAATTTCGTTCTGGTGATTTTTCACTCAAAGATGAAAAAGCTCTGGTCATCCAATTGAAGTTGATGACGCCCAAATCAAAGCAATAATCGATTCGGATCGTCACAGTACAACACGTGAGATTACAGAGAAGCTTCATGCATCACATACATGCATTGAAAATCACTTAAAACAACTTGGCTATGTTCAATAACTTGATATATGGGTTCCTCACGAACTGAAAGAAACGCATTTAAGGCAACGCATTAACAGCTGCGATTTGCTAAAGAAACGTAATGAAAATTATCCATTTTTAAAACGACTGATAACTGGCGATGAAAAATGGGTTGTTTACAACAATATCAAGCGGAAAAGATCGTGGAGCAGGCCAGGTGAACACATTCAAACAACATCAAAAGCTGATATTCATAAAAATAAGGTTTTGTTATCAGTTTGGTAGGATTACAAAGGAATTGTCTACTTTGAACTCTTACCACCCAACCGAACGATCAATTCTGATGTCTACATTGAACAACTAACGAAATTAAACAATGGAGTTGAAAAAAAGTAGCTCGAATTGACAAATCGAAAAGGTGTTGTATTCCATCATGACAATGCAAGGCCACACACATTTTTGGTCACTCGGCAAAAATTATTGGAGCTTGGTTGGGATGTTTTGCCACATCCACCAATTTAGTCCTGATCTTGCACCATATGACTACTTTTTATTTCGATCTTTACAAAACTCCTTGAATGGTAAAAATTTCAATAATGATGATGATGTCAAATCGTACCTGATTCAGTTATTTGCTAATAAAAACCAGAAGTTTTATGAACGTGGGATTATGATGCTGCCTGAAAGATGGCAAAAGGTCATTGATCAAAATGGGCAATACATTACAGAATAAAGTTATTTAGTTCCATGAAAAAATTGTCTTTGATTTTCTAAAAAAAATCCGCAATTACTTAGTTGCCAACCCAATACTACGAATTTCTTATCATTTATTTCGTCTGAAGTAAGAGATCAAATATCTCTGTTCGATTCAATATAAAGTTGTTACCTTAACCTTTATTATGCAGTTATTATCTTTTTTTCAAAAATATCTCATTCCTAAAATAAAAACTCACAGCTTATGCTACCTAGAGTAGGCATAATTAAAATAATTTTTAATTTATGCGTATGTATGAATAGATGGATGATTAGTAAGTTCGGATATCAAAGCTCATTTGATACATGTATCTCTTAGAATAAGAATTTGGTAATATTTCCGAAGCTATCCACATATTTTAAGTATATAAAGCAATGTATATATTATGCATGTATGATAGCATAAATTGCATGCACAAAACATGTATATGAACATTTTAAATAATCTTTTGCAAAAGTGTTGTAAATAATGTAAATATTCCCTTTTTAGTCTATATGCATTTGTTTAATATTTGTCTCGTAAATACATTTCAAATAATATTAGTTATGTGTAGTTTATTGATTTCTCGGGGATGAAACATTTGTATTTGTTTCATGTAAATAACTCCTTTCGGATCCGGGAAATTCCCATTCACAGACTGGCGATATTTTATACAGCGTCAAAGCGGCTTGACGACCTTTTTTTGTGAAAAAAGAAAACTAGCTCCTAATGTGTCTTGTTCTGAGAAGTTCTGCAGTTTTATTGCGTCTTGCTGTGGAAATCACACAAGACTCACGCAATTTGTTACCAAAATAATTTTTCTTCGCCAGCAGCACGCTAAATTGGATACAACCGCGATAACTGTTATTGTCCATTGGAACTCGAAGATAAAAATGACAGCTTTATTTTTTTTTGTGGATGACAACTTGCTTTTGGTTTCCAGAAACGCTTTCTTAAAGGAAAAAAAATTGTATGAACCAAATCAAATTGCATTTTTAAAAAAATTAGTGTTACTTGAATTTCACTCTCAAATTATTGAGGACTGTTTATACTTACTCTTTTACGTAATTTTTCAGAAAGAAATCCTTTGACTATATTAAAAACGAAACTTATGTAGAAAGGCTCGTTGAAGAAGTGGATACCTTTAACACGGCATGGAACACAATCCTGCGAAAGAAAAAAAATATTTGACATACACAAAAAAAAAATGCTTTACTAATAATATATATTTTCGTTGACGAAATCCTGTTATACCCTGCGCTCTTAGCGATGGAATACGATGTGGCTCCAAAAGTGTGTTTTTCAAACGCGAAGCCGTTGTAAATCTGAATTGGATGCCTCATTGATGTTTGGAATAACCTTGTTGATTACGCACATTTATCGCGTTTTTCGGCTCTATTTTCAACATCGCCAAGTGTGTGGGTCAAAGTGGGATTCAGCCACTTTCTTTAGATATTTTGAAATAACGGTAAATTTGGTTCAGAAATATTTTCCTTTAAGGACCACTGCACAGAATACTTCTATTGAAAAGGATCATTAAATAAGCAATGCTTCAAATTGAGTAAATGACGATATGTGACAGTTCCTTTTTCTCTTTGGCACCTGAGAAGTGTTTCGTTATGAACACTTTTTCATGCCCAGGAGGGGGATAAAAGAGTTCTAATATAATATACATTTTATCTCTATTGTTATAAAGTTGCAATATATTCAAGGTGTTTGTAAGTTGTTTCAGCCAATTAAGAAGAGGGATAGTATTTTTTGAAGACATGCAATTAGACCTATTTGCAAAGGAACATAGGACTACATGCAACTTAGAATGTTAGAAAAGCGGAAAGTTATACGGTCCTGTTGAACCCTCGACGTCGATTAAATGTTTATCAGCGTCGCACTTAGAAGCAACACAAGAGCTGTTGAGACGGATCTCATAATTTTGAACCACTGTCGAGTGACAAAGACGGTGCCGAAGCTAGCATCTCTCTCTCCATACTTCCACACCACTCCTTTAGTATGCTATTAAGTTAGTTGACAACTATAGAGTGTACAGTGGCTCAAAAAATTGTTGGAGCAAACCAAACTTTCAAACATTTTTGGAATGAAAAACCAACAGTTTCGTTTTGACAAAATGTTTTCTAATATTTCATAACTGATGACTGCATAATTTTTTTTTAAAAATTACTCAAAAATAACTTAAAATATTGTTAAATAATTTAAACATTATACATCTTTGGTATACTAATCGAAACTTGTGATCAAAAAGTATTGGCATATAAACATAGCTTTACATACGCCTTTTGGACATGGATATCACTCGATTTTCACAAATATTTCCTGTTATTTTTTCTTTATTATTCTTTAAGCTCACTTTTGTTGGAAATTTATAATTTACGGATTTTATTTTCCAAATATGCGCTAGATAGGATGGAATTCTGAATTTTGCGCAGGTATTTTAATTACATGTACACTATAAACCCAAAGTTTAAAGTCTGTAAATATTAGTATTATGCTGCTTTGAATGATTGTCCTGATAAATATTAAAGTTTCATTCTAATATTGTGGTGTAGATGTAGGAGAGCAGGTTGAATTGAAAACGCATTAGATACCTGAATAACGGGATTTATTAACGTTAGAGCATTATCACTTGGTTGAGAACTTGTTCAGACTGAGAATACGTCTTTACATATCACAGTGGTATATTCCGGAATGCTGGAATTGAAAGGTCTTAGAAATTATAAAGGAAACAAAGGACAATTTAGCAAAACTTTAATATAAAGTTTTCGACGTTGTCATCACTAGATTTTCAACCTTGGAACTCTTTATCTGGAAACCAGCATCGTATCTCGGGACCATTGGTGCTACCATGCTTTATTGCGATATGTCCATTTTCTGAGCGTTTTGTTTCAAATTTCGTTTCAAAGTATTTAAATAAAGAGTAGTGTCCATTTTTCCACCATCGAGAAACTCATATAGCTCCAGAACTTCTTGTTATCTCTACCGTGCCTCACAGAAAGAGTATGAATCTTCATTTCTAGTTCAGTATTTGGTTTCCGCCACAGTACTTGCTTTAAATTATTTAGGAAACTTAAAGCTCTCGAGTATCAATATTACCTATTTCCAAAATCATCAGAAGTTTTGATTGCAGGGCTTTACACGAATTGCAGTCGAGTAGTTCGTTTGCTTCATTAATGAATGCTTTTTTTCTGGTTACTCGCCCTGAAAATTATACTTTCTTTATATCATTACGACATTTTTTGCATTGGCAGACTTGTTAAACCTCTGACGCACTTCCAACATTAATTTTATTGAATTTCTATCAATACTTCGAATCATAATTCGTTCATTTCTTGGTCATGGACGTCATGTAAGTAGCTTGTTTCAGACTAAATTTTCCTTTTCACTGTTCAAAATCATATAATGAACCGCAGATTAACTTACATTTGTTATTTAATCTATTTTCCTTTAAGTTTTTTTATGATTCCATTATTAAATTATAAGTTATCTAATGTCAACAGATATTTCAGAAGTGCTTTGAATTATGTTAGCAGGGTCAAAGCATTTCTATTAAACAAGAAGCTTTGAGCTGAAAGAAAAATTTAAAGAAGGGGAGAAATCTTTTTAAGCAGTTAATCTGCCTGAATCGGCTATTTAAGACACTTGTTCCAGAAATGATCTAATACTTTTTTGATCACTTCTTTCATATACGAGATTGCGGTTTCATACACAATTAGTACACGACAGGTGTAAAATTTCATAATCACCTAACAATATTTTAAGTTAACATTCCAGATTTTTCTTAAAATTTACTGAATCATCAAATACGGCAAATAAGTAATTTATCAAAATTAAACAGCTGATTTTTCTTTCAAAAAATGTTTGAAAAAGTACGGTTTACCTGAATGCTTTTTGAGCCACTGTATACAATAAAATGAAATCTGTGGTGTACACACGAAAATAATAATAATAATAGTAGATAATCAGAAAATACTTATTGTGTTTGTTTAATCGTTATTCGTCTATATACAACTAGATGAAGTCGCATCACAATACGCGACAGCATCTACAGTGTGGTTAATTCCATTACCAGCCATTTTAGTATCGTTCGCGTAAAGTTAATCCTATAGTATTTCTATTTTCTTCCTCGCATCTAGATTATTTTATTTATTTGATTGCAAAAATGGTGAATCTGAAATAGTGGAAAATGTTGAAGGTTTCTGCGGAACTAAATTTTCTCTTCGATTCTTAGAAATATTTAAAAATATTTTTAAATGTTGGAAACCCCACAAAACAATAATTAAATCTACATAAAAATATTTTTAAAAGCCGGAAGAAAAATTTAGTTCTTTGGATTTCTTCATTAAATTTTTCTCTTTCAAATGCACTTTTTAGCTGTCAAATGTACAAAATAGTAATGATTTGAGAACGGTAGTAGAGGTTTCATAGGTTTAATATAAAGTTCTTGAAATTAAAATGACCTGTAGCATTATTTTAAAACAACTGGAGTATTTTTGGTGGCCAAATCTGTTTTTTTTTTTTATTTTTTTTTTTTTTTTTTGCAAAACTTTGCAAAGAACAATTTTTGTAAAATTTTCATTTAAAACAAATTGTATTCTGTAACAACAACTGTAAACGTTATTTGACATTGCTGAAAAATTAACTCTTAATAACCAGAATAATCAAGTCAACTTTAATAATATCGTAATTATGAAAATAGTGGTTTTTGAGAAACACTCCTACCACTTAACAGCTCCTTCGTGTTGTTGTGCACATAGAACAAAATAGAACAAACTTTTCGTATTTTATGCAAGCATTCATTGTTGCTACATCCTCCACTTTTTTTAAGTTATGTTGTTACATGTGAAAACAAACTGTCGCAAGTATATTGCATAACATGTTTGCATTTTAATGCGTGTATGTTCTCAATAATATCTATTTATCTATACAGTTCAGCCCTTTGATTTCTAGCTTCAGATGGAAAGTCGCACTAATTTTTTTTTTTTTTTTTTTTTTTTTTTTTTTTGCAATTTAATAAGTCTCCCCTCCCCTGTTTTCGAGAAATATCTTCAAATACATAATTTTTATTTAATTGTAGATTTTCTTATAAATCGGAACAATTTTTACAAAACCCCTATAATTTAAACGACAGATGTTTCATTTTCATTGCAATACATAAACTCTGCCCATAAACAAAAGGAAATATATTGAGGAAAATTAGGAATGGTGATTACTCACTTGAATGAGACGCACACATCTGAAGAGAAATTTCGGAGACGCATAATAATTCATCATACGTAAATTTATTTTGTCCAGATCTAATATCATAATGTATCCGCACACCTGGCTAGCTTCAAATTGTAAGGAGTATTCCAATTCAAGCAGACCCACAGCAAAAATTTCTTCTAGTGTCACCTCATCGATATTGTAATAGGCTGCAAGAAATAAAGATTGCTTATGAAACTGTCTCAACTCACAGTCACCGCTAAAGTTGTAAAATCAAGCTGAATAACTTCATCAGACATTGTACACTTACTTTGAATCGAAAGCAAAGCTGGGCCCAAGTAGCTGATATAATGAATGGCCTTAAATATGTTTTGCACTTTTTTGAAAAATATAGTGAAAGAAAGCTTCATTAACTTACGAGAACCGACAACACATTCTTTTGCATGGATTATTATTTCTATTTTATGTGTAAGCTGCATGGAGTAGCTATTCTAGGAAAAAAAGGGGGTTAACCGTTTTACCTCACTTTTTTACGTATCCAGGATGATGTATACACAAATCCGAAAAAAAAAAAATAATTCGAGGTAAGCGTTTGTGTCATGAATTGTAGCACTGTTCAGAAATTAACATAGTGTTTGACCAACGAATAATAACACATTGCTGTTACACAGGGTTGAAATCGCAATAACGTAGGAAATTATATATTTAATTGACGAAAACTTTGGCAATTTGCTTAAAATGGTTAATTATCTAAGAATATGTTAAACACCTCCTAATTTTAGGAGTGCAGTCGCTTTCATGAATATTTTAAAACAAAGAAATATGCAAAATGGTTCAGAACTCATTAAATAAACTTTAAAGGATTGTAGAGTTCACTGCAATAAATATTCGTTGTATAGAATGTATGGATGCAAGTGATGCGGTAAGATAAAAAAAAAACGAGAAATAGTCTCTTGGAAGGATTCATAAATTCCTTATTTAGTGTATAGTTGTGGAGCGATATATGAGGCTCCCTTCGACTTCTTGTATTTTCCACCGCTGTTGGTTGAACTTAATTGAAATCAAATTACGAGGATTGAGTGGTTTACAATGTTACTGAAAACGCATCTTCGAGCTTTCTAGGTATGAAAGTTTACTGTCTCTATTTTAAAGTCCGAGTGAATGACGGAATTCACTCGAACTAAGCATATCACTTACCATTGAATATTCGACTGAATCAATCGCTAATTTTATGAAAGGACCAACAAAGCGATGATCACATACCAGGTCTCATATAAGCCACTGCTGTTCCGGAAGGATGTCTGTAGGGCAAATGCACAACATTATTCATTTCGAACACATGCAGCAGTTCGCTGGGTTTAAAATCTGTTAAAAGTCTGGAATATCGAGCTTTGAAGATGTAGTAATTGCGAAGAGAATTAAAAGCATTTTTCACGTCATACTTTTTGGTGCGAAGAAATCGAATGAGAAAAGCATCGTCCATTAGAGGTCGAAATTCTGCTTCCTCTGAAAAAGAAAATTACCAATAGTTGAGAGAATTTAATGTAAAACTTAATTGAATAAATGTAACATTCATTACAAGAAATAGTATGCTTCTTCATGAGCATTACTTATTTTTTTCAAAAAAATAGTATTTCTTATGTCACAATTATTTAACATCTACAATATCGTAAGGAAATAATTATCTAATAAGCTAGTTTCATTCTAAAAATATAAGCATGTTATATAATTGCTTCAACAAGCTATTCACAATCTCCAAAATTTCACTATTTCTATCAAAACCAATCGAAATAAAATATTATTATTCATGCAAGTATGTAACGCAAGATCCTGAAACTTGTCTAGATCAATTATGGCAATAGGAGACGCTTGTCAAAGGTGACGCACAAAGACAATTTGGGTGACACATATTCTTCATGGGTACCAATAGCCCAAAAAAAGTTAATACTCAACAATCTTTGAACAGCTAATTATAAAAATTTTGGCTATAGTAATTGATTGTATTTTGGAATTAAAATTGTTTCCAATAAATGCATATTAATCATTTGGAGATACATCTTGCAGAATTTTAAATTGCAATCCGCGCTCAAGTGTTTATTGACTGGAGGTTGAAACTTGGAAAATTTGTAAGATAAGCGCTTGGAGAATATGAAGAGGAGTGCCACAACGAACAATAAATTTTGAGTGCTACAAATCGATTACTGGACACTTTTAAACGCCCTGAAATATTTAAAGATGGCTTTATAAACAATTTTTCCCTCTATGTACTTTTGAGGTACCTTATTCTCCGCATTAAATAATATTAAATTCGATAAAAGAAACCCACTGACACGTAATGTTAGTAGAGCTAGCAAAAGCAAGTAGTGTATGAAATACAAATCTTCAAATCTCTATTTAGCAAATGAAATTCAGCCACAAAAAGGTCAATAATGTGGAAGAGATTACTTTTTTTAACTTTTTTCATAAATAATTATATCAAAATAAAGGGGTATTTCAAAATATTCTTGTAAGTGTTGTAGGGAAATATCAAAAGCATGGCTATTTCTAGATGTGACATATCATTCGATTTCAGTTAGATTTTTTTACGAATTTGGGCACACCAAGCTGATATGATTCACCTTCTCAGGTTTAGTTTATCATATTACTTATAATATCTGTAATGATTTCATTCGCGCGCGTTCTTTTAATTATCCTCCTCAGTGCCAGCGTCATCTGTAGGAGACACTAAACAACACTTTCAAAAAATGCCAGCAAGTTAAATGAAAGGCGTTATTAGTACCCAGAATTAGTTAATTTTCTTTTTAATAGATGGTAGTTCTGAAAAAAAAAATGATTTTTAGAGTACATTTTGCATTCGTAGCTTATTTATGGTAAAATGAAATGGTGTTTTCCAAGAGAAAGAAATGCACATCGTTAAGTGTTCATATTTTTTATTATTTGGGCAATTAAAATTATTAAACACTTTGTTAAATTCCTTAAACTTGCTATTTATACATAACATTATTTTCTTACTCAAATCTTCCCACTTCTGATTTAGAACGCTGTTATTTCAATGTCGCCTATAGGAGACATTTGGTCAATGTCTATCAAAATCACTCGATTTGAAACTATAATTATGGCATATATTTCTCAGCTCGGTATCATATTCTTTAATTGCTAACTGAATTCACCCAATGTAGATATTTAAAGAATACAGGAAAGAATCTGTATTTCTGTCAGAAAATGAAATGAAACATAATTAGTGATCACTGTAATTATGTCTAATTTAATATTTCCCAGAATTCGAATGTACAAGGACAGAAAAAACTATAACTCCCGTACTCGCAGACAACATTTCTTGGAAATCGCGAGTTTTCAATAAGAAACAATTGAAATTTGAGAAATTATTTAATAGTATAACATAAAGAGAGAGAAAAAACGAATAATAAATTTTGGAAATCAGGACTCTTCTGCAAACAGTTCGGACAGGAATATTTTGCACGTTAACACTACACATCTGCATCCAATGGATTAAATCCCGTAATGTCATAATCACTTGATATCTATACCACTTGCTACTCAACCATGTAAATAAGTCTTGTATACGTTTGTTAAGCACAGCGTTTGAGAAATGTGTTATGTAGCATAAGCGAACATAACTTACATTTTACAATGTAAATTCCTTTTTAATTGAGTGCTAAATTATCACACAAAATTTTTATAATGTAAGCTATGTTTAATATTATTTTTTAGAATAACACCATAGTATTTAAAATGCAATGCTGTGCAATTTAAAGATTTTTCTGCCACTTTGCTTCATTTTTTATAGATGTCTATATAGTAATGGTACTCGATAAGAATTCTATTCTTTTTTGTAAGTTCATTAGTGCTAGGTAATGCAACTTATACACTGTTTTCAATTGACTGAGAAATTATTATACCTTTTTATGTATTGTTGCCTCAAGATATTTGTTTTTATTTAAGATATTAAGGTTTCATTATTTTTCAGCAATGTTGTACATCCGTTATTCCTTCCAGTAATGCTGTATGGTGATGATAAAGTAAGAAATTGCTTACACTTAATAAAATGTTGACAAAACTAGCTTTTCTTATATGTATTCTTCACATATTATAATTGATTGTCTGGTGTTTCATCATCATTGTCTAACATTTTAAGCCATCTGTTTTAAACTAATTAGACTTGGTGAAAGAAAACCGAACTTGTTTGTGTTGTAACACAAAATTGGGATTAAACATAATATTTAAGATTTTAACATTGACTTTTCATATCGTGAGTTTTTTTAACGTTTTTTTAAAGTGTTTTTTTAATTTAAAAAAATTAAAATAAAGGTTTGGCGCAGTATATTCAGATTTAGTTCTATGCCAAGAACTGCAACATATTCATTCACAGAGAATAAATAAATAAAAAATTTCTTTTGTATTCGATACTTGACACAAACTCTATAATTATATATATATATATCATGACATTGTAAAAACACTTATAAATTTTCAATATTGGATAAAGCCGATCATATTATCTAAATTTTTGTTCGATGTGGGAAATAAATAAGAATCAAATTTGCGCGACAGTGCAACATAACAGATTAAACTGTATTCAAGATTTATAAAATGTAAGTCTTTCTATTTCTCCACAATATGTTTTTTTTTCTTCCTATGGTATCATTTCCATCAGGAATACAATTTTAAAAAATAATATCTTATGTATAATTTTATAAACCATAATGATTATCAATAATATAAGTTTTGAGATGTGCCTGTTATTCACATAATCATAATTTTAATTTCTGCACTTCATTTTATATTAAGACTTATAAGTAAAAATTGTATTTGATTAAAAATATTACTTTACATAAGAAAAAGAAAAAAAAATGGGAGAACCAAATGCTAGCAAATCTTTATTAAATTTGAAATTTTATATGGAGTTTATATATTTCCATTTCTTTTTCAGAACTACATTTGAATAATAACTTAGAATAATAACTACATTTGCTAAAATATTGCTGATTCCTTTTTAAAATATAAAAATCAATTTCTGATTAAATTCATTTTGTTCGCAAAATAAATTAAAAAAAAAAAACTGTAATTCAAAGTACAAAATTACGACTGTTTAAATCCTAAATCATTAAATAACAGTTCAGTTTAATTATGTATCTCGAGTAAAACATAAAATAATTCAATCCAAATTTAAATCCTGTGTTTCTTTACGTTTTAAACAAAATCAGCCTGATGAATAAAAAGTGTTTATACATGAAGGATTCAGAAATGCTTTATTACAGTTTGACTATTCACATTTATTTTTCAGACGGTTTAGGATACTTACAAATACTAGAACAAATACTCTAGCCTTTGTTTTAAATATGCCGATATCTAATGACACATAACAATATTTATAAATCAAAAGTCTTCTATTTTGAATTACAAAAAAAAAGGTTTTATCAAAACAAAAAGGTGAAAAAACTCAATAATTGTTAACAGTTTAAAAATGTATCCTTTTACAACAGAAAATAAATTAAAGCTTACATCCTAAGCATACAAACAAACGCCAAAAGTAAATATGGAGAGGCTTACCTTAGTGAACTATATTTTAACAACACAATTAAATGAAAATAAGACAAGAGATTTCCAAAAATATACTCAGATTATTTCCTGCATAATATATACATTCATTGCCATAAAAATTTTCGCTCCAAGGAAGAGTTGTCGGGAAAAAACGAAATTTTTCATATGTAAGTGCACAACTTTGAAGAAAGTAAGTGATTTCAAAGTGAAAGCAAAATGATCATTTATTGTTGGAAAAATTACAAATGAATGCAGGTTTTAGTATCCTGTTGAACCACCTCAAGCAAGAATGTATGATGTGATACGGTCGAGCATTGAGACATACAAGTCTCGTATAATGTCTAGCGACAAATCGTTCCACAGTATGTGTAAACGCGCCTTTAATTCGACCAAACTCGTTGGCTGTCCAACTTGCCGTCCTAAATTATCACAGATACGCTCTATCGGTGACAAATCTAGGGATCAAGCAGGCCAGGAAAGGGTGGAAATGTAGAGGAGGATAGTCTTGGGATACCCTTACTTTGTGTGGGTGAGCATCGTCTTGTTGAAAAAAAGGTTCCTGGGAGTCCTGCCATGAATAGTAACACGTGTGCCAGAAGAATGTCACGAAAGTATCTCTGGAATCTCGTGGTACCGTGGATCAATATTAGGGGTGATCATGTGTCGTACGCGATGGTACCCCATACCATCACACTAGTTGTGGGAGCAGCGTGTCGCTGAACAGCGAAGGCAGGATTGAGAGGTTCACCAAGGGGCTCCACACATGTACACGATTGTCATCACTGCCCAAATTGAATTTGAATTCGTTGCTAAAGACAACCTGATTCCATTCGGTAGCAGTCTAATCCCTTCGAGAGCGACACCACTCCAGACAGAGGTGACGATGAGTAGGTGTCAATGGCAGTATACGTAATGGGTGCCACGATAGGAACTCGCGCTAGCCAACTTCAGCCAGGAGCCTTGTGATGGTACGAACTGACATAGAGGCCCATAGTTAAGATGCTGCCTGGATATGGATGGTAGACAATGAGACAGTTGGGACTATATATACGTGTCATATGATGTGATGGTCTTCTCTACTATTGATCTGTCGGTGGTACCCTGAGCCTGATTGTAGTGTAACAGACTTCTCTCTTGCCCGCTGGTCCCAACACATCCTCGCAGTTAAGTCAAAATGGCCTAGGTGGCGAGCTACTCGCTGAGCTGACCACTCAGTTTCCATCACCCCTATTATTCTTCCCCTCTCGAACTCTGACAGCTGTTCATATTGTCTCCGATGGCGGCGTAATAGCATACCTAGATAGAAAGCATTCATCTGCAACCAATTAAATGTATGCAAACAAGCTCTGTTTACCTGTTTTATATTCCAAGAAGAACGAGGTTCAACGTCCTCTGGTGGCAGTGCACAATGCGTTGAATTTCTAATCACTTACATATATGTCTGACACATGACCCGCTCAGAAGCCAATGCGGTTAAGTCCAAAACACAAAAATTGAGAAAATTAATGTTTTTTGATACATTAGTTTTTAAAATTCTTGGTTTATTAATTTAATTAGAAAAGTGTATAAAGTCTTTTTTCGAGGTGTAAACTCTGCAAAAAAACAAGATATGTACAGGATGTGTAAATAAAAACGTAAGTATTTATTGAAATAATGACGCATCTTAAAAATTTTAGGACTTATACCTTTTGGCAGCTGAAAAAGATAAGAAATTTATGTAAAACATTTATTGTCATAAGTTTTGTGTTTATTCATTATAACAAACATCATCTTCTTCCGAGTTATTTAAATGTAAATCTTGATCTCCACGTGTTGTTCTTAATGTCCTGTAAAAGTCGTGTTTAATTGGAGGTACATACTTTAATAAACACATGATGTCTTTTTTTGTTTCTCTTGAAATTGTTCTGCCATTAGGATATAATATAGGTTGAGTTATATTTTTTAAATTTACTGGCCTACCTATTTTTGTTTTTTTTTTATATCAATTACATGAAAGGTATCATCCTCGTCAAAATTATATTTGAACTTAATGATGCTTGGGTTTGACCTTTCCAATTTTATCCATCTCATATTAAGCCAATTGACTGTTAGTCCACTTGTTGATTTTTTTCTGTTGGTAACATCTTCTTCCAATGGTTTTGTGGAAAGAAATTCTTGTGGATTCATTTCGACAACTCTGAAAGGGTTCTTTCTTTTACTATTTTGTATTATATGTTACCAGTCACTAGGGTTATAAATACACGGAATTTTTTTTTGCATAAGCTTCTATAACTGCAAAATCAGCATCATTGGGCAAATAACTGTGCCCACTTAATAAAAATTTAAGCTCAATTGATTCAGCTTTTATTTCTTCACTCTGAACCAATTTCAGTAAACTTAACATAGTTTTTATATTTCGATTCTGTCCTGAACATGAATCTGAATACATTATTATAATTTTTTGAAAATCCTTTGCGTAGAATTTAATGTGTTTAGTTAAACACGATGACACTTCTTGTGAACCCCGCGATGCTTGGGTTATAGGCCAAACATACATGTAGCCCTCGTTAGTCTTTAAATCATGGCAACCAAGATTGTATACATATAAGTTTCTCTTGTAATAAGCCACTGATGTGGATAGTTTCGGAAATGGTAATGCTTTTTCTAAATCAAAACTAAACACGTATATTTCGTCTGAAGCTCTTAATCGATCATTAGCCATACTATTACGGGCAATTTCTGCATTTCGCAAGTGTTCGTCATGTTCAACTTCAGCTGCATTTTTTTCTTCATCTATTGTAGATTGTTTTCTTATTACCAAATAATCACATTTTGCACAAGTATCTTTTGAAGGTTGCTTAAAATGTAAGTTAAATTTTGTCGAAAATATATGGTAATAAAACTTTTCCTTTACTGGTACAATTTGCTCTTCATTACATTGTTCGACATATAGGTTATACATTTTTGCAATAGAAAGGTCTGAATTTAAGTATCTGCGTCTGGGATTATGACTTCTTGTATAATGGGTTGAAATAGCAGGAAAGGAATTTATATGTTTTCTTACATGGGAATCATCTGTTTTGTTACCTGAATATGTTGCCCCCAGTGGTCCTTCAGATCTTCCTTTGAACAGCAATTATATAGTCGCCCGTTTCTTATTTGATATGTTTCTATAAAATATATTTTGCAAACACCAACATCTTGGCCGTTAAGTCTAATAAAATATTCAAAAGACTGAGATCTTGGTCCTTTGGTGTTATTCCTGGGTCGTTGTCTTTTGATAGCATGAACTCTAATTAACCCACTTAAAAAAATATTTTGCTTATGATGATCATTAAGCTTGTAAAAAATTTTCATCGCCTGTTTTCTTTGATAAAAGGTTATCTTGCGATTACAAAGTCGTAAACAGTTACAAGGTATATTATCAAATTTCTTTGCAGGAATTATTCTTTTATTTCTATTTTGATATTATTTAACTTGTATCCTTTTTTGTTTCTCAACATTTCTAGACCGTTTCCCAGGATTCCTGCTGCGTTTTCTACCAACTTTTCCGTTATTTTGATTATTTTCTATATCTTCGTTATCTGACGGTGTATCAGAATCAATACGGTTAACTCTCCTTAAATTAGGATGAAATATCGTATCACTTTCACTTTGTTCTATTTCCATTGACATTTTTAGTTTTTATACCCTTACAATAAATCTTTTTTATTATTTTAAAAAGTCAGAGATTTTACAGTTATTAAAGAAAATTTCTTCAATGTTTTTGATAACACAATAATTTTCGCAAACACTTCAACGTAATACTTTTGTGTTTTGACGCACATGCATAAAACTCAAACAATTCTAATTAGAAGTAACGGTTACAGTTACTATGAATTTCTTGTTTTTCAGTGTTACCAACAAATATCGAAAAAAGAAGAAGAATTTAATTTTTATTTCAAAGTTTATGTAAAAAAATATTGATAAAAGGTGGACTTATTCACAATGGCTTCTGAAATTATTATACAATATATTCAGAAGCTATTAAAAAAAGGGCTGTCTAACCTAGAAAAAAGTAACCAACGAGTAAATCCTTTAATAACTAAGAAGATTATTATTTATTTCATCAAAATTTCCAAAAATCTGAAAATATCAAAAAATGGACTTAACCGCATTGGCTTCTGAGCGGCTCACATATCTTCATACTAAGTTTCGTAACTTTCTCAGAGCACAAAATTTTAGGGTAATAAGTGCATAATTCAATAATGTAAGAAATATGATAATATTAAGAGTATTAATTGAAATAAAGTGGATCTATAAGATGCATATAAATAGCATATAAGGAAATCTTATATTAACGTACAGCACTCCAAAATATTCATGCAGCTATCACCTGATTTTGACGTGACGCCAGTTGTCAATGAATTTCCCCCTGGCATGACGTTTCGTTCTGGAACTGTTTTTAATGATGTGGTTGTTACAGAAGCGCCACAATTTTAAAGAGATAAATATGTAAATCATACAATGTATGGAAAATTTAATTTTTACACGCACATTTTAGACATAAAAGCATTAACGAACATATATATATATACACTCTATAAAAAAAAAAGTGACACATCAAGAAGGAGTTGCCCGATTGTAATGAAATTTTATATGCAAAGACATTTGAACTGAACATGCGAATGATTAAATTTGGTGTCCAATGATTTAATTGCGGGAACTGCAGCGCATCGGAACTCCACACTCAGCAGGTGTACATAAGAAGCGAATCTCACTCTGACAGTCAAATTTTCTGTTGCATTGCGATTTAGGATACCTTTCAACGCCTGAAAAAAATGCCTTTGAGCTCATTACGAGCAACTGTTAGAATGTGAAAGAGATCGTATAGTTGGATTGAGAGAGGCAGATTGAGCAATCGGAGATTCGCTCGTCATTTGAGTCGAAGCGATGTGGCAATTAGAAGATGTTGGCAAGAATGGGAGGACAATGGCAGATTTCAGCGTCATGATGGTAGCAGTTGACATAGGACCGCAAAAGATCGGAAGGACAGATCTATGGCCAGACCAGCTGTCACAGCTTCTAATTCATCGTCATCAACCATCAGACGAGCGACCCGCACACAAGTGTCCACCATGACCATTCACAGACGCTGATACAGCGAAATCTACTCTCCTACCGACTGCTACACCCCCTGCCTCTCACGCCTGCACTCTTTTGAGCCAGTTTATAGTGGGGCTTACTCGATCAGGTTAGAATGATGCTGACTCTGGACGTATACTGTTTAGCGACGAATCCTGTTTCCAACTGTGTCCTGACGATCATCGAAGACGTGTCTGGAGACACCCAGAGCAGAATGCCAATCCTGCTTTTACTATTGCAGGCCACACATGCGCTCAAACAAGAGTTATGGACTGGGGTGTCATTTCCTTCGACATCCGGACCCCTTTGGTCGTCATTAGAGGCACACTTACAACACGGCGGTACGTCGACGACATTCTGAGACCTGTTTTGTTTCCGTTCCTTTTGCAGTACCCTGGCCTTATTTTTCAGCAAGATAAAGCCAGACCACATACGGCACGTGTTGCTATGAACTGTCTTACAGCTTGAGTGGGTGGGTTGGGGGTGAAGATTAATGTATATGTAACTCCTTCCTGCACTAAACGGTGCCACAAACCGGACCTCTGCTTTGTAGTCTCATCTGAGGGCTTCACACCAGTCTCTTTAGAGACAAGGATACATCAGGTAAATTCATGATCAAATGTTGCTGAGGTCATTGACGCTAAGGACTGGCCAACCTGTAGGAATTATACATTTGTAACATCTTACTACACTAGGGGGCGCCATAAAACTGTCTCCTGTGCTTTTCAGCCTCCTCTAAGAAGTTCACACCAGTCTCTTCAGAGGCAAAGTGTGTTCGTCATGTCAAGACGAACGATGTGATAGCTTCTCGGAATTCTTCGTTATACGTATTCCCAATAGTCTATAAATTTAGTTTTGCAAATATTTTGTACATATCATATTATTTAATTAAAGATAATTTTTTAAAAAAATCCGCCTCTTTATCGAATCCAGAACAATCCCTAGACATAAAAAACGAGCTAGTAACTCCTTTTCTTTCATTAGGATTCTACAGACGTGTGTGGATAAATATCAATGTCCTTAACTCTCTTTTTTCATTCTATTTCATATCTGATTCATGCCGACGTAGCTTTTTATTTAATTATTTCTAAAATATAAAATTAGACTCTACTTTGGGAATTTAATATATAAAATTCATATTGTTTTGTGTTTGCTAATGTAATATAAATGATATTTATACGACTGAGAATAAAGTCATTTTGTTGCAACTGAGAAAACTTTTTTTTAGCTGAAGATGAGATTAAAATTTGTTATCGTTATTTTTTTCCTCGAAACCTATTAATAAACCTAATGAATGCAATTTCTAATTATAAAAATATTTTTACTTTGCTTATTTTCATTCAGTTTTTCCCCGGCAAATGTGGAACGAGAAAGACTAGACTTTGAGATTTTTTGGAAGAAATTGAACGAGGGTTGAGCTCTAGGTATCAGAAAAATATTACTAGTTGTCCCTTTTTTTTCCGATTTCTTGTCTGCTCGACCTTCAAATGCCGAAAGACAGAATTTAAGGGAATAAATAACAACTACTTAATGAATATACAAGACTGAATATATATATTTAATAATTCGAAATATGTTCCCTGTTTTACTTTGTTACAAAACTAATTATTCAAAGCACTTAAAAGTTTATCAGACTGAATTGTATATGGTAATGATTAAATAAATCTTTTTTTTTTAGTCAAAGAGATGATAAGGCCGTAATTCGTTCTACTATAACCTAGCCCATTCAATAAATTTATGATCACTTAACCTTATCTGTCTCATAATTTACTTTTATCCAAATGAATTCATTTTTAACGAAATCTCTACAGTGCGTCGTTGGTGATGGACTGATGTCATAACGTTGAGACACCATTTCAAACTTAACCTCGAATTATCGAAATGACTAATAAATCTGACATTCAGCTAGCTCCCCATAATCAAAAGATTCGAGTGATTTAAATCGAATTTTTTTCCTTATGTTAGTCAATTTAATACAATTTTGCTTTCCAAACTGAAATTTTATAATGATTTGAGTGAGAATGGAAATATTTACAGCTTAATAACTTCGAAAATAAATGTAAACCCCTTTTACATAGAAATTATGACGAATGCATCACTGTTAAGCTCACTTAGATGCATTTTTGTCTAACTTTTACTAACACAATACACTAATAATTTAAACTAATTTATCTTTCAAATATTTTAACTCTAGTAATCGAAAACGATAAATAATCCATTCGATGTCACAAAAATTGAAACTATATGTATAAACGATATTAGTATCAATTCATTATCTGGTTACATCCACGCATATCTAAACTGCATCTTTTCGTAATGGGAAAATACTAATAAAGAAAAGAAACATTATTTAAAATATACTTAAAGTGTTTAAAGTATATAAATATGTTTTATTTGATACATCTTTTATAATTGCTAAAATAAAAGCTAATGTTACACAAAAATTACCATCATTTACTGATAGAACTTAAGAAAAAACAGAGGATCATATAATTCGGTTCTTTATTTTAATTTGCTTTACGAAATTTCTAGCAGAATAAATAAAAAGCTTTCTAACCGTTTATAAGTCTACGTAATTCCTTGACGGACTGTATCTTTATTTCTGGAGTTTCTCCTAACTCTTCTTCCGCTCTCTGTTTGATTTCGGGAGTTAAACCTTCCTGCCATGTTGATAAATATTTCATCTTGGATTATGGAAACTTCAAAAATAAGAAATGCAATTTAAAGTATTGTA
>BMAW01104141.1:60690-73142 GCA_019974015.1 Nephila pilipes
TTTTTGCTTGCCTTTAGTTTTATAAGCTTTTTAAAGTTGAAAATTACTTACTGTTGTGAAATATGCATCGATAATTTTTAATGGATTACTTTATTTTAATTTGGTTTAAATAAATTTGTTTTCTTTACTTTCTTTTTCCTTGGACTGAATTATTGTTTTTATTTGCAATTTCTGCTCATCTTTTGGTTTTATACCAACTTGTTCTAATGCAATTCCTTAAAATTATGATGGTTGGATCCGTATTACGCTCTAATAATAGACACAGATCCGTAATAATAGATACACTTTTCTTAATCCCATATCTAGACCGTATTAGAATTCTTTTAACTCCATTTTTGAATTTAATGACTGAATTCTTCTCTCTAAAGAAAATCTTGTAGATTTTAGTAAGGTTTTAATAAATTAAACTTGGCTGTATTTTTTTAAATACTGTTTTATTTTTATTTTTAATTATTTACTTATTTAATAAGTATTCTGGAATATACCGTACTACTATATTTTCAGCAATTTTAATAACTTTATTACTTTATAATACCCTATCTGCTTTAAATTATAGATAATATATATTTTTAACTTCAATGGGTTTTGTTTTTTTACTCTATGTTTAAATTAATTTTGCAATTTTTGTAATTTAATATTTTTAATTTTATTAGCCAGGCAAGGGGCTATTGTTTTAGTTGGATTATTTTCGCGTTCCAGATCACTTTTCAATTTTTTTTATCGTTTATTTAAATATATTCAATTTAATAATTTATCGTTTCCTTTAATTTTAATATCGAAAAAATTTGCTAATGTCCATTTCACGATATTTTATCAAAACTTTAATTCTTACATTTAATTGTATAATTTATTAATAATTATTAAAAAAAAAGCGCACCATGGGTGACTAAATCTGTTCTTTGCAAAACTTTGCATCAAAATCTTTCTTATTAATTTTAATCTTGGTTTTTATTTGCTGTAATTCGCCCTTTACATGTGCATTTAAAAATTGTTTGCCTATTTAACATTAATAATTATATATATTAGATTGTTCGGAAAGGAATTTCATGTTTTTTCCCCAACAGAGGAATTGATTGTATTTTTCACAGGCAACTTCACACTTAAGCCGCATAATCATTATATATTTTGACAGCCGATATAGCAAGGTGTGTTCGTGATAAAGCTCGATTGATTCTACGCAGTAGTTTTCAATTGGTACTCTTTCGAATATGGAAAATGAAAATCAGCACTTTCGGCATATTTGACCTTTATACTATCGAAAAGGTAAAAATGCTGTTCAAGGGGAAAAAATCCTTTGTGTATGGAGAAGAGTATCAAGCTTCTTATCATTTGAATTTCCTTCGGAGTACTTTAAAATATAATACTTATTGAATAAAGTAAATATTTTTTGTTTTCAAATTTTAATAAATTTTTAAAGTTTTTTACCCTATATTTCTATTTCTTATTAAACATTGGAATTTACTTTTTCGTTTGTTATTGCATTAATACTCTTAATATTTCTCTGATAGGTGACATTACTTCCTATTTCCGCTCTTCATTTACAGTCTCGTTAGGCGATCTGTTCGCGAAGGAATTTTATTTAAAAATTTTATCTGTAGAAATTTATATTAGGTTTCCATCATTTTTAGTTTTCATAAATGTCTAATTCTTTTGATTAATAATTTATATTTATTTCATTCCTTGTTTATTAGATATATCTTGTGTTATATCTATGATTTCATATGCATTTTACTTAAACTTTATATGCATTAACCAACTTTTTTCTGTACACTCAGCTTTGTTTTTTAAAAATTTTGTTTTATATTATTTTTAATAATATTCTTCTGTTTGGGAAAGTTTGACCAGTAAAAGGATTTTAATGAAGCCTAACTATTTTAAAATGTTATATTTTTTCTTTCTATTTATCATTGGT
The DNA here is from genome assembly GCA_019974015.1 of Nephila pilipes. NCBI lineage: Eukaryota > Metazoa > Arthropoda > Arachnida > Araneae > Nephilidae > Nephila > Nephila pilipes. The sequence continues at coordinate 62,603 of BMAW01104141.1, forward strand.
TTTTCAATCTCTGGGCTGTACATCTTTTTATTATTTTTATTTTGCTTTTCGTGCCATAATTTATAGGTCTAGTATTCCTTTTTTTATTAAATATGTATCTTACTTAAATTCTTATAAGTTTTTTTTAGTTTTTACTTTTTCATTTGTGTATTTGTAATCAGTCATAAAAAATAAAATACTGTTTTCTTTTTCTTTTTAATTTTATTTCTATCCTTAAGAAAAGAAAATTTGAAGTATGTTTCTTTTTGTAACAATTAATTAATTATAATTCTATTTTAATATTTATTTCTTTATTATTTTTAATTCATTCATTTAAACAATTATGTAACACTTTTTTAATAAATTTGTATTCTTGTTGAAGAAAATATTCGTTTTCATAATTTAAAGTGAGCAAAATTTTTTAAAACATTGGACATATTATGATTTCTCTCGGCCACAGTAAAAATATCTGGAATACAGTGCATGCAGTTAATAATTTACATGGCAAATAAGATTTTTCCATACATATATATAAAGATGTAGAAGGTAAATTTATGTATCAACAACATATTTTAAGGTACCATGTATAAAAACTTTAAAAATATTTACAATTTCAAAAAATAAAAAGCTTGTAACTTTGTACACAAAGCAACTAATTTATTGAATAAAAACTGGTTGAATAAGAATTCTTTTTTTTTCTTTTAAAATCGCTCAAATGTACAATTACCTGCAGAATATGCTCATTCTCTGCGTCAAAATAGATTTAATAATTTGTCTACTCTAGAAATAAAATTGCTGTTATTGAACTTTTGTTTTCAATGTCTTAAACAAAAAGGTATTTTTTTCACCTTCAATTATAACAGTATGAATTCATTTCCAAAATCTTCTATTTATTAAACAATGAATGGCACGTTAAATAGGATTAAGTCTTCAATATATTATTTAGGTTAGCAAAAATTAACTTTAATTACTTTTAACTCTTCCACTACTATGGCGCTATTAAAAATAATATAGTACAGAAATAATCATTAACTTTTATGAAACTGTTTTTTAACAAATAATTATACAATACATTATAATTTATAAAATGAGACTAATTTTGTAAGATAAAGAGCATAGTTTTTATAAAAAGTAAACGAGTCTCTTACCTTTTTAACTGTTTTTCAGTTATTCGTCTTTAATTAGTAATCCTCCTAATTAATAATAAAGTTTTGTTTCGATGTGAAAGAATGTCTCTTTCAAATTGTAGAATGGGCTGCTTGTAATGGACGACCTCGTAATTTTAAGTCGTTGTCAAGTGACAAGAACGACGCTTTTTAAAAAATAAAATTTCCTTAGTCTCAAAATTCTTTTATATTTTAATATCTTTCATTTCTGCCTTCATTAAATACAGATACTTTCTTTTTCCTTCCTATTATCAAAGTTGATATTATCTTAAGGATAAGTTTCGAAAAATGAGTAAATACCTGTCACGAATTCTATTTCCTACTAATTGTAACCTAAGCGAGTGTCATATGAATCAGAATTTTGATAAAAAAAAAAGTAGTTGTTTTCGTCACATGTCTTCAGAACATAGATATCAAAAGCTAATATTTCGCTGAATCTTCTCCTCTTGAAAAAAAACTTGAGAATCCATATCAAATTTATCTCAGATCATGTTAATCGCAAAATTCTTTTAAAACGTCTTTTATAATCCAATTTTTTGGCTTTTATGTTTTATGCAGTGCCCTTTTGAAAGCGTCGCAATAACAGTTATTCTTTTGCTTAAAACTCGACACCTGTAATGAGGATCAATCTCATATTGAGGAAGGGGGGGTGATAAGGGAAAACTACAATAAAAAATTACGCTGTTTTGAACGATGAACATCAATAAAAAGTGAGCACTTACTTTTCAAATACTAAATCTTTTATCGTTATTGTATCATTGATTTGTAACACAAAATAGCGATACATAATAAAGCAGTTATTCAGCGATCGTTTTACTCCTCATGAACATTAATCAAACACAAATCACGACTTGAAACAATTTATTCAAATCAAAAATACTTCCATCTTTACACGTCAAAGGAAAGTGAACCTTGTCATCATTTTCGATCAGACTTCTATCGATTCTAAATCATGTTTCCACTATTTATTTGAATATTTAATATATTAATTAACTTTAATCAGTTAAAAATTCTGTCAACTTCTAAACAATTTTCAACAAACTAAAGCAATTCTATTCTTCGGAATCAAAACAACTTTTTACAAAATATAGATTCAAATGCAGTAAAATATAGCAAACGACTTCCTTCAATAAAAAAAAATTATTAATAACAATATTATGAAAAAGGTAATATTTATATGCCAAACGATTTTTTTTAAGAAAGCTATTAGTGACTGAAATACTGATTTTATTTTTGGCTTTCAATAGTGGATCATCTGTGGAAAAAATCATAATATGTATTTAAAAGAAAAGGAAAACGCACTTAGCGAAATCAATGAAAATAATAAAAGGAGCTATAGCGAAGATAAAAAGATCGTTAATAAATACTCAAAGTACAAGCCTATTAGAGACTTTTTAAGAATAAGAAGACCAAAAAAGCCTAATATAATATAGAATCTAGAGCTGGTGTAAAAGAATTTAAGGTTGCCTTCTCCTCATGTTAAAGAACGCGAACCGAATTAGGAATACATTTTCAGACAAAAATAAATCTCCCCATTTTCTGATATATTCATGAGCTGGAACACGAATATATATTCATTATACACTCCGTCTTAAAAATTTAGGAACATTCCACATATACACAATTTTTCAAACTAAAATGTAATGAGACGGGAGACAGCCATTTTTATTTCGTGGGCGTAATGTTAATCCTATGGAATCCCGACTTTAATTCTCACATATTTGCTATTTGATCTATTTGAATGTAATAAAATGCATCTGAAAGAGCAAAAAATAATGAATGCTTCTGTGGAATTACTTTTTTCCTCCGATTTTTAAAAATATTTTTACCCCTATTTGAATGATTCGTTTGCGAGTTTTTCCGATCTTTAAGAAGCATTTTTAAATATTTAGTTATATAAAACGTAAGAAAAATTTAATTCCACAGAAGCATTCCTTATTGTTTGCTCTTTCAGAAGCGCTTTATTTCATTTAAATAGATCAAATAGTAAAGATGTAAGAATTAAAGTCGAAATTCCTTAAGTCGAAAACATTAAGCTAACGAAATTAGAATGGCTGGTAAACGGGAGCCTTAAGTTCCCCGTCTACCCACCATTTTGAATTCGTGGACTTAGCTTTAATTCTATGGAATTTCCACAAGAGTCCGCAAATCTATACTGTTTATTTATTTGAATGCAAGAAAGTGCATCCGAAAGAGCAAAAAAACAATGCTTCCTGCAGAATACATTTTTTCCTTCTTAAAAAGATTTTACCCCGATTTTAATGATTCGTTAGTTTTTTTTTTTTTTTTTTTTTTTTTTTTCGGTCTTTAAAAATATTTTAAAGTATTTTCAAAAATTGGAAGAAAAATGTAATTCTTCAGTAATCATCATTGCGAGTATTTTTTTGCTGAAAATGAATTTTATGAGTGTAATTTTTTTGTGTATGATACTGACGATATTTGTTAAAAATTGTATTCATATGTGTATTTTTCTTTGTATAATGCATATGACATTTGCTTAAAATGAATATGATTGCATTGTTCAGAAATTTATTTTTTCGTAGATTGGTAACCACGAGAATATTTCTTTGCTAATATCATGTTTTATTTTTGCGAAAAGTTTGTTCCTAAAGTTGAATAAAATGATGCAGATTGAAATTCCATTTCCTCTCTATCTGTTTTATAGAATAACATCGTAATATTTAAAGTAGTGAGGTGGAATTATTTGATTTTAGGACCATTTTGGGAATTGAACATTTTTAGAAATAATGTACGACAAAGAATGTGATTAAAAAAAGAACGGTTCAAAATCTCGTACATGATATAACAAAAAAATATTGGGGTTATCTATACTTATATAAGCATAGGTGGTTTGGAATGCAGTTTAGTCCAACCACCCTCAGCGACGGGATTTTTTTTTTTTTTTTTTTGGCGATACTTCGCGAAATGTGGCTACCCTGATTTCATTGCTCTATGATAGCTTAAAGCGTGATACCCCTTGTGATCTTCGCCATTTTTATCGATTTTTTAAATCACGCCAAGTGGTTGGACTAAACTGCATTTTCACCAATTTAATGATTTTAAAAAATTTATCATTTAATTTTTCGATCTTTGTTTACTAGTTTTACGTTGATTTTCTTTTGATAAATAAAATCGGATATTGGTTAAATATAAATAAATTATTTCTTCTATTGTTTTGTTTTTGTTTTATGTTCATAAGAAGACTCTTCATTACTATAAATTTTAAATCAATAGAAAATTTAATTGAAATAAAACGATTGGTAAGTAAAAAATAGGAGTTAATAGTTTTTTTTTAAAATTCATTGTAATGTAGTAAGTAATAGTAAAATAATCCAGACTCTAATAGTAAATATAGACTCCGTTATTTCAATGAAAATCAAATCGACAATATTTAGATTGTGATTTTTCTTAATAAAGTTTTAAAAATACCTTTCACACTTTAATTTAAATTGCTATAAACAGTTTTGATTACTTTTAATTAAAATGAATTACTTATTAATACTAATTGAATACTCGTCCGGTCTTGTTATGTAATGCCTTTAACAACCGAGCTAAAAGTGATTCCCCGTTGGGGTTGATTTGGTTATGAAAGCATTTGGCTTCTGTAGTCTTTGTTAAAGAGTACCGCCGTATGCTCCCAAGTTTTGAGCAAAAATGTTTTCCGCGACTTTGGAGGGTGATTTTTCTTCCTAGGGCGAGGAGGTTGGTTGAACTGAGTGAATGGGCGAATCAAATTCTCGATCCATCGATTCATCTATTGCAGTATTTTTTAATAACCAATCCAAGAAGAGATTAGTTTTTTATGCATTTTTAACTACTGTCGCAGTTATTGAAAAGAGCTGCAGAATTTTAGCTGCAGATTATTCATTACAATGCAATTTTCGTAACTTTGATAGTATATATTCAATAATCCTTTAATAAAGATATTTTTGCACATTAAAATTCTTATTACAAAGGGCTAAATTATTGAATTAGGTAAGGGTTTCTTAAAATGCACCGACTTGAATTAATTTTCTACAAGCATTTGAAACCCATTTTCGCTGTCAAAATAATATATTTATAACTTCTTGAAAATATTTACATTTAAAATTTCTGCATTTTTAAATAGAGCTTATACATAATTTTATATTACTTTTAAGACATACGATTTTGTCCAGAAGTATTATTATTAAAATTATTTGATTCTGCTTTTAAAATTATAATTTATAAGAATTGTAAGAAACGTACTTTTTTTTACAACTTTTTTCAGATGTAATGTATTATAAAATTTCTTAGGGTTAAATGAACTCTATGAGAAAAGGTATATTTTTAAAATAAATTTTCATAATCATAAGTAATATTATATATCAAGAATATCATTTTTTACGCACATGTTAATTCGTATTCCATTTTAAAATAATATTTTTTTCAAAAAAAATCTGAAATATATAGCTAATAAAGTTAATTCGTTATCTCTCTATTAAACAAAGCTATAAAAATATTGAAATAAAAGCACCATTCTCTTCCATGGTTGAAAAAGTTTCAAATGAATAACGTATTTTTTTTTACTTCAGCAACCGTATTCTATAAATTAACTGCTTATATTGAGGATTCTTTTTTTCTGAAAAATAAAAAGATTAAACAGAAAAATGTACTTTACTTAGAAGATGCTATAAATTCATTTAAAGAATACTTGAAAGATGGGTGGAACTTACCAATTTGGTAAAAGAAATAGAAATTTCGTTTTTCGTCACTCAGTTAACCTTTTTACATGTTGTAATTAAAAGTTTTTGCTTTACACTTACTAATTTACATCAAATTTTTAGTACCACTATTGTGTTTTTGTACTTCTAAAACCGTATCAGAGAAATAAGTCAGAATCAAGCTTTAATGTTCTTTTGATTCAAATGAAATAAAATTCATTCGGAAGAATTAAAAATAAGAAAATTTTCTATTTGTTTGTATTTCACCTCCGAATTTAAGATTTTTTTAATATTTTGTAAATATCTGAAAATTTTCAGAAAAATCACTAAAATATACATAAAAATTATTTCAAAAATTCATGAAAGACTGTAATCAAACAAAATATTGCGTACATTCTTTTCCTCTTACGCATCCAGTTTATTGCAGTCAAATAAATACACTAGTCTACATTTGAGAATGTAAATACAGATTCCACGGGATTACTAATACGTTCGCGAATTCAAGCTGCCTGATAGATGGGATCCTTAAACAACAATAAATAACACATAATCAATTTTTATAGTTTTCTCTGTATGAAGTAAGCATCCAATCTCTGAGAGCTCCACTGTTATTTTCAAACAATTTAAAATAGTAAACTACATCAATACCTTCCAGCAACGCATTTAAATTTAAAAATTCTATGAAATATTTTACTAATATTTGAATAAATGTTTATTTACTAAAAATTGCCAAGCTCTCTGCTTCTAATACTCATTGCAATTTGTTTTTTAAACGAGAAATTTTTAATAGAGTTAAAAGAGAGAAATTAAAAATATATTCAAACATATTATTTTTTTTTTCATTGCACCACAACTTCGCTTCTAATAATCAAGTAAAACCATCCAGTTTCTTAGCAATACTCTCTTTTTAAATGAATAAAACTGTAAAGACATCAATATTTTCCGTTAACACATTTAAATCTAGAAATTCTGCAAAATATTTCGTTGATATTTGAATGAAACATTTATTTTCTAAATAACCTTACTTATTAGTCTCTCTATTTGAATTTATTCATTTATATCTAGATTTTTTAAATAAGAAACTGATGATAAAACAAGCCAAGATATGTCTTCGAATTTGTTATTTTTTTAGACTTAAGTAGCAAACGAAACCTTACTTCAAAATAAACAGAAACATTTGTAAATTAGTTGTGAATAATATCCGTTATTTTGAAAGCAGCACAATTACAATTTTATCTTACTGAAACCTATTCTCATATACTAAGATTTTACTGACCAATTATACACTGCTGATAGCAGAAGGATAATCTATTTCAAGATGGTCTTCGAAATTACAGATAATTTTTTTTCGCATCTGGTTTGTATTCTTATCTTTTATTACACCTTTCTTGACATTGTCCTTGAAAAATGCCGATATGTGTAAGAATTTCATTCAAACCTAATTTTTTTGCTGACTTTATTCTGGTCGTATCCTTTTGTAAAAAAAATCGATTGATAAATATATATTTTTTTAAATACTTTTCATTCTAGCTTTTACGAGAAATTCTTCAAACAAATATTGCCATATTAAATCATACTAAATTTAAGTAACAGGATAAAAAGATAAGTTAGTTTTGATCTTCAGAATACTGATCATCCTCCTTGTGGAAGAACCTTAGTTTTTTTTTAAAAAAAAATTTAACATTATATATATATATATATATATACCTGTATGAGTGTGTAATGATTTGATTGCTTAAATGTGATTACCAAAACTTGTATTTATATATTTTGTTTTGCTACAAATTAAAATCGATACCTCTTGCTACCAACTTGTTCAATTGATTTTTTTATTTAATGGCATTATCTTTTAGAAGAAAGGAATAATCAGTTTAGTTTTCAATTCGATATTAACACTTTGAAAATTAATAAGCGCGAGTTTCTAATATTCTATATTTCTTACAGTTCCTTTTCCCTTTTCACTTTAGCATATTTTTCTGCTCTTTCTCTCTCGATTGATAAATATTTCCATATGTATATATGGCTGAGAACAAAATTATTAAATTTGCAAGCATTTGAGAGCTTACAGGTTTACAAAATTAGTAGAAACAGCTTCCACACCTACAGATAAAGCAGCCCTTACCCGGTTAGGCAGGATATCGAATTCGGTTTGGATGACAGAAACGGGTAATTCATTTCATGCTGCTTCAAGTCTATGCTTCACTTCATCAATTGTATTAGCTAGAAAAGGGTGGTGGGCCAGTCTTTCAGTAACCCATGACCAGATGTTCTCAATGGGAAAAAGATCTGGAGACCATGCAGACAGGACAACAGTTGAATACTCTGTATATCAAAGAAGGTCCGAACACGATGTACAACGTGTGGTCTTGAATTATCTTGTTCGAAGATAGCATTTGACTGGCCTCGAAGTTAGGCACAACTACTGGATATAAGATGACAGTAATGTCTCGATCTGCGTTCCAATTACCGTCGATCCGAATTACAGATACGCGCGTCATGTACCCAACAGCTGCCTAAACCATCACATAAGATGAAGAGACCCTATGCCGATATCGAATGAAAACTGGCAACGAGCGGTCTCTTCGGATCCTCCAGATATGTATACGACCGACCATCAGAAAACTGCTCGCAGAACCGGGACTTGTCTGAAAAAATGACATTGTGCCACTCCTGTACCCAACACTGTCATTCGGCGCACCAAAAATTTGAACCAAACGCCAAAAGATTTACAAACCGACTGAATCGAAACGAATCAGGCTGAGAGTGCATCTGCAACTAAAAGCAATAACCTCCCAATAAACATTCTTAACTTCATCTGAACTTCTAGCCAGCCACAAAGAAAGTTAGGGCAAGTTTGAAGCAATGCATCCCTGTCATGTGTCACACTGCACACGCCACATCGCGTTCTTAACACCTGATAGCCAGTGAACCAGTCCACATCACCGGCCAACACCGCCCAACACCCATCCATACAGATCTGACATTGCAACGCGCCATCTGAAGTCAGGTTAATAAACAAATCAAACAAAACATTCCATCACTGCTGATTACGTTCAACAGCATTGACTCCAGGAGCATCTAGGCGCGGCATCGTACAAGCACAGATAAAGAAACGCGAGCGCACGTACGTGATACGCCGCTGAAATGAACGGTGCCATACGCATGCAAGCAAAAGTTTCAAGCCAAGGCATGCTAAAATGGGCAAGTAGAAATTTCAGCCTCTTTAAAGTATGGCAAGTAAATTTGTATGTGCCAAGCAAGGCGTATGCTTAATTGATAGGCATGTGTTTCAAAGAACAGAAGCACCTGCCAATCGACCCCATATCCCAGTTAAAATAGACCTTTACTCAAAATCAGGTTCCCATGTATTTTGGTTAATCAAACGTAAACAAGATGATTCACTACAACCCATCGAAATAAACCATCTACATACATCATGCTGACCACTAGGCCCGCCCATTCTCTACCTCAATAAGAATTATAAATATACTTCAAAGCACAGACTCACAAAATTATTTAATTCAACAAAAAAATCACAGATGCTGCAGAAGAGCACTAAAAAATCAAAAATCATATTTATGTAATCCATCCCTGAATTATTTCTGATCAGGAGGCCTTCACTCAGTAAAATGCACAGTTCAAGATCATTGCACACTGAAAATCGAACATTCTGAATAACCACCGATTTCTCCAGAGCAACGGACAAGCAGAACGTTTCAATCTCTGGCTGACCGAAACAGTTATAACCAACCGTCCACAGGCAACCAAGAAAACGCCATATGCACGCATAGCTTTTAAAGATTATAACTAAATATTCCAACGAAGATTCAAACAAATCTCCATCGAATTAGTGTTAACTGCAAGCAAAGCATATTTCCGCCAAGCCAGCAAAATGCTATTTAGCGAAAGGCAAGTAAAGTTTTAAAAAAAAAAGCCGTAGCAGCCAAAAACATACAGCCTGTACTGTGAAAATGTAGCTAAAAGTATGCAAGCGTTTGGCGCAAATGCTAAGTATATGCCTTTGTGTAAAGACCTGAAATCTTTTATCTTTGAGTGAACTGTGCATTATACAAGCAGAAAAGTTTGCATTAATTTTTCAATTGAAGAGGCAGCTTAGTTTAATTTTGAATTTTCCATCTGTTACTATCTCAACCATTTCCATTAATCAACTCTTAAACGAGCAAAACCTTACTTGAACTGTTATTATTTCTACTAAAAAACTCAGTACGCATTTGTTATTGTCTTAATTGTTCGCGACCGTCCACCTGATAGGTCAGGTGATACCAGGACGACTGACTCGTTCCGCAGGCTACAAAGCACCACCAATCTTCAATATGAAAAGATTGTAAGTTCGATCTCGAGGCGATCTCCAGACCTCACGACTCAAAAGCTTCTGAGAGTACAACATATTGGGCTGTGATATCGGCTTTGCAAACTTACATCCACCATGATTACTAGGTCAGAAATGAGCACGTTTGCAGGCACCTAGCATCCGTTCACAAGAAAGTGACGATCACCAGTAGCTGTCCATTATTTAGGCCTGATTAACAAAGTACCACACAATATCATCACACAATAATAATACTATCATCATCATCATCATCAGCGCTGCCAGCGCGCCAGCGCCAGCGCGTGCAGGTGGTGGCAGGCAGGTGGGTGGCAGGTGGCAGGCAGGCAGTAAGGCAGGTAAGTGGTAAGTACGCATTTTAAAGC
>BMAW01104141.1:86555-116639 GCA_019974015.1 Nephila pilipes
TATATATATATATATATATATATATATATATATAATGATTTAACATATTCCTATTAATTTCTCCCCATAATAATTTATTACCCTAAATTTTCCCGTTCTCTTTTACAAAAAATAGTGTTCATTCTTATTTCCTGATACGTGAGATTCCTTTTTTTTTTTTTTTTTTTTTTTTAATTTATTCAATCACGCGCTCTTAAAATTTGTGAAATCTGCATTCTCTCGCGGTACAGACTTGTAGGGATGATTCCTACCAGACTTTAAATCTACAAGATTCCCTTGAAATCCCTCCTTCCGGACCATGTGGTCTCTAACGTATGTACTGAAATTTCCATTTTATATAACCGAAAACACAGTGAAAAACGCTTGTACTCTAGCTGTTATACTATTGCGGTCCTAATCTGTATCCAACGGCAGAGAAATGTAATTCCCGCAGTGTGGAAATGGCCTCTATCCGCTAAAACAAATAATTCCTAGAAACTGAAATTGGCTCCGACTATAGAGGTATAAAAATTAATTAAATAATTGAAAGAAAATTACTTTACATTTATGCACAATAAACGTGTTCCTCAATCGTATTCCTAACAAATTCTACTATATATCCTTATTTTATCGTATTATGCTGCCATATTCTTATTTTATCGTATTGTGCTGTTCTATCGACAAAAATTTAAGCAATATTCATATTTCGATACTTCATGGAATATTACTTTTTCCCATTCAATCACTATCAGTTATCCAGCTGTTGCTTCTTTTTTAAAATCAAAAGCAAAAAAAAAGAAAAAGAAAAAAGGAAAGAAATGAATAAATAAACAACTGAAATTTTCATTAATCATTGTAACCATCACTATTATATGGTTTATTACTTTAATCACAGCTCACCTAATGTTGATTTGATCAATGTCAAAAGACTTTCAAAATGAATACAATTAGAAGAATTACATTGTAAAATCTTAAATTTTACATAATTGATTATTTGTTAGCTCATCAATTGATATTTGATTCCAATCAAGTGAAATTATTTATACAAAAATATTTATTAGTAATCACCTTGTCTTCGCAAATCAGAACAATTTTGCGATTTGATGCGATAAAAATTTAATAAATAATGGATTTTGAATTTGACAATTTTTATTAATTAACAAAAATTTGAAAATAATATGAGAATAGATTAAGGATAATGACATCTCATCTTCAAATTCATAATTTGAAAATGGCTAATATATTTAGTACATATGTTTAAACTGGTTTTATACGAAGTCAACTGCTTTCAATCTGTCCATTGCTGTAAAATTGACATTTTTCAAATAATTTCTACAATCTGTTTCCTAAACAAAATTTCTTACATTCGGCATTAAAATAAGTCAAGGAAACTATTTCCACATGAAAACAATGCACTTGTCATATCTTTTTTACCAGTTTACAAAAGAAAAAAGATTATGTATGATCTGCATATCTTATGTTTTTAGTAAGCATAACTACAATTTTTATAATTTACTGACAAAATAATTTCCGATGATTTTAATCACCACGGCTAATTTCCCTGAGGTGTTAAAACACTTCTACAATTTAAAGTTCCATATTTAAAATGACCTTATAATAAAGCTCTGAAACCGTTTACTTCTCTTCAACATCTCATTTATATGATAATGATATCAGAGCATTTATTGAAAATAATTGACAACCCATCCACAATGCTCTTAAATTAATTATTTTAGAGCAATTTTAAAAACTCAAGATGAGGAAATTGTGACAGTTCGATTGTTGCATTCACTAATCATGGCCATTGCTTCCTTTCTTTCAATTCCTTGCAAAGAGTTTGATTAATCTTTTGTCTTACAAAAATGCTTCTGTAGTGATGCATATATATAGGTAAAATAAGAACGAAATGACATTGATTGATACAAAAGTTGATAAAACGTTGCACGCTGTAACTTGCATTGTTTAAATTGAGGAATTAAGACTTGTTCAAAAAATATAATGTACAGCGCCCACAATCATTCTTTCATTCTTTGACATTGGGTGCTAAAAAGTTCTAAATTCATACCAACGTCACCACAATTTCAGTAATCTAACATTGTGTGCCTTCTTGTGAATAATTATTTGTTTTCGGCAACCAAAAATACATGCAACACAACATGGAAATATTTATTTACTTTAAAACGAAGAATGAGAGAAAAAAAATGTGATATGTTAATTCTGTAAATATCAGGATACAGATACAGTCGAGGTCCCATGCGATTCTGAAAAAAATTATAAGAATGGTACCAACAAACTAATTAGTGTTTATACAATATTAAATTACCGATAAGTTCTAAATAAGTACTCAAGAACAAACACGCTGATGAGAGAGCTAAATAACAATAACTGCGCTAAACCATTCGCACATGTCTTGGAAGCAAAGATATTACTTAAAGAATGCTACATTTGAATTTTGTCTCTTAATATGCTGTATCCTCTTTTCGTGGAAACCATAACTGATTAATTTTTCAAATCTTGTTTCTGAGCTCAGAACTGCTTTGTTAAAATCGTTCACAAGCGGGGCAACAGGTCCCAAATTTCCACCTAGTTCTTCTGGTAGAATATCTGCCGGTATATGTTGATGCAAACTTTCCTGATTCGCTCCATGTAAATGTATCTAGAATAAAGAAAAAATATGATAATGTTTATTTGTAATACTTATATAAAGATAAAAGAAAAGTTTCGTTGTCATTTTGATGCTTCTTCTGATTTAAAAAGAAAATGTTTCTAAACTAAGACAATAACTGGAAAACCAAGTGTCTAAAATTACCTGAGCACAATTAAAAACCGCATTTGATTAAATGAGAAAAAATATTTCGAAATTATTATCATTTCTTTTGTCTGAAATAGGAAAGTAAATGGAATCAAATTGCTCTATTCGATTCAATATACAGTTGTTATCTTAACCTTTACAATTCAGTTTGTTATCTTTATTATACATACATTTGTTACTTTTTTAACAAAAAATATCTCATTCATAGAAAAAAAACCCATATCTTATGCTAAACTTAGCAGGAATATATTCTCAAACAGATTTAAATTTAATATATTTCATATAGGAAAGAGAAAAAAAAAAGTATTTTATTGTATTTTGACACATTTTATTATGCACCGACTCTCTTAAGCATCAACGCAGAAGTTAAACTTACTAACTAACCCGAATGGGACGTCTTTCTTAACCTGGTTGGTAAAGGCACAACAAAAAGCGATAGGTCTACTTTTTTTCGGATCCATAGGTCCAGCGTTCGAAACTCATTGGCAACGCCTGTGACAACATTCTCCTTATCCACGGGGTCGAAAATCGAACTTCGGCGTAAGTTGTTTTCTTGCCATGTTTTGGGGGAGTTAGTTGAGTAACCTTGAAGTGCCCAGGCCCAGTCGGTCAAAAGAAAAGTTGACCAGTCGATTTTTGCTACACCATTAACAACAAGGATGGGGGGGGGGAAGTCCCTTTCGGGCAAGATAATAAGTTTAATTTCTGCGTTTATGATGAAGAGAATCGCTGTATTCTCCCATTCCAGTATCGTCGTGATGATACGAAGAGAAACATTGGTATTTGCAGAGAAGGTTGCATTTTTCAGCCTTTAGTGCGATTGATACATATTTCCTTCCTGTTGCATTGAGATTTATGTGGAACAGTTTTCTATTTGAGTTATCGTATGTCTGTAGTTGAGTAGCGGGTCTCGTCGACACGACCGCCAAAGCCGGAATATTACTGGTCGTGATTTATGTACGGTTGTCTTAGACATACAGAGGCAAGTGTTTTGTGTCAGCGGCATATGGGATCAGTAATTATAGGCTGTGTTACAATCTAGCTTTGAAGTCACTTCTTCGGCGTAAGATGTTTTCTTACACCGTGGAGAGGGAGAGAGTTAGTGACCTTGGATACTTCGGCTGTTTCGAATCCTTGACCATCAAAGAAAAGTTGACCAGGAGCACTTTTGTTCCACCTTTACCAATTAGAGTAAAGTAGGAATCGCTGAAGAGATATTAAGTTTGCTCCTTCTTCTTCGAATGATGATAAAACATAGACAAAATATCACAGTAACATTTGAGCCACTCCGAGGTTATTGCTGTGAAGTCCATTTTTTCGATATTTTCTTTTTTTTGTAAATTTTATAACGGATATGGTGAATTCATGAATTCATTAAAGTATATACTCCGAATAAAACACGACTATTACAGCGTATTTAGAACAACACGTGGAGATCAAAATTAGGATTCCAATAACTCGGAAGATATTTGTTTTGATTAATAAGCATAGAATTTATCACAACAAATGCTATTGTATTATGTTTACATTAAATTTTTATCTCTTTCAGCTGCCAAAAGGTAAAAGTCTAATACCTTTAATATACTGCCATTGTAAACCATAAATATTCACGCTTTTAAATACTCATCACGTACATGTTTTGTTGCGGAGCCTATAGTCGTAGGAAAAATACTTTATATACTTTTCTAATGAAATTTATAAACCTAAATTTTTAGAAATTAATACATTAAAATATTAGTTTTCTTAATTTCTGTTATCTGGGCTTTACCGCATTGTCTTATGTGTGGCTCATTTGATATATATGTAATAAGAATAATAATTTGGTAATATTTCCAAAACTACCAACATTTTTAAATATATAAAGCTATGTATATATATATATTATGCGTACATGAGAGTAATAAATTGCATACACAAAAACATGTGTTTATACACTTTGAAATATCTTTAACAAAAATGTTGCAAATATCGCAAATATTTCCTTTTTAGCACATATGAATATTGTTTAAAATTTGTCTTGCAAATAAATGTCAAATCATATTAATAATGTGTAGTTTTTTGAATTCTGTGAAATAAATCACAATTGATTCATGTAAATAGTTATTTTCGGAGCCGGGATATTCGTATTCATAGACAGACGATGTTTTTGAAAACCTCTCGGCTGCTCGCTGATCCTGTATGTGAAAGAAGAAAACCAGTTCCCAATACGTCTTGCCGTCAGAAGTCCTTCAATTTTATTACATCTTGCTGTGGAAATCACACGTCACTTAGATTTGTTTGAAAGCCAGGATAAAGATAACCATTTTAGAGATTTGAGAAATAAATAATTTTTAGTCATCAAGCAGTACACTAAAATAGGATCTCACCGAGATTACGGTTAATGTGCATCGGAATAGAAGAGAATGAAAATAGTTTTTTTTTTTGTGGATGATAACTTGCTATTGGTTTCCAGAAACCCTTTCTTCCTTGTACGAGCAAAGTCAATTTGTATTTTTTTAAAATTTTTTTCACTTGAATTTACACATCGAAAATATTGAAGACTTTATTATACTTACTCTTTTACGTAATTTTTCGGAAATAAACCCTTTGATTATATTGAAAAATAAACTTATGTAGAAAGGCTCGTTGATGAAGTGAATACCTTTAACACGGCATGGAACGCAATCCTGCGAAGAAAAAAAATATTTGATACACAAAGAAAAAATACTTTACTGATAACATATATTTTATATCCTGAAATAATATTTTATCCCACACCCTTGGCGACGGAAAACAATGTGTAAAATTATCACGCATTTTTTCCTTCGCCAAGCGTATGGTAAAAATGGGATCCAGCCATTATCTTTAGATATTTTAAAATAACTTTAAAGCTTTATTCAGAAATATTTTCCATTATTGACCTGTGCGCAGAATATTTCTATTGAAAGGGATCATTAAATAAGCAATGTTTCAAATTGAGTAAATGATGACATTTGACAGTTAATTATCTCTTTGGCACCAGAAAAGTGTTTCATTAAGAACACATATTCATGCCCAAAAAGGGATGAAAATAGTTCTTATATAATATTTATTTTACCTCTCTCTGTTGTTATAACATTGCAGCATATTCAAAGTGTTCGAAGGTTGTTTCAGCCAAATAAGGAGGATAGTATTCTTTGAACACAAGCAATTATTTGCAAAGGAACAGAGGACTGCGTCCAACTCAGAATGTCAGAAAAGCGGTAAATTATGTAATCAAGTTGACCTCTCGATTACGATTAACCGTTTTTCAACGTCGCACTTAGAATAGGGTGACTTGACGTCCCGATTTTCAACAATTTATCCCGCGTCCCTCAAGGTTTTAAAAAAGTCCTGATTTTTAGAAAGAATGCACGAAAAGCTAGGGAATGGCGGAAGAACGGGAAGGAAATACACGGTTTTTGGCTTCCATGTAGCTTTTTACCTGGATATGAGTTTTATATTATTTTTGTAAATTTTATAATGTTAAACTTTAATGATAAAAATAATTGTTGAGAACTGATTATTGAGAACTGCTTATCAAAGTTTGCCTTAATCAGTTACTAGAATACGACAACCATCGTTTGAACTTAATGAACAGTGGCATTTTTCGGCATTGGCAGCGACGAAAACATTTGATAGCTGTAAAATGAAGAGAGATTACTTTGTACAGCTCCATAGATTTTATTCTTATGGCGACATGTTCCACTAGTGATCTAGTAAAATTTTGAATATCGTTGTAAAGGAATTACATCTTATACAAAAATTGGAAACTGGAGGGATTCTTAGAGAGAAGGGTCAGGGTGTAAGGAATTTGTTTGTCGTCCACGAAGTAACGCCTTCGCATATTGAGTTTTTTAACTGTCTCTCATGCGATACACATCGTATTGCGTGCTAGTGCTAGTTAAACAAGTGATGTCAACAAATAAGCTATTCAGATAATTTAGGTCAGTAATTTATTTAGGTACTAAAGGTAGGTATTTTTTAGGTACCAAATTTTTAATCAAGAACCCCTCTTTCTGTCAATTGTGTCCCACTTTTCGAATGTTAAAATCTGGTCACCTTAACTTAGAAGCAACATGAGAACTGTTGAGACGGATCTCATAATTTTGATTCCCTTTTGAGTGACAAGGACGGTGCCGGAGCTAGCATATCTCTCTCTTTCTCTCTCTCTCTCCATATTTCCCCACCACTCCTTTGTTATGCAGTTGCGTTAGTTGACAATTATCGAAAGTACAGAGGCTCAAAAAAGTATTGGAGAATACAGAAGTTTGAAATATTTTTTGGAAGAAAACCCAACTGGGTCATTTTAACAAAATGTTTTTTTTTTATATTTCACATCTGATGGCTAAATAAAAAAAAATTTAAAAAATCAAAATTAGCTGAAAACTTCGTTAAATAATTATAAAATTACATATCTCTCATATACCAATCAAAAGTTGTGATCAAAAAAGTATTAGGAAGTGCAAACGTTGCTTTTTATAAGAATTTTTTTTTATATTCCTTAATAGTTAATATCTGCGGCCTCCTTCATGTTTTGACTTCGCTTTGTCTTTTGAGCATGGATTTCCCTAGATTTTCACAAATGTTTAATTCTATGTTTTTTTTATATTATGATATGAGTTTTTCTTTCAGCTCACTTTTGCAGGAAATTTTAAATTTACAGATTTTATTTTTCCAAATGTGTTCTAGTTAGTTTTGATGTCTGGACTCTGTGCAGGTATTCCTATTACATCTAGACTGTAAGCCGAAGTTTAAAATCTGTAAATATGAGCATCATGCTTCGAATCATTATCCTGATAAATATTGAGGTTTGATAATATTTTGGCATAGATATTGGAAAGCAGGTTGATATGGAGACACACTAGATATCCATAAAAAGCGGTTTACTAACAAACTAAGAGAAGCTACAAATGGCTGAGAACTTTCAAACTGAGAATATATGCCTTTATATATCACAATAGAGCATTCCAGAACACTGTTTCATAAATGTAAAGAATATTCTTGAAGGTTGTAGACATTATAACGATAAACAGAGAGCTATTTAACAAAACTTTTACATAAAGTTATCAACGTTACCATCACTGGGTTTTGAAACCGAGAACTCTATCCGGAAACGAGCGTCGTATCTCGACACCATTAGTGCTAACGATATTCACTGCAATGCGTTCATTTCCTGATAGCTTTGTTTCAAATTGTGTTTCAAAGCATTTAAATAAAGAGTTTCTGTCCATTTTTCCTCCATCTGCAAACTCATATAGCTCTAGAACATCTGTTTATCTCCCTCGTGTCTCACAGAAAGAGTACGAATCTTCATTTCTAGTTCAGGATTTGGTTTCCGCCATAGTATTTGCTTTAAATCATTTCGAAAGCTGACAGCTCTCGAGTATCAATATTACCGATTTCCAAAATCATCAGAAGCTTTCGATTGCAGGGTTTTATACAAATTGTAGTCGCGCCTTTCATTTGCTTCACTAATGAATGGGGTTTTTTTTAGTTACTCGATCTAAAAGTTATTTTTTCTTTAAATGCTTAAGATTGCTAAGCACACATTGCACACTTGCTAAGCCTCTGACGTACTTCCAACATTAATTTTATTGCCCCTGTTCATAATTTCTATCAATACTTCTAATCATACCTCAATACTTACGTTCAGATCTTGTTCATGGACGTCCTGTAAGTGACTTGTTTTCGATTAAGGATTTTTTTTTTTTTTTTTTTTTTTTTGTGGTACAAATAATAATTTCTCGGTGATAGGTTACTTACGTTTTATTATTTTATACTATTTTGTTCAGTTTTTTTTTTTTTTTTTTTTTTTTTTGTACAGTGCCATTGTTGAATTATAAGTTATCTAATGTCAACACATATTTCAAAAACGTTTTGATCTAAGTTCGCAAGCCGCTCTTAAACACCAAACATTAATTAAATCTTTTTTAACTTTTGCCCTTTCTAATGCGTTTTTAGCAGTCAAATAAATAAAATAATAATGATTTCAGAACGGTAATTTAAATTCCACAGGTTTAACATTACGTTCTTGAATTTAAAATGACCTGTAGACAAGAGTTTTAATAACTGCTTTCTCTTTTTTTTAAAAAAAATTAATTATATATTTTCATTCAATTGTTATTAATTAACCACCACAGGGTCTATTGTTTTAATCAACATCAAAATGGTGTCACTGACCACTTTTCAAAATAAAATGTTAAACGAACATGATTTGTTTATTTTTATTTCACGACAGCAATAACTACATTTGAGAATATATTTAATAAAATGTATTCATCTCAATAATTTATCATTTACTATAATTTTAATATCTTAAAAGAAGATTATTGCCCACTTCAATATTTTACCATTTGTTTTGTTTCTAATATTTAATTGAAAATTTTAATAATTATTTTAAGACAATTGGAGAATCTTTGGCGGACAAATCTGTTTTTACAAGACTTTACAAAGAACAATTTTTATAAAATTTTATTTGAAAAAATCGTTTTCTGTAACTACATCTGTAACCGTTATTTGACATCCCTGGAAAAGTAATTCTTAATAGACTGAATAATCAAGTTATCTGTGTAATAATATCGTAATCTATTGACAGCATGGCTTTGAAGACAAAACTCTCCACCACTTAACAACTTCTTTGGGATGTTGTGCACATTAAGTCCGGTACTAATAACGGAAAACCGAACATGAGAGACTGGTTTACAAACTTATCCAAATCAGTCCCCCTCTCAAACAATCAAACTTATCAAATCATACCTCTAAAACATATAACTTCTGTATAAGAGTAAGTAATAATTACCCATTAATTAAACAAATAAATTTGGAGTTCCTCAGGAGTCAATTCTCAGACCATCTTTTTCCAGTTTGTTCGTGAATGACAGTCCCGAATCCATTACTACCGTCACCTGAATGAATTCCGATGATATTGATGATAGTGGCGATTCTGCCACAGCACCCACATTCGGTTCGCTTTACACTCACTCTTAACCCTTTCGCTCCCAGCGTATCACATGCGATACGCTCGCGTTTGCTCTCCTGTGCCCAGCGTATCACATTTGATACGTTCCGTGAGTTTCTTCTACGGCCCAACGTATCAATAGGGATATATTTAAAGAGAACATTTTAATTGATTTTTTAATGTTATTATATGGCGTTACAATACCGCGAAATCTATATAGATAGGTTATTTGGAATGTTGACCTTGGTGATATGGGCTTGGATTTCACTTTTGGCTACCAAGAAGTGGGTAATTGTTAAAAGCGCGTGTAGCGCGTGTGGCTCTTTAAATGTAATGACATGATTTAAAGGATGCACTTGCTTTCGGTTTGCTTTTTTTCTTTCTTGCTTGCTTCTTGGAACTTCGAATTATGGCCCTTTATGGGGGTTAGAGCTTTTGGTAGCAGATGTTCTCGGCTGTTCGTTTCATTCGGTCAGTTTTTATTTGTAGCGATAGTCATGACGAAAAGAAAGTGTTTATCTGATACTGAGATTTACGAAATAATAAATGAATCTGATAGTAATGTTAGCGAAAATAATCCAAATCTGTACACAGACATTAAAGTAAAAAAAAAAAACGGACGAAGATGTGCCCTTTGCTCAGAATCTTGCGTGAAGCGTCAATATATGTGTGTAAGACATGTGACGTTGGATTATGCATTGAATTTTTTTCTTATAAATATACCATACAAGAAAATAAGATTTATTTTTTTTATATCTATATGTTCCATGCAATGGTACATCATTACACCATGAAATTTATGCTACAAATGTAAATATATTTTGTATTTTCTTAAAAGATATGATTTTTATGTAATTATTTTATGTGAAAACATAGAATTTTCAATTAAATCTTTTTTTCTTTCGTATATATTAAGTTTAATGTCTTTTCAATAATATATGTAAAAACTAAAATATTTTAATGTATAGCCAATCTTAGAGGAATTTTTTTCACGAATTAGGCTTAATATCTAAAATCGTATTGGCACAGCGTGACATTTCACAGTAAGAAGAAGCGGGCCCAGAGAAGCACTTCTTTTTTCTCCCCCCGGTAGCGAAATTGTTAATCACATCCATAAACTCGAATAATGGTTTTCTAAGTCGAAAATCACAATGAAAGACTACCAAATACAAACTATATTTTTTTTATAAAACAATACCAAAAGATTTAATATATAAACATTTGCATTCAAAATTTAAAAAAAATACCCTGGTCTAAGCAACCGCGTACCTAGGTATGATGCAAAATAAAAATTCGCCTTATCTCAACATATCAAACATACTAAAAAGAAATTACGAGCCAGCGTTTTTCAAGTTTGCTCTTAATTACTCGGAATTCAAAAATAACTAGGAAAAACAAAATGCTTACCGAGACTTTGATTCTTATACCCATTCTAACTTAGTTTGTCTACTCAGTTTGGAGTTTTGCAGCAAAACCTTATATCAATAAACCATAAAGATCCCAAGCCGACTTCATTAGACAGATCTTAAATGTTAACTGATACATGATAAAATCTAATTTATAAACGAGAAATGCAATTAATTTCACATCTATTAGACCCACCGTGCAAAAAATTACATTTGTATTCTTTGAGAACAACTCAAATGTCAACCACAGATGATTACAAAATATTCCAAATTATAATCCTGATCTCAATTTTAAGAAATCACGAAATATCCTTCTTATTATTTAATATTAGTTCTTAATCCATATCATTAACATGATACGCTGCTACCTCAATGACTGGAGCATAGCATGAAACACACCCTCTCCTGCTTATCCGTCAAAAGCGTGGTACTAACCTTAACATAATTTTCTTTGATTTAACGTCTTAAACTAGGTATAATTTTTTTAATTATATTTTTTCCTTTGAAATTGTAATATACATTTTCTCCATTAATATCATAAAACATGTTCTGGACAAGATAAAGTCGAAGCAATGTCGAAAATCTTCCAGATTCGGAGATAAAAAAGTTGCAAAGCCGATGTTCCCTTGGAAATCCACTAACCCTATTTGTAAAAACAGAATGGAAATTTTAGGTTGAGATGAACAACATTTTTAGCTTTCATATCTTAAGCAAACCAATATATATTGCAGATTAGTGAGTGGGTTTAAATTCCATTAGTAGAAAAGAAACTTATGCTGTATTCACTTGAACAATTTCAACTAAAATGGATCAAGCTTTCCGTACTTTCCTCAAGCATTCATCGTTGTTACATCCCCTACTTTTAAGTAAAGTTATTATATGTGAAAACAAACTGTAGCAAGCATATTGTATAACATGTTTGCCTTTTAATGCGTGTGTGTTCTCAATAATATCTATTTACCTGTACGGTTCAGCCCTTTGATTTCCAGCTTCAAATGAATAGTTGCATTACTTTTTTTTGTTACGAAATAACTTTTTTCTCCTCCGATTTTGAACAAACATCTTCAAATGCATACATTTTACTTAAGTATGAATTTTTTTTAATTACAAATAATTTTCGGGAAAACCTGGTAGTTGAAAGAAGCATGTGTCATTTTCTTTGCAATATATAAACTTTACACATAAACAAAAGGAAACATTTTGAGGAAAATTAGGAATGGTGGTTACTCACTTGAATAAGTCGTACACATCTGTAAAGAATTTTCGGAGAAGCATAATATTTCATTATGCGCAAATTTATTTTGTCCAAATCTAATATCACCACGTATCCGCACACCTGAGTAGCTTCAATTGGCAAGGAGTATTCCATTTCAAGCAGACCAACAGCGAAAACTTCTTCTAGTGTCACCTCATCTATGTTATAATAAGCTGTAAGATATATAAGTTGCTTATGAAACTGTATCAACTTATAGACGCTGCTAAAGTTGTAAAATCTAACTTAATAATTTCATTAGACATTGTATCACTTACTTTGCATCAAATGAAAAACAGGACCTACGTAGCTGGTGTGATGAGTGACCTCATAAAATAAAATGCTTTGCACTTTTTTGAAAAATATAGTGACAGAAAACGTTATTAACGTTGTTAAGAATGGCCTATTGTAATCTATTTCATATGTAAGCTGATAAATAAGCAGCATGTATTCGAGAAAAGAAGGAGATGCCCGTTTTACTTCACTTTCTTCCATATCCAGAATTATGTATACACAATTCCGAAGAAAAATGATTCCGAGGTAAGCGTTTGCGTCGTAAATTGCAACACTGTTCACAAATCAACATAATGTTTGACCAACGAACTTTAAAGCTTTGCTCGTGTAAGAAAATATTTTCTGATATTTTACATCTTGTTTTGTTGTTTACATAGGATAAAAATTGCAATAACGAATGAAATTATATATTAAATAACCGAAAACTGTCAATTTGTTTAAAATGGTTAATTATCTGAGAATACGTTAAAAAACTCCTAATTTAAGGCGTGCGAGTAACTTTTATGAATATTTTAAAACAAAGAAATATACAAAAAGATTCAGAAGTTGTGAAACAAACTTTAAATGGAGGTAGAGTACACTGCAAGAAACATTCATTGTATAGGAATGTATAGATGCAAGTGAAGCCTTGAGACAAAAATAAACGAGAAATTCTCTTGGAAGGAAACAAATTCTTTACTCACAGTATTGTTGTGTAGCGACACAGAGGTATACTTCTCTTCAACTCTCTTTATGTACTTTTCCTGGACGCAACTTCATTTAAACCACTCAACACCCAATTATGCAAAACAAAGTTCATATACGAATTGAAGTGTAATAAGAAAGAGAAATAAGAGAGAAGGGGAAATATA
Source organism: Nephila pilipes (assembly GCA_019974015.1). Lineage (NCBI taxonomy): Eukaryota > Metazoa > Arthropoda > Arachnida > Araneae > Nephilidae > Nephila > Nephila pilipes. Next base: position 100,108 of record BMAW01104141.1, read on the forward strand.
GGAGATGAGGATAATTAAGGTTATAGTAGTAAGAAGACTGTTGATGCGAGATGTACGTATATAAGTATTCTGACGTGTACATTGGATTTGGTTAGATTAGGACTTGACACTGTCAGAAAAATTGGCGGAAGATCTTGCAATGTTATTTCTGTGAGCCTGTTAATTCGTAGATTGTAGAAGTTGTTAGTACTCGAGGAAAAGAACTTAACAGTGGAAAGCATCCTCCATATTAGTGGAATAAATAAATATATTCTGGACACAACTGACTATTTTAGCTAATTAGTCTGTGCTTGAACTTCATTTGAAACTTAGATCTTGTGATTAAACATTAAGATGACTGACGAAACAAGTTAAAAGAGTACGTAACACTTGAAAACCACTTCTGTTCAACAGTACGTACAGTCATTGCTTGAAAAAGTCCATTTACCATCACCTGAAGACCCTCATTTAGGAGTATCTAGTTGAGTCATTTGATAACCTTTCTCCCCGAGGAAACAGCAATAACGAAATAATGAAAATTAGATGGCTGGAGAGCTCCGACGAATAAATGTTTATGTTCAGTGTGTTGGAAGAATGAACGACTGTAAAAAAGAATTCGAAATTTTCCAAAAAAAAAAGAGAGAGAGACTGGATAAAGCTATAGTAAAACGGGGGGAGGGAATATCGTAAGAAAAAATCTGCTAAATAACAGAAACCTCCGTTAATGTTGTGCTTGTCATACGAGCCCGAGTGAGTGTAGATGAGACCCGAGATTTCCAATGACTTGTTGTCATTGATACTCAAGACTTGCTAATTATAATGGTCATAAAGTGTTCGCTTGAGATAAAAAAAATATACTATAAGCTACCAACAATAGAAGACGGCTATAGAAGTTCATTGCTTCTAGCGATGGACTTTACCAAAGGATTTAAAAAAAACTAACATGCAAATCATTGAAGATAGGTATTACAAAAGAAACAATACAGCAAAGAGATACCCGCTTTGCAAGAAGAACAGAGCCTTCAGCGTTTGGGTGACAGATGTGAATCTTGAAATATAGGATGATTCCTTCTAAAATGTGAAATATCTAGGAATTCAGCTTTAGCGGAGATTGAAGGGAAAGAAAAATAATTGAGCATGCAACCGGTAAATAATTCAGAGTAAGGATGGCTGACTTTTTTTGAGACATCTGTCCATCACAATTGCTGACGGATTACGAACAATTACCGTGGACGGCTGATTTTTGAATACTGACGGAGATCATACATCCAACAGCATTTCAGTTTTATCTAGCGTATTTCGTACAATAGACTGCAGAATTATTTCAAAAAAATTCTAATTTTATTTTAAAGTAGCTTTTTAATCTAGTTCTAATTAATTTTTTAAATATATTTCTAAAATATATCCTTAGAAAAATGCCTGTACGGGAACTTTCAATTGAAAATAACTTTTTTTTTGTTTGAAGAGCTCTCTTCTGATGGATCGGAGTTATCTTCAAAAACAAGTGAGGGAAAAAAATACCTTTACAGTCTATGCAATACAAAATATGCCATATTTTAAATAAAACTGTATACGCATTTCTACTAAATTTGGTTTATTAAGCTTATAATAAGATTTTATCAGAAATTTTGAAATTTATATATGTATTAAAAAGCTATACTTAAATTAATTGACATATTTTCGGACAAATTATCACTTTTAGAAATACAAAATGAGCATCACAATGTTATAATTTTTTCAAAAATGTTTTGTGATCCTAATATTTCCCAAATTATCTAAAATAATATAATTTTTCATGAAAGTATTTATTATTTCTTAGAATGAATACGAAACAACGAGTGTACAAAAACGTATTTCTTAGAGGAGCGGAGGTATATTATACATACCGGATCTTAAAAATCAGGAAATAAATAAAAATCAATTTAACTGTTTGATATTGTGTCCTTTTAACATTATTAATGCATATCAAATGAATTTTAGCTACAATTTAATGTTGTTTTATATATATACCGCCCCTTTAAAGAGTTAATAGTAAGGGCAGAAGCAGTTGTTTGTCTCTCATGCCATAAGTAAGTTGGAGGGGTCTTCCTTAATAGATGACTTTAAATGTTTATTTTTAATAGGTTTCGAGGAAGGTGAGAGAAGTATTAGGATATGCTGTATTGAAACTCCATCCTCTTTAGCCAAATCATCCGTGATTTCATGACCAAAGTGTCCTATATGAAACAAAATCCATTGAAAGTAGATTTCATGTTGCTGCAATAGGATATTTGGTGGTTTAAAGAATAAAAACAGAAGTTCTACCTCTTACCTCAGTCCAGTTCCACAGGTGCCGGTAGGCACTGCTGCTGTCTGACAATAAACAACCAAATATCGACGAATGGGGATTTTGTTTTGATTTGTGTGATTTGCTATAAAAATTCAAATGTTTTTAAATAGCTTCACTAAAATATTTTATTATAAATTCCTCAATTTTTTCGATCTGAGATCGTTGTAGATGAAATCGTTTCTAAGATACTATTGTGTGTTAGTCACAATTCTGAGAATTTTAATTTGCATTGATTAAACTTTCTTCACTTAGGTAGGAGGTGCTGCCCGTGCATAGGGATTGTTTAAGTAAAAATTTGTTAACTAGTCAGTAAGTGTCATTCGCTGATTTTATATACAAATTGGAAAAAAAAAGGGGGGGAAGGAGATTGAGATGTATAGAGATTTGCGTTCGGGAAATTCAGGGAAATTGATTGCCTTGTTGTGAAGAATGCATTCTTGTATTTTCCATTACTGTTAGTTAAACATTTTTGAAATCTAATAACGGGGTTTATATAATTACAATGTTATTGAAAACAGATTTTGAGATTTTCTAGATCTAAAAGTTTATTGTCTCTTTTTGAATGTCCGAGCGGATCAATGAATTTCTAAACATATCACTTACTATGGAATTTTCAATTCAATCCAAATTTAATTTTATGAAGGAATCAACAAAGAAATGATCACTTACCGGGTCTCATATAAGTCACTGCTGTTCCGGATGGGTGTCTGTAGGGCAAATGCACAACACAATTCATTTCGATCACATGCTGCAATTCGCTGGGCTTAAAATCTGTTAAAAGTTTGGAATATCGAGCTTTGAAGACGTAGTAATTGCGAAGAGAAGTAAAAGCCCTTTCCACGTCATACTTTTTCGTGCGAAGGAATCGAATGAGAAATGCATCGTCCATGAAAGGTCGAAATTCTGATTCCTCTGAAAAAAATTAAAAATATTTGAGGGAATATAATATAAAATTTAACTGAGTGAATGTAAACTTGCTTACAAGAAATTGTATATCTCTTCATGAACGTATATTATTGATGTTTTTAATAAAATTATATTTCTCATGATACAGTTATTTAACAGCTTCAACATCATAAAAGATCCTCTAATCAAACTAGAATTATTTAAAAATATTTGTAATAGCTTTAGCAAGCGTTTCAAAATCTCCAAAATTTCACAACTTGTAACAAAAACAATCGAGATAAAATATTATTCTTCGTGTATGTAGGTAACGGAGGATCCTGAAATCTATTTATTTCAGTGAGATGGAAAAGCTATGACACGCTTGCCAAAGGTGACGCACAAATCAGTTTGTCTGACACACATTTTCTATAGACAGTCATCCCCGAAGAATAGTCAACATCGAACAGACCAAAATCCGAGAACAGGCAGTTAAAACAAATAGGGATTCAGATGTACTTATTCACAGCACCTAGAAATTAAATGGTTTCCAACGAATCAAATTAATCATTTGGAGATGCAAAATGTAGAATTTCAAATTAGCAATCTGGGCTAAAGTGTTAACTGAAGATAGAAACTTGGAAAGAAATTGCTTCGAGAATGAAGAAAAGAGGCCACGATGAACAGGAACTTTGGAGTGCTTCAAACCGATTACTGGACACTTTTAGCACCCTGAACTAACAGGTCAATTGAAAAGTCCCCGGCCTACCATAGTAAAACACATTTTTTGGGCAAAATTAGTTTTTTTTTATTCAACATAATTCCCTTCAAGGGTGATACACTGATTATAGCGACCCTCCAACTTTTCGATACCATTTTTGTAGTACGATTTGTCCTTTGCTTCAAAATAGGCATCAGTTTCGGCGATCACCTCTTCATTCGACGAAAATTTCTTCCCAGCGAGCATTCTTTTGAGATCTGAGAACAGGAAATAGTCACTGGGGGCCAGATCTGGAGAATACGGTGGATGAGGAAGCAATTCGAATCCCAATTCATGGATTTTTACCATCGTTTTCACTGACTTGTGACACGGTGCATTGTTTTGGTGAAACAGCACTTTCTTTTTCTTCAAATGCGGCCGTTTTTCGGCAATTTCGTAATTCAAACGGTCCAATAACGCTATGTAATAGTCGCTGTTGATGGTCCTTCCTTTTTCAAGGTAGTCAATGAAAATTATTCCATGCGCATCCCAAAATACAGACGCCATAACCTTGCCAACCGACTGTTGCGTTTTCCCACGCTTTGGAGCGGGTTCATCGTGTGCAGTCCACTCGGATGACTGTCGATTGGACTTCGGAGTGAAATGATGGAGCCCTGTTTCATCCATTGTCACCTATCGACGCAAACACTCGGGTTTATTACGCTTGATCCTCTTCAAACACTGCTCCGAATCATCAACTCGTCGTTGTTTTTGGTCAAAAGTGAGCTCGTGCAGCACCCACTTTGCACAGAGCTTTCTCATACCCAAATATTCGTGAATGATATGATGTACACGTTCAGTTAATATCTTTAGAGTGTCTGCTATTTCATTCAATTTCAATTTACGGTCATTCAAAATCATTTTGTGGATTTTTTTTAATGTTTTCGTCGGTAACAACCTCTTTTGGGCATCCACCGACTTCGGTGCTCATTTCACCACGTCTAAACTTAGCATACCAATCCTTGATGGTTGATTTTCCTGGGGCAGTGTCCGAAAACTCGGCATCAAGCCAAGTTTTTGCTTCATCTGTATTTTTTCCCTTCAAAAAGCAATATTTTATCAACACGTGAAATTCCTTTTTATCCATTTTTTTCTCAATAACAAAAGTTGCTTCACTCAAACTGCTATAATTCACAAACTAATGATCCGACAGCTGTCAAATTTATACACGCATCTTTTGAGGGTTAGGGCTCACTAAAAAACATATGGATTTAATTCTAGTAGCGCCATCTATGTGTAAATCTGGGGACTTTTCAATTGACCTGTTATCTAGCGATGGCCTTATGAACAATTTACCCCTCCCGGTACTTTTGAGAAACTTTATTCTCCGCGATAATTAATATTGAAACCTATGAAAGAAACCGGTATGAAAGAAAAATAAAGAAAGAAAAATAAAGTTAGTAACGCTTGTCTGAACTTAAAGTGCATGAAATACCATCCTTCAAATGATTATCAAGCAAATGAATTTCAGCAACAAAAGAGTCAATAATGAAAAAGATTACTTGTGTTTACTTTTTTGATAAATAAATGTATCAAAATATCCATATAAGTGTTATGTGGATCATCAACAAGATTAACAATGAAATATCAAAAGGATGGCTATTTCTAGATTGACACGGCACTCAAATACAGCTTTTTCTTCTTTTTTATGAATTTGGGCACACCCAGCTAGAACGGTTCACCTCAGAAGTTTATCATATTAATTACAGTTCCTGTAATGTTTTCATAAACGTGTACTTTTTATTGGACGATTGTCCTTTCCATTTCCCGATGTTTCTTTAAATTATGTTTGCTGTTATTTCTGTATATTAATGATTGAAAATAACAGAATTGTGCAATCGTTATAGTATTTTTAAGATGAAACATTTTTAAACAGAAAAATTATATTTTTCAACACACGAAAAAAGTATTTTCTAAAAATGACACTGAACAAAAGAAAAATTCATCTCATCTCATTAAAAATCAGTTTCACTATTACATTCCGTTTAATACTATCGATAAAATATCATTTCTGAAGAAGAAATAAAAAGTAGTTTTCGTCAATTGTTGAATTTATAAAATCAGTATTCCATTTTTAACGGCCAGAAACATTCTGTAAAAGGTTCATTGACAAAAACCGAAAAAAGTTGAACATGATATTTATTAAATATCTCTCTAAGGTATCGGTTTTTATTTTAAAAAGAAAATATGTAAATCATTCGATATATATTGCATTTAATTGTAATGAGCAATTTTAGACTTGGAAACTAAGAGAAATAGACTTTTTTTTTTAAATTTTTTTCTTTGATTCCCTTATTTTTGGTTAAATTTAAATTCTTCACGCATTGCAATAAAAAATGTAATTTTCCTTACAAGTTTTGTACAGGCATTGGACAAAAATATTTTTCAGAAAAATCAATGTACCAAACGTTCTTTTTCTATGTTATTTGATCTCTGAATCAAACCGCCGATATCTTTGTGCAATTATTTCCAAAATATAAAATTATATTTCGCTTTAAAATTTAATATATAATGTTCATATTGTTTTGTATTTGCTAATATATTTCAAACGCTTAAGAGTAAAGACATTTCGTTACAAACGAGAAAACGTTTTTATGAGCTAAAAATGGAAATTAATTTTTTTCCACTATTATTTCAAAAACTGTAAGGTATTAACCTAATGAATTCAATTCTTAATTATAAAAAATTGTTTTATTTTGCTTATTTTTATTCTGCCATTCCTCGTCAAAACAGAGAGAATGTAGAGTTAAAAGATTTTTTGGAAGAAATTTTTATATGGGTATCAGAAAAATATTACTACAATTTTTTATTACTTGTTTGCTCCATCTTCAAAAGCAGGAAGGAAGAATTTAATGGAATAAATAATATAAATAACTTAATGAATATCATAAAAATGAATATATCTTTAATAATTCAAAATATGTTTTCACTTTTACTTTGTTAACAAATACTAATAACTCAAAGCACTTAAAAGCTTTTCGGACCGAATTGTATGCGTTAGTAATTGAATAACTATTTTTTAAATGAACGATCCTGCCATAATTCGTTTGTCTATAACCTATCCCATTAAATAAATTTTTTATCAATTAACCTTATCTGTCTCATAATTTACTTTTATACAAATGAATACATTTTTAACGAAATCTCTACAGTGAGTTATTGGTGATGGACGGACATCATAATGTTGAGACATCATTCCAAATTAAAACTCTTATCATCGAGATGACTAATAAATTTGATCTGTATTTAGCTTATCATAGTCAAAAGATTTGAGTGATTCAACACTAGAAAGACGATGATTTTTCTTTTACTAAGAAGATGGAAGACTGTCAAAATGACGAGTAGAAATAAAATCAAAAATAAAATATACTAAACGTATTTTTAAATAAAAATTATCAAAAATATAAAATATCTCAAAACAAGAAATTGTGTTGCCACCTGAAGGCTATTTACAATGAATGGCTGGTCGAAACAAATAGTATTTTTATAGTTCATTGAATTTATTTTTGCGTATTTAGATTCATTGAAGTCAATAAAAATACATAATTTTAAAGAAGAAATTACTTACATATAAAACAAAATCTTACTAAATTATATTGTTTTCAAAAATAAAACATTGCAGTAAATAAAAATAACTTTTAAATGCTGAATATTATAATTGGAATAGTTGATCTAATAATATAAAGGATACAATGATCGTTTCGTTTAATTCTAGTAAATGACTAAATAAGTGAGATATCATAATTACCTGTTACATTCAACACAAATCTTACAATCAAACTTATTACATCTACACTACGTTTACCATACACATATCTATTACATTTGCAGCATGTAAGTGCAGTCCTGCTTCTATAACACAGTCTAATATAGTATTGGGTACCATTTTTTGAGTTCGATATCTGACCAGAAATTTGAGAAACAGTGCGTGGGGTGGCTTTGATTATTTCTTAATTTTGTCCAAGTTCTTCCGAAAGTTGAAGTAAAAAATCTCTTCTAGGTATTGTATTTCCTTTAGCAACTTTGAACACAATCCATGCGTTTACTGAGGCTAAATCTGAAATATTGTAAAAAAAAAGTGTACTGGCCATCTTCGACTTCCTCTTTTTGCTGAATAGTTACGCGCTATTTGGTCAAGAATATCTATACCATACTTTGTAGCATTATAAAATGCCACAGTTTTTTTCATTATCTATTACGCTAACAGTTAGGTGTAGAGTACTTAGAACCAAAACATTCTTATTTTTCTTGCATCGATACACAGTCAAGTTGGAATCATTGTGTTTACAGCACGATGCAAAATAAAGTAAATGTTTTGAATATTTTGTGACGTCTGGAATTCCCCTCCTTGATTGCTTCATTGTACCGATAATGCTTGTATTTTTTGTCTTGAATTTTTTTCACAGCAAGAGTAAGGGAGGTAAAACGTTATCGGTATTAAAATTCTTGCCTTTTCCCAAGATTTGTTCCAACAGAAGTAAAAGTCCGAAAGTGATAAGTTGTCCGGTGTGGTATCATCTTTTCCTAATTATGGAATTGCGTTTAGCATGTATTTTTGGGTCTACATTTGCTTCATTCCAAAATTTAATACCAAATTTATCAGGCTTACATGGTATGTATTTTAAAAATGGGCATCTAATTTTAGATGGAAACAATTGCTCATCAACTGTTATATTTTCTTTAGGGTGGTATCAAGACATCGAGTTTCCAACGAATCAATCCAAAACAGAGGATAGCATATTGCAGTAAATTTATCTTTTTGTAATCTTTGAGATCTTGTAGATTTTCTATGAAATCTCATAAACCTCAATATTTCCTCGAACCTATCCTGTAGCATATTATAACGAAAAACAGTAAACCCCCCCCCATCTTATTTTATAAATTACTGACCGAGTTACTCCAGGAACACGAATTACTCGGACGTACGAAAGGGCTAAAAAGGCATCTAACTCTTCTATTGACGTCGACCAGTTTTCATTATGGAGTGGCCTTCGAACTTATATTTCTGTACATTCCAGAATTATTTTATAGGTGTTTCACTTGATAATTATACTTAACATTTCACATGAAAATAAGGTCGGTTGGAAGGGGGAAGGAAAGGTACAGGGGAAAGAGTAGAAGATATGGGTTCTTCTTTTAGTTCAAATGATAACTTTTTATATAACCAAATATCTGTTTTTTTATTACATATTTCGTTTTTATTATAGTTTTGTGATCCGCATTATCATTTCACCTAGCTTTCCACACTGCCGTCAAAATGACAGCTTTCTGTCTTTTTAGTTATATTACAGATTTTCTTCCCCTCTTTATTACGGAATAAAATTTTTGCACATATGTGTGCATGTTTCATGTAAAATTAATGAAATTCATAAAAATTTGGAAGCCAGGGAACAAAATTAAAAACACAGCACAAAATACAAACTACGAAATCGTCAAGATGACGGCAGCCGTCTTTCTAGTGTTAAATCGAATTTCCTACCTTATGTAATTTGCTTTAATAAAAGTTTGCTATCCAAATTGAAATATTTTAAATGATTTATGTGAAATATAGAAATATTTACCACCTAATAACTTCGAAAATAAATGTAAACTCCTTTTTCAAAGGAATTCTGACGAATGCATCACTGTTAAGGTCATTAACATGCATGTTTTTATTTTACTTTTACTGACACAATTCACTGATAATTTAAACTAATTTATTTTTTCAAGTATTTTAACTCTAGTAATCGAAAATGATAATAATCCCTTTGATATCACAAAGAAGAAAAATATTTGTATAAAAGATATTGTATCAATTAATTATCTGATTACATCCACACAGATCTAAACTGCATCTTTTTGCAATGGAAATATATTAATTAAAAAAATAAATATCATTTGAGAAATACTCAAAGTGTTTAAAGTATATAAATATGTTTTACTGGATATATCTTTTATAATTACTAAAATAAAAACTAATACTATACAAAAATTGCTATACAGAACCATCATTGACAGACAGAACTTCAGAAAAAACAGAGGATCGTATAATTCAATTTTATTTTAATTTTATTTACGAAATTTCTAGCAGAATAAATAAAGGCTGTCTAACCTTTAATAAGTCTACGCAATTCCTTGAGGGACTGTATCTTTATTTCTGGAGTTTCTCCTAACTCTTCCTCCGCTCTTCGTTTGATTTCGGGAGTTAACTCTTCCTGCCATGTTGATAAATATTTCATCTCGGATTATGGAAGCTGCAAAAATAAAAAAAAAAATTCAAGTTTTAAGCATTCTAAGAATTATATAAATCATTATAAATGTGTGTGTGTGTGTGTGTGTGTGTGTGTGTGTGTGTGTGTGTGTGTAACGATCCTGTCGACTAAATGTAATGTATTTATTTTAACTGTTGTTCAATATTAATGAATATATTCCATACATGGCCGAAATACTTTTATTTCCATATTGTAGCAGACTTTAGTCGGACTCCGGCCACCAAAGTCCGAAGTGAAATTACCATACAAATCTCAGATGATCATCAGAGCGTAAGAGAACAGCAGTAAGGTAATGAGAGGAGTATAAGAAGAGCAATAAGAAGAGAGCGTATTTCGCTGGGTTTTGCTATTTATATGAGGGAAAATTCATTTAAACGTCAGAGTCCAAACTGTCTGAATGGAAGGACTTCCAAGGAAAATAAGTATAGACCTAAAGTCTAGTAGGGATCATCCCTACAGGTCTGTTCCGTGAGAAGAGAGCTTTATCAGCAAATTTTTTAAAACGCGTGATTGAATTAATTAAAAAGAATCAGGAACTGTATCAGGAAATACGAATGGACATTATCGTTTAAAGGAGAGAATGGACAAATTTAATAAATTAAATTATGTAGTGAGAAATTAATGTGAATTAAGTTTAATGTGAGTTTAAAAATTGCGTATTGGCAATGGGACATGGAAATGGATTGTAGAACTGACCAGTGATCCTGCTCCCTTTATCTAAGACTCCGTGAACATGATACCCTGAGCATCCCAAAAAATTGTTCCATAACTTTTCTGGTCGACATAAACTGTCTTCGCTTTCTTTCGAATAGATTGACCGAAATCTTGATTACTCTATTTTGATTGTTGCTTGACATCTGGTGTATAATTATGAATCTAGATTTAAAAACGACAGTGATAATCCGAAGCAAATATACATACAAAATACATACAGCAGCAAATATACATATATATATATATATATATATATATATATATATATATATATATATACATACATACTCGAGAGGTTACTGTCATTTTTTTAATTGTTTCTAAGGTATAGCAGAGATATTTGGATAATATGTGTTCTGCATATTAATTGATCCCTTTGAGCATAATATTGTAAATTACAACTGTTTATTTTGATATCTGTGCATCAAGATGGAGAAGATGGAATTCAGTTTGTTGAATTCTAAAATGACGGTCCTACGAAGAGTCAAGGAATGCTGTGGAATATATATAACTCTGGATGGTGACTATGAAAAGAAGACTCAAGAATAACCAATAAAAATTAAGTTTCTATCTGGATTATGTTTAATAATAATTAAAACTTAATGAAATCCCGGGGATAAGGATTAAACCTTACGATATTGCGGATTATCTCAATTTGAGATGTCTTGAGACTAAACAAATCAACATTAATAATTATATATACAGAAAGAGAAAGAAAGAGAGAGAGAGAAGAGCTCTTTGTGACGTTTGTGGAAATCATTGAACTCTCAACTCATCCGCAATGTCGTAGCAATTATGGGAAATCATTGTGCAGCGTGTTTGGCCGTCAGATGTAATCCCCCATCTCATTATACTACAGCATCGCCATTTTATTTCATTTATTTTCCTTTAAATGGTGAACGCTTCCTATGTTCAAGGTTCTTTCAAACAGTTTTCTGAATAATGACAGTTATTATCGTTCTTTCGTATTTTATTCCTAATTTAAAACCATTTTTCCTTTCGCACATTACATGTCACTTAAATTTCCTTCATTATTCACTTAATTACTAACTGTGCTTAACATTTGGACACCAACGTACAACAGAAAATGCACAAGAGTAACATAAAATCTTGTGGGAATCTTAAGAATTAAATCCAACTTAAACAATATAATATTAATTTTCCGATTTTAATGCAAACGATAATTAAACCTAAAAATCCACCAAATAAAAAAATTTAACTTTAGTATTAAAATTATGGAAATGCAAGTAAATACGAACAAAACGCTAAAATATTATTAAAAGATATAGCTTCAGAATTAAAATTTTCAATCTTCTTGTGATGCCATCTAGATATACGTTAATTAGATGTTAATAATGGTTTTTCCCTTTAGAACACAAATAGATCTATTTTATAAGCGTCATTGAGACAAGCTAGTTGAAAAATATTACTTTTCGATCACTAGCAAGCATATAATTATTTAGATTACATAGTAACAAAAATTTAAAATTTTATTCACGCGCTGCTATAAGGTAAAAAGTCATTGTACCAGTAAACAGATCTTTACAACCATGAAAGAGAATTATTTTAATAGATAATTATATGTAATCCATTTTTAATAAATATGTAACCTTGTTGAAATAAACTTGTTTTCATAAATTAAAATAAGTAAGAAATTTTAAAACATTGGATATATTATGATTACTCACAACCACAATAAAAATATCTGAAATACAGTACAAGCAGCTAATAGTTTACATAGCAAGTAACATTTTCCGTATTTATATTTAAAAATGCAGAAGATAAATTTATATGTCATCAAAATATTTTAAGGCACCATGTTTAAAAAGAATTTAATTTTAAAAAAAACTTCATATTTTTCAATAAATTTTAAAAAATAAAAAGCGTGTAACTTTTTGACCTAAACAGCTAATTTATTGAATAAAAACTAATTGAATAAATTTTCAAAACACTCAAATGTTCAATTACTCCTTCAGAATGCATCATTCTGTGCGTCAAAGGTGATTTAAAAACTTATATCTTGAAATGAAGTACTTGTACTTGATTTATTTATTTATATATATATAATCATTTTAAATGTCTTAAAAGAAGATATTTTCTCATGTATTCAATTGTAGTGAATTCACTTCAGAATAATTTTGTTACTAAACAATGAGATACGTTAGTAGGATTAAATCTTCTTCAAAATATTATTTATATATTATTTAGGTTAGCAAAAATTATCTTTAATTATTTTTATCTATTCCACAACTATGGCGCCATTAAAAATAGTTAGTACATAAATAATCATTAACTTTTATGAAATTGTTCTACTAACAAATAGTCATGCAATTCATAATAATGTATAATATAAATGGAGACTAATTTTTTAAGAAAACTGTCACAGTTCGGTTAAAATGTAAGCGAGTCTCTTACCTTTTTAACAATTTTTCAGTTATTCGCCTTTAATTAGTAATCTTCTTAATTGATAATAAAGGTTTGTTTTGATGTGAAATAAGTCTCTTTAAAATTGTAGAATGGGCTGCTTGTAATGGACGACCTCTTAATTTTGAGATGTCGTCAAGTGACAAGAACGACGCTTTTTAATAAATAAAATTTCCTTATAGCCTCAATTTTTTTTTATATTTTAATATATTTCATTTCTTCTATCATTAAATACAGATGCTTTCTCTTTCCTTTGTAATATTTAAGTTGATATTGATCTTAAGGATAAGTTTCGAAAAATGAGTACTTGTCACGAATTCTATTTCCTACTGATTATAATCTAAGCGAGTGTCGTGCGATTCAGAATTTTGATAAGAAGTTATTAATTGCGTCACATTTCTTCAGAACATAGATATCAAAAGCTAATATTTCACTGAATCTTTTCCTCTTGAAAAAAAAACTTGAGAATCCATATCAAATTTATCTCAGATCGTGTTAATCGTAAAATGTTTTTAAAACGACGCTTATAATCTAATTTTTTTTTCTGTCTTTTATAATTGTGTTGTGATCTTTTGAAGCCGTCACTATTACAGTTATTCTTTTGAAAACTCAATACCTGTAATGAGGATTCAATCACATATTGAGGTAAGTGGATAATTTGTCAATGAAAATCAGCAGTAAAATTAAGCTCTTTTGAACTGTGAACATCAATAAAAAGTAAGCGCTAACTTTTCAAATACTATATCTTTTATTTGCATTGTATTATTTATTTGTGACACAAAGTAATGAAACAGAATAAGGTAGCCATTCAGGGATCGTTTTACTTCTCATGAAAATAAATAAAAAAAATCGCAACTTGAAACAATTCATTCAAATCAAAAATACATCCATTTTTACACATCAAAGGAAAGTAAACATTGTCACCACTTTCGATCAGATTTCCTACTGCTCTAAATAATGCCTCCATTATTTATTTAAGTACTTTAAAGTATTATTTAACTTTAATCTGTTAAATATTTTCAACTTCTAAGCAAACTAAAACAATTCTATTATTCAGAACCAAAATATTTTTTTAACAAAATAAAGTTGCAAATGCAATAAAATATAGCAAACGATTTTCTCCAGTAAAAAAAAATTAATAACAATATTATAAAATAAATAAATTTATTTTCCAAACGATTTTTGTCCTTGAGAAAGCAATTAGTTAGTGGAATACCAATATTGCTTTTGGCTTTCCAAAGTGGAACATCTATAGGAAAAAAAATACCAAAATAATATGAGTTTAAGGGATAAAGAAAATGTATTAAGCGAAATTAGTGAAATTTTTAAAAGGATCTATAGTGAAGATGAAAAAAATCGTTTATAAAATACTCAACATATAAGCCTATTTAGAGCGTTTTTAGGACCAGGAAGAGACCAAAACAGCCAAATATTATATGGAAGTTAAAGCTTTGGAAAAAGAATTTAGGGATCTCTTCGTCTAATTTTAAAGAGCGGGAACCGAATTTGGAATACATTTTCAGACAAAAACCAATCTCCCCGCACGAAGAGAAAAAAATGGTTAAAAATGAATACCCAGACATACTCATTTTGAAATGAGTGTGTTTGTATCAGATTTCAATGTCTATCTTCATTGAATGTAAAGCATTGAATGTATTCAAAGCAAAACAAAACAAAATAGGAAATCAACACTCTCAAAAAATTATTAGAGATATAAAGACTACAAATGTCCCTTTTATATACTGGCTACGTGTTTTAAAAATTCGGGCTCAAAAACAAATATGGTTTGCGTAAATATTTCGAACTATATTTCGCATTTACCACGCTACACGTGGTAGAACACATGAATATTAAAATGAGAACGTACAATGATTCCTTTCTTTACATTTTTTTTGAATTATTGATAGCTTCAGAAAAATTATGTTATATTTTAAGTATTGTTATTGATTAGTTTGAAAATGATTTTCTGTGAGTAATTATTTGTGAGTTATAAACCATTCATAATATTACATTATAATCGTGTCTTTAGTAACTTCTTGACTTTAATTTGCATAGTTCAGTTTTGAAAATTATTTTCATACATGTAAATATTTATGTATGACACTTATATCTTATAAAATAACATTATAATACTCAAAAGGCAGTATTGTGAAATTTCAAAAGTTTTGAGCCCCTTTGCTACACTTTTTTATCGATGACTATACAGCGATGATGCTGGACAAGAATTCCATTTTTTTAACTTCGTAAGTGTGTAATGTAACTTAAACTGTCTTTTTTAATTGACAGGGAAATTGTTATATATATTTCATCTTGTTTTAAGATATATATTTGTGTTTAATGTATTAAAGTTTTACCATTTACGAAGAATTGTTGAGCATCAGTTTTCCGTTCTAATAATACTGTGTGGCGATCAAAAAGTTAGAAATTATACACACAGAATAAAATGTTGTCAAAAATAACAGTTATTCCTGATTATTCTTTAATGAATTGAAGTAAATTTCAAATGTTTTATGACAGGAGTAAGATATTTCAGAATCTGAAACTTTTTAGAAATACCAACAAGATAAATATAAAACTAACTTTGAAAATTGGTGGCAAGCTGTAATTAGATAAAATATTACTTACGAGTGTATTCTTTTAATTCTCTCGCATCCGGTTTATTGCTATCAAATAAATGCACTAGAAAAAATTTGTGAATGCAAATACAGATTTCACCGGATTACAATATGAAATTCGCGCATACAATATGCGTAATAGATGGGATCTTTAAACAACAAAGAACATTACTTTTTTTTAGTTTCGTTCCATTATTTCGTTTCTGTTTATGAAATAAGTACCCAATCGCACAACTCTGTTCTTCTCTTCAAATAAATAAAGTTGTGAACTGCATCAATAACTTCCACAAACGCATTTAAATCGGGAATTCTGTGCAACCTTTCACTGATATTTGAATAAATGCTAATTTTAACATTTACTCTTGTCTCTTTAAATAAATAAAATTTTAAAATCAGTATTTTCTGTTAACACATTCAAATTAGCAATCTACGAAATCTTTCACGGATATTTGAATGAATTTTTTTATACTTTCTCTCAATACCCTTCCTTAACAATCTCCTTGCATCAAATGTATTATTTTACAACGTTTTTCTGAATTTCACTTGGTGTGTGTGAGAGAGTGTGTGTGTGTGTGTGT
>BMAW01104151.1:0-17908 GCA_019974015.1 Nephila pilipes
CAAGAACTTTAACTGATTTGGAAATGTCTGCATTTGTTTTCTCAGAGTTAGAAATGGACGTGGAGTTTTCAATCCTTTAAGGCACTCTGTAGATAGAACACTGGATCTGAGAAGTTTGACAGAAATATCGGGTATCTGTGAAGATGTTTAAGGATTTACAAACTAATATACAGTTAGTCAGCTTTCATGGGGGAATACCATGTTTACAAGTTGACTCCACCGCACGGAATCATGGTTACTGGTGTTCTACATATTATCATTCTTCCTGCGGCTGCTGGATGACGTGCTTCAAAGCAGAGCGGTTACAACTCTAGATAAAAATTTAAACCGATAAAGCATATTCTGAACCAGTGTAGATGATATAAATAGCCGATAAAGTATTACGTTACTTTGACTGCTACAAAATTAAATTCAAACAATGAACATTATACAGTACAATGATTGCTAAAACAAGTTGTGAACAGCTATTTAACCACGTGCTAGAGCTCACTAGTTGAATTAGCTTAGTTGAATGATTGATTATTTCTTAATGTCGCATTTAGAAAAAACACTAGGGCTATTGACGATGGACCTCGTAATTTTAAACCTAGATCAAGAGATGAGAAAGATACTTAAGCTGACACCCCCCTCTCTAAACTTTCACTCCACGCCTTCGGGAATATTTAGAATCTCAACCAGATTAAACGTGCATTAGCTCCACTTCAATGCTGTTTGATAAGCACTTGAAGAACGCTTGCTGGGATTCGAGATCATTTTACTGTATAATACACTTTGCGTACACAATTGTAATATTGTGCCAACGTGATATGCAATCCACTAGAAAACAAGAAACGTTGTAGTGAAATGAAAACTGACAGCTACGATAAACACTGAGGGAAAATGCGGTCAGCTCTTTACGCGAACTGGTGGTCAAGGTCTATAAACTCCAGAATACAAAAGAAATATCAAAAAATGAATGACTCGATTTGTGCCGGATTTTGGAATGTGCCAAACCATCGAATGAAAGATTGAAGAGAAGTTGCTGTACCAAAACATTCTGCTTCGTCTTGTGGGCGGTGGGCCATTGGCAACTTCATTACAGTAGCACGCTACCCATTCTTCACAATTAATTCAGAGTTTCCTGAAGAAACATTATAAATCGACAGGCCCCATGCCTTCCCGACATGCTCTGTGTGACTTTTGTTTTTTCACTAAGCTGAAAGTGCCCATGAAACAGACCAGATATCAGTCCAAAGAAGACATTACGCATTATGTGATGGATCAGTTATGTGCCATTTAAAAAATATACGTTCCAACGCTTCTTCCAGGATATATATATATATATATATATATATATATATATATATATATATA
The DNA here is from genome assembly GCA_019974015.1 of Nephila pilipes. Taxonomy (NCBI): domain Eukaryota; kingdom Metazoa; phylum Arthropoda; class Arachnida; order Araneae; family Nephilidae; genus Nephila; species Nephila pilipes. Next base: position 1,354 of record BMAW01104151.1, read on the forward strand.
TATAATGAATAAAGGAAGGATGGTTTTTAAAATATAGTTATATCCTCATAAGTAACTTTTGGTTGAAACATGAATCATATTCCCTCCGTTCTTATTTAGTTGTCTACTATTTCTCCGAGGAAAATATTTGTTTTTGTAATAAATCTCAATTTAAAGAGTTAGGAAATGAGTTTGTTTAAATAAAAATAGCTGTTTAATTCGTACTTTACTTAGAATATGATTTTTCGATCTCTGAACACTTAGATATTAATCCAAGGAATACAGAAGAACTTTCAAATTATCTCAAAGGGAACCGAAAAAATATACATTAAAACACATGTTAACAATTATCAAAATTTTATTTGCCAGTATCAATATTTAAATTACATTCTATCTTTTCATAAAAATTTTCAAAGAACTATCTAAAGTTACTAAATATATAAGTAAAGAGTTTTATGACCTGGATCCCCGTATCGTTCATTCTTTGTTTTAGTTGAGAAAAACAGAACGCAACTGCAATTTTAGTGAAATAAAAAGTTTTTTAATGCTTAAAAATAAATATAATGTAAGTAGAAAAATCACGTGTAATGCTCAAAATAATTGATTGAAAAATATTAATGATGCGATTTAGTTTTGAAAGATTCAAACATTTTGAAATACCATAAATAATCTATAACATAACAAGAAAAAGAATAACCTAAAACTTTTACGCCTACAAAAGAATTTGATAGAAGAAAAAAATATGAGCATAAATTAAATTTAAAATAAAGTTTTCAAAGTTTAGTTTGTTTGACATTCGTTTCATTCATCATTTTTAATACATATATTTTGTTCCCCTTTTGAAATTAATATAGCAACTTTTTTTCCAGAAAAAGAAAAAAATACGCTTTTTTTTAAAAGCGAACAATAATTGAAATTAAACATTTAAGGAATACGAAAATTTTTAATACACTCTAATAGCTCTCATTTTTAAAACACAATTTTAAAATAACTTGCATTTAACATAAAATATAAACATTAATAAAATAAATTAAATTAGTTGTAAAAGGGATACATTTTTCAGTAACAAAGATGTTTATAATGTACCTAAAAGTCTAGTTTATTATGTAAATGTAATGCCGGAAAAACTATTATGAAATAAAATGAGGTAATAAAAGTTTTTATGTTCTCAAAAGATATGAAGAAAAAAAGCAAGAACAGACAATTTATGTGTTATTTTTCCTATTTAAAAATATAGTTTTATAAATATATGCCGTGCTAATAACTAAATGATTTCATTAAATTATTTTCTCATTTTATTTCATTCATTTGAGATAGTATAAAAAGAACGGAGTCGTTTGTATTTGTTAAATAGTTAAAAAATTCGTCCCTCCCCCCCCTTTTTTTTTAACTTCAATTAAGATTTCTACGTTAAAAACTTTTCTTTTGAATATGGATGATGTATGTTTTTTAGAGAGAAAGGAACGAGTGGATGGTATTGAATTTATTCTCGAAAGAAGAAAAAAACCATTCTGAGAGAGAAATGTAATAAAACGATATATTAAATCATTATCTTAAAATGCTAGAATGCATTGCATAACATAGTAACTATTTACAAACATCACTAACAAAACAAAACAAAAATTAAGTGAAAATTTATAATATTTTCTGTTCTTGAACTGTCTTTGAAGAACAAATATTATTTCATATAATCATATTGATTTTTAAAGCTTATTTCACAAAAACTACAACATTATTTTATGTTGTAAGAAATTCAATGATAGCAGTATGATTTTGTTATAGTTCAAATGTTCTTTGTTTATTGTCGAGGGGTTTTATTTTAGAGTTCTTCAATATTTTTCTTCCCATTTTAAGCAGATTAGAATTCTGGCAACTCAAATCAGTATTCGAAAAAAAAAAAAAAAGATATATATTTAGAATGAAAGGGGAGATTGGATAATTTATGTTTATTTGTATATATATATATATATATATAAAACATGTATATGCGGTTGATTTAATTCATGGGGGCTAGAAAATTGCTGCAAATATGGAACAACATTTTCCTGTGATTCTGACATAAAGCGTACATTAAAATTTTAACGTAATTTATAGTTTTGTGTAGCAGGGTATCGAGAAATATATGAGCAAAATTAGACCCTCCCCCCTAAAAAACAAGCAGACAAAAAATAAATTTTGTAATAACAAGAAAAACAATAGAAGCCGTTAATAACGAAAGAAATTCTTCATTAGAATCAAAGCTGACTTTGAGCTAGACATATCTGACACATTTACTTATGATAGCACATTTGATCTAATGCGTAACAAACGTTCACGCTTGTTATCAAGAAGCGATGAATAGTCGTTAGTAGTTTTATTCCTAATTTCAATTTGAATTTTTATATTTAGCACGTACCTATAGAATGAATTTTCACTCTACACTAATATTAACTTTTTTAAAAATAAAAATGAATTCATTTTGGTTTTAAATACGTAATATGGATTTATTATTACTTTTTTTGCACGGTTTTTTTGGAAAAATATTTAGAGTTTTTTCTTTTTACTCGATTTTCAAAGTTGTGGAACATATCCCCAATTTTACTATATGTCACATGTATTTCTTTATACGAATTTTTTTAGCATGGTTTTCTAAGAAACGTATCTATCGTGTAAAAAATGAATTGGGTATACACACACACACACACACACACACACACACATATATATATATATATATATATACATACACACAAATGTATATATATATATACATACACACAAATATATATATATATTATACCCACCCTCTCTCTCTCTCTCTCTCTCTCTCTCACACACACACATATATATATATATATAAACTTCCACACCACACCTAGGGAGGACTAGGGACCTCGACCAGATTTAATGTGCTCCAGTTCCGCTATATGGTGGGTTTTTAGTAACTCCCGGCTCGACGAATACAATACCAACCGCGAGATCGCGACTGGCTAAGCGGGATACTTTTAGTGTCAGCCGATATGTCCCAAAAGATGCTCCATCAGTCCAAAAATCGATCTGGAAATTCCATTCGCTTCAAACCTTGATCTTGTAGATATTCTCCTATAAGCCTGGCTCGATGAAGTTAGGAATTATCATCCATTAAGGTGAATTCATCTCCAATAGAAGCAAATTACAAATACATTCCACACAAATTGCAAAAGAGAGTATATGATTCGTAGTTTCCTCCGCTATAATAAGTGAACAATTCATTAAAAGTATTAAGATACTTATTATAAGGATTTTTCTTTACCAGACATTTATTAGCCTTTCATATATGTGGGGAAAGTCTTCTATTTCCCTTTTTTATTTTAACGTTATAACAAAACATTTACAATTATCAATTCTCAACGATGATTTAAGTTAGTCTGTCTGAGTTAACTGCACCTGCATACTTCCTATCGAGTACTGAGACTATGACAAATCTATCTTCGGTTCAGGAACTATTTGGATGAAAAGTTGTGCTTTTCCAGCAAAGCTTAAACGCAGGTTTCTCGTATATTACACACATTTTCTGCACATATTTTATTCTAAATGAGTCTTCAATATGGCTCCCAAAAAGTGGATAGTGCAAGTGATAGTGCTATTAGGAAACTTAAACAAATTACTGTCGAAAAAGAAAGAAATCATAGATAAACGTATAATGATGGTGTTCGTAGCTAGAAGAGTGAAGTGCAGGAATTTATGAAAAACATTAGCCTAATAAAATAGATTAGTTAACACTGTTAACATTCTAAATGATGACTCCCTTCCAGAAAATTCTTCAGAAAAGCATGAAGGAGTAACATGATAAGCAAGTACATATACTTCAAATGACTTTTATCAGTCGTTGCGAATGATCCAGGACAATTTAATATTTTAAGACATCAACATATATCTGTTATTCATTGTAGTATTCCGTCTAAGAATATCCTTCGTTCAAAGGGAACAGAAATCAGATATGAAGTTTGTTCAAATATTTACAGAAATAATAGCTAATGGACATAACTGAAACGATACAGGAGTATCAGGAATTACCAAGTTAGTATGGAACACAAAGTCAAAGAACAAATGTCGAATAACCTCGTAAACTTCAGAGCAAGCAGGATTCGAGTATCCAGAAATAGGCCACAAAGAACTCTGGTTAATTGTGTTTCGAGAACGTTGAATCATCTGGTTCGATTCATCTTCTACTCCTCTAGGAGGACTTCAGAGGGGAAATCTAATTGGAAAGTTGTTGGAGGATAGTAGTTATACAGATCTTCAAGGCAAAAACTCTTTTTTCTCTTCTGTTGTGTTCTTATGGTGGATATACGTGGACGACAACTAATACCACCACAACTTCACACTCCCTCGTAATCTGCATATCTGAGAGGATGCAGTACAGTGTCGTTCTAACGTGCCGCCACATTGCAAGATGAGAAGGTTACAAGTGGTTTGTTGCAACTTTAAAAATTTACAATCATTAGTACAATACCCTGACATAAGTTCTGACTCCAATTCAGAAGACGAGAAATATCAAAGACAGATTGGACAAATTCATACCAACAATAATGATAATTTATTAAAATCATTTAAAAGGATTAAACATAAGGACAAACAGAAGAGAGAAACGTTAACCCAGAATGCAGTTCCTCTTTCATTTTTTATATGTGAACGCCCCCACTCTGTATTCATTCCAGTTCTATCTTATACAGCGGTAACAGAAGGTATTTAGTTCACTTCTTTTACACTGACTTGCCTTGTCAGAATAGCCGGCTCGACCCCATAGTGGTAGAATAGTAATAGGTTGGTGGTGATCACCAGTCGCCACAGGTTCGAGAAGGGCCACCATATGGAAAAGGCATTTTTTCTGGATCAGCTTCCTGACAAGATTAGCCATTGACTTAGAATGTATACTAAAAAAAGCATCAAAATCAGAATTGCCTAGCGTTGTAATGGAAGCAGACTCTTCTTCCAAGTAAGTGCTACCTGTAGTCGTCCTCCCCTTTTCAACAATCAACTATCTATACCAACAATATTAACCATTACAAAGCTCAAATGTAATACTGAACAAGTATAATGCATATTTTTGTGTTATTTCTTCAGTTTATTAGCAACCTAAGGGGTATTGTTCCAGGTAGGGCATTTTGGCGTACCAGATCACTTTTCAGTTTTTTTATCGTTAGCTTCAATTTTAATTTTATATTTATCTTAAATATATTCAATTTAATAATTTATCGTTTGCTTTAATTTTAATTACATTTAGCTTAAATATATTCAATTTAATAGTTCAACGATTGCTTTAATTTTAATATCGGAAAAGTTTACTGTTGTCCATTTCTCGATATTTCATCGTTTACTTTAATTCTTATACTTAATTGAGTAATTTAATAATAATTATAAGAAAAGAAATGCACCTTGGGTGGCTAAATCTGTTCTTTGCAAAGCATTGCATAGAAGTTTCTTTGTTTCTTTTCATTTAGGAACTGAAAACTCTACAATTATTGATTAGTATTTAAATGATTTTTTATATTTTTTAAAGCTTTGGTTAATTTTCTGTACTTTTACTTTGTTTAAAATTGAGTGTCTATGGACTTGTTTATTTCGGGTTTTTTTTTCAATATCTTGTTCCTTTTTTCTCCACAACACTCATTATTTACTTGCATTGCGTATCAGTTTGTCATAGATTATTCATCAATTTAATTATTCATCAATTTAATTATTCATCAATATATTATTCATCAATTTAATTGTCATACATTATTCACAAAATTAATTTGGATGACAATACAATATAAAATTAAAACAATAAAAAAGTTTAATTTAAATTCAAAAATAATTTTTTTACAAAAAGCAGAAAATAATATACATAAATTTTAAAAAGCAACACTTTTATGGGTCAAAATATTAAAATAAAGAGCTAAAAAACAAAAGTAAAAGTGTAATGAAAAATGATAAATACAAAGTTAACACCCAGTCGCATTGATTATGATTTCATTCAGATTGATGTAAATAATATAAGCTATATGTAAATAATATTAAAGCAAACGATAAATTATTTAAGTGAATATCTTTAAGCTAAATACCATTAACATTTAATCGAAAGATAAATTATTAAATTGTATGTAAGAAAATGTAACATGTAATTAAAATTAAAGCAAATCATACATTGTTAAACGAAATCTATTTTAAATAAATTGGAACTATAATTAAAGGAAACGATAAATTGTTAAACTGAATATATTTCAAGCTAAATGTAATAAAAATTATATGTAATTGGACATAATATAAGCTACATGTAATTGAAGTTAAAGCAAACGATAAATAATATATATAATTAAACTGAATATATTTTAAGCTAAATGTACTCAAAATGAAAAGAAACAGTAAATAGTTAAAATGAATATAAAAGAATACAGAAAAACTTAACATTTAGCCTATGGATAGAACCGTAAAATTAAGATATTTGAATAACATCCTTATTTAATAGTGAAAATTACCAAGCGCTTATATTTAACATTAGAGCCACAATCATTGAGTAAAATTTAAAAAAATATAGAAAAATTTAACATTAAGTCTATGGATAGAACCGTAAAATCAGGAAAAGGAACATGGTTATAAAAAAATTAATTTATATATTAAAAAATTGAAAAGTTATTAGATACAAGAAGTTGTCCGGGACAACAATTTATAGCCAACCTAAAACAATAGCCCCTTAGGTGGCTAATAATTTTTTCTTCGGCTAGTAAGAAATTAAAGGATGATCACGCACAGCACTTCAGTTTTTAGTCAAAAACTTTCGGCTGTATTCAGTCTTTGCTTTTTTTTATTTATTTATTTATGATGATAATGATAAACTGTCATTTTTTGTACATTCGCCTTTAATTTCTTACAGTTAAAAGAAAAAATTATTAAATATTCCATTTACTCAAAATATAAAAATGTTACCTAACACAACTACTATCTATCAAAAACTGAATTTTTTTCCAAAAGAGATATGCAATGGACATCCAATTTAAGATTCCAAATACTTTGAGAATTTGTAATTACTGAAATAATTTTCGACAGTTTGTTTGCATCTATTTTCAAGCAACAATCATTACATCTACCTACATAATTAAATTGCTAAAATTGACGACATAAGTTTTTTTCAAGGACTCAAATCTGTCGGTTTTGACAGGTAGTGTGAAGGTTTCAAATGTTTCAAACTTATAATTACAGCTTTGTTGACAAGGTATCTTAAAGTAGATGAATAATGTTAAATGCAAATTGATAAACAATGTTTTTATACTTTATTTGTTTACAAATGTTTGCTTATGTTCAAAAAGATCGATCTTTTTACGAATGTCTGAAACAATTCATAGATTTATTGTATAATACTTGTAATTCTTTTAAAAGTTATAATAAAAAACAGGATCGAATAATTTATTAAATCCATTTCAAAGTACTTTTCCCGACACATATATTAAAGTAGCAAATAACAGTGAAGAATCTGGAGAAGAGTTTTTTTTTAAAAAAAGAAATAATTTTTTTTATTTGTTTGAAGCTGACGACATCCATTTTAAATTTATTTTCCCGTTTAATTATTTGTGTGGGACGCAAACGATGTTTGTTTTGAATTGATTTTCATGTAATTAATTATTTATGCATGATATAGACAGTATTTGTTAATCTGCTTTTCATGTGTTTGATTATTTTGTATAATACAGGTGATGATTGTTGAAAATGCATAGCATCACATTGTTCTTAAATTTATTTTTTCGCAGAGAGTCTCAAAGGAAAATTCGAAATCAATTAGCTTAATTAATTAATTTTCTCAAAGGAAAATTCATATTCAAATTAATTCTCACTCCCGAATTCAATTAGCCTAAAAGACTCAAACTTTTCAATTTTGCAATATCTTTAAACAGATGGTGCAAATTTTTTTGGAAGGCGTCAAAGAATATCAGTTTCCTAATTATGATCTATGATAATTATTTTTAACTTTTCAAATCAATTTCTCAATGAAACGGTATTCAATACCATACAGGGGGGGGTAAAAAGTATCCGTGTTAATGGAAAAAATGGTTGTAACTTTATTGTAGCATTGCCCATTGATCTTTTTTCCTTTCTCTAAAAGGTTCATAAATATCGCACTATTTGCGTCCCGAAGCATCGTCGCCATAACTTTTCTGACCGATGAGTCCATCTGATATGAAGAAGGTTCTCTGCAAGAAATCTATTATTTTGCTTGGTTTCCGGTGCATAATGATGAATCCAGATCTCACCGAACGCCGATAACTCGATGCGGCAGCGATAAAAAAAAATCTTTTTTTTTTGTGAAATCTGTTTTGGCAACCCTTAATAGTTGGACACATATAATAACAACACCAATTTGCTTTGATAATGCCATGTGTCGTTAGAAACAAGTAATTTTTGACCCAACCTCGCGTATCTGTTACTTAGATTCAGTTAGTCTAAAGATTCACAATGTTATCTAAGAAAAACTATTCAATATTATATTTGCTTTCAAAACCCTTGCTTCAGAATTTTGACTAACTTTTTATACGAATATACTTAATTTTTTTATATCTATCAGACACAGCACTCCAGTCTATATTACGATCAATCTAAATATCTTCATGCCTTAGATGATGTCTGTAGGTGTGTGTCAATTCTTGGAGGACGCTAAGGCTTTTAGTTATTCAGAGTACCTCCAGAACTTCAAAGGGTGCCTGTGATACCTTTCAACAAAAATACTTGCAGCACATAACAAGAATAAAAACATTTACTTGTGAATCTGGAGTTTAAATAGACTCTTACATTCAAGGAAAAAGCTGAAGTATTATTTTTTCACATTTATATTTCATTAAGGAGGAAATTTAAAGAGGGAATTCGATAAGATATGCTTATGACACGATGGTATTGATATTATAGAAATAATTCTTGAATATAATCGACTAGGATTCCATAGTTTTAGTTCCATTACCCACACCAAAGAAAGAAATATTCTCTCTCCCTTTTGAAGACTTCTGGTGTGAAGTTGATCTTGGCCTTCTCTTTGATCTCTTTTTTATGTACGATAGGTTTTTTTTTATTATAATTAGTTAACAGCTTTCCAATATCCTATATAATTATTTATAATGGTTTAAGTAATGCATATTTTGGAAATATCATAATTTCAAATATGTATATTTTTAGTCTAATGCTAAAATTTCGTGTGCTGTTTTAAGAAACACTCATTGCTATTGATTTTCGCCAGATACAAAGATCGGCTAACCACAATAGAAATTTCTCGTAGTTTTGAGCCCCGACCAGATGACGAGGTCAACACCTGGGTTAAGATTCCATTCCTAACATTCACACCATCCCAACAGGAGAACTGTGAGTCCCTTCTGAGACAGCGCGCATCGAACACTCTGATCTCCTAGGTTCCCAATTATTTCTAGCCTAGCATTTCTTTGCTCAATAAAAATTACTCTTCCCCCCCTTCTCGATAAGAAAATACTCACAGTCCTCTTTTAAGAGAAAAACACACCAACTCCCGTTCTTTAAATCAATAATAGTAATTTAATTGTAGAGTGTAATGTCTACAAGAGAGTCATGAGTGTGTTGTGGCGGCCCTCCTTGAGTCTTTTGCCACTTTCTTCCCACGCCATGTGACGGCACTCTTTACACTGCTTGCATCTTCTCACCATGCCATGAAGTTGCAAGAACCATTTGCACATTCTCACCTTGCCATTGAGGTGGCACTCCAGAACAACTAATTTCTACTTACGCGCAGTAATGCAAGTTGCAAAAGAATTCTGTGTGCGCATCTGAAGTAAAGCCATCAAAGAAACAACACTCACATTCGTAATACCAGCATCCTTATATTCTCTTCGCTCCCTTGACGACCAGAGCAGCTGTCTTTATCCTGGACGTTGTCTACGTTCATCCTGTTTTTTTTTTCAACTATCTAGGGGTTTTGTTACTTTAGATACTTTGGATTTGTTGCTCTTGCGCCATAAACTCAGTTCCTACCACGCTGACTCTTGCGCCATTGGATATAATAACATTCACTCACTCACTCACTCACTTACAGGAACTTCAGATTAATTAGATGACATCCTTTTATGTCAAAACTCCAATCACCATTCCCCCCCCCCACACATATTCTCGCTACACATAATTCTTGCTACTCAGCAACTGGCGCAGCCTAGCCCGCTGTGGCTCTTGTGCCTTAAAACGCAACCAATCTGCAACATTTCAGATTCAACGTCCTCGGCGCAGCCTCAATTTCTCTTTGGCCGCGTGTTGGACTATCTCAAACTCTTATTAGTCCTCAGTGAAGCAACCCAGAGTTCTCTATGGTCGTGTGCTGAACAACAGAATCTCATATTAGTCCTCAGTGGGGTTGCTCAAAGTTCTCTGTAGCTTTGTACTAGACTCCCGAATCCCACGTTTATTATCCTCAGCAGAGCTTATCAGACGCTTCCAACAGCATTGTGCTGGACAATCAAACTCAACCTTCTTCGACCACAACGCAACTTAGCAGTCTTTCCTGTAGCTTTGAGCAGCACTTTCAAGTTATTACTCTTTCAGCGTCAACAGAGCGATGAACGCACCAAAGTGCTGGTATTCGTGAAGAAGCCTTAAATGAAAGTGGACGCATTCGATTATGTCGAATAGATAATGTAAAATAACGACGTAACTCTTTAAATTAGTACCTTACTCTATATTTTTACTGTTATGTAATTGAGTAGTCCCAATTTTTAAAACTATTGTGTGATTTTTAACACCGAACCACAGGTATCCCTGGTAGTGTTGCCCCTTTTAGTAAAATGCTCAACAAAGGAGTGTATCGAACTTGTATTCGATAGCAGTTGTAAGAATTTTCAGATCTTTAAAAATGTTTAAAAGTACTTCAGAATGTATTTTCTTCAATCACCTGAAGTACTTCAGAAAAGTATTTTTAAAAGATAAAAATCACGCAGAAATTTTGCTCTCTCTCTCTCTCCCTCTTTTTCGAAAATATTTTATTCCATCGTGCAATTAAAAGTAATAATCTAGCTTTCAGGAGAAAAAAAAAGGGAGTTCTGTAAGATTAACAAGACGTTCGGGAATGAGCGGTAGCATATCGGCAGATACCTTAATCAGGACTTAAACACGTGACTGATCTGTCCAAAATTTTTAAGCATAGACTTTGTAATTAAATCAGAAAAAAGGCAATCACATCGTGCTGCACTGCACATATTCTTTCATGTGCTCAAAAAGGTATTTGGAACAAAGCTATAATGTACCAGTATTTACTTTTAAAACAGGTTCATCTTAATGAATATACATTTAAAACTATATATTGCACGAAGACTTTTAGTTTTAATAAAGCTCTTTATTGCGTTCTTACAAGTATTGGTTAGGTGGGCGGCAGTGTTCTCAATTCCCCCTCGAACCTCTCCCCCCCCTTCGATCTCTTGAACGCCCACCGGGCGGGGGGCGATACAGACTGTATTCCAATCGTGCTCTGCGCGGGCCTCCTTAGTTGAACACATTACTCGACTCAAACTTCGCAGGTCACGAGCTCGATCTGTGACCACTCGGCTACCGCGGCAACTTAAAAATGCATTATATATAAATATATATATATTGTTTATTTTGCATATACGCAAATTTTAAAACTGCCTATTTCGCTTTTTATTTTAAAAAAAAAAGTGTTCACAAACGAGCTGTTCACTAACTTTAAAATTTTCGTTAGAAATAAACAGTTTTCAAAGCTGCTGCCACAATATCTTATTTATTTTAAATCTAAGGGTTATATTATTAAGATGCAATTGGTAATTATGCGACTGCATAATTAATTCTTGAAGAAATATCACCATTTGGAAGAGCTTTTGAAAATTCCATTAATTCCATCGTGAATTTTATAACATAAACGCTTCAAATATCTTTAATTTCATTTTCTTGTTCAGATAATTTAATTAAACAGTATGTGAGAAAAAATTATTTTAAGATGAAAGAATGGTTGGTTTAGACCATTACCTTCCAAGATTATTACCTTCATTTTGTAGAAAATTTAATTCAGTTTTAAAGTTAATTTAATTTTAAAATGATTAATTTTAACATGCATATTATATAAACAGTTAATTTATACATATTTTCTTAATTTATGTAGATATTTTTTTCGTATACTAGGGTGATTCAAAAATTACCCGTATTGGAAAGCGGAAATGATGCATTGAAAATGAAAAAAGAAAATGTCATATAGTATCGCATCCGATAAATAGTCGCAATTAATTTTCCGGCCAATGAGTCCGTTGCCCTTTTGGTCGCCTTGAACAACCCATTATTTTGATTTTTTTTTTTTTTTTTTTTTTGTTTTCTGATGCATAAAAATAAATCAAGGTCTCAACAACAAGGACAACACGACGCAAAGTGACAACTGACAATTCGTTGCGGCCGCAATCAAATTTTGATTCGGAAGCAAATTCGCGCCAAATCAGGACTAACCGATGAATAAACCGATGTCATACTTGTTTTGATCCCATTTAACAGGAGGCTGCCCACAATGAAATCACCAACTTGCTATAGAAAAGTAATTTCTCTTCCAAAACAAGTACTTTTTAGAATTATTCTCGTTTATGGCTTCCTGTATTAACGCTGATTCGGAATAATCTTTCCTATCAAACGTCATGCTCCTTATTAAATGCTCCTTATTAGTTTACATGCTCCTTATTAGTTTTATTATAAATTAATTTGTAATGCGAACCTATTGACGCGCCATATCGAAAAGTCAACGACGACCTTCTCGAATTGACAGATCGAGGAATTCAAGCAAAACTTGAAAAAAGTGGTTCTGAAAACGAAGAACCGAAAGCACTTGATACAGATTTTTTTGATGACGATATTTTGATGTCGTTAAAATTTGATGACGATATGCGCTATCATTAATTAAATTATAGCGAAAGTTCCAGATTTTGAACAGAGAGCAAAAGCAAGACGAGGTGTTTTGGATGTCATCTCCTACTACTGTCATTAGTTTAACAAGAGAAAAAAAAATGCGACAAATGATTACTACATGACTTCATCGCCAAAAAAATAGAAAAATTTCAGAAGAGTCAAGACCTTCATCACAAAAATAAACTTTATATTGTTTATATGTTATGTAATATATATTATACTATACATATTAATATAAAAATAACTGAAAATTACATAAAATTTATTTATTTTTGGTAGCGTGTTCCCTTCTCACAATTTCGAGTATGTTAAAGTACCTCGTTAAATTCTGTTTAATTAGCTCTTTGTCATCTAGGAACACATCCTAAGCCCTAAACGTGGTCTTATTGTATTTGTAGAATAAAACAACAATAATTAACTCATTGTAAATGTTCTAAAAACATGTTTTAATTTTCACCATATTATTTTAGTGTTTTATATCTTTTATTATATAAGTTTTAGTTATTTATTTTCCGAGATTTCAATTACCTCATCATAAACATTCCTGGTACTGATTACTGTAATTAGGCATTAATTACATTATTGATCCTTGAAAACTCATTTATCTCAGTACAAAACTAAAATTTCATAGTTTTTCCTGTCAAGATAACTAAAAATAAACAGTTTTTTTATATACCCTCATTAATTTTAATTTATATTAACTAATTCTGTCCAAACCACCCCATTCTGTTCTTTCCCTGAAACATATGTTTATCTAACATATTTAATGTGTAAGGATAAGAAAAACAAAAAAAAAAATTATATTAGACGCTTCGTAATTTCGATTCTGTCAAAAAATTGTGTTGTCCTTAATTTATAAGGACACAAACAGATGTGACAGGTCAAGCCCACACACACACATGCACACACACAAAAAACACTTCATTAATGTGCACAAAATGGATTCCGTAACGGGAAATGACTGCTTTTAACGACCAAGAGAATAAAAGTGTCTAATTATATTCATCTCCTTGTTTACGAAAACAATCCAACCGCATTTCCTGTCGCCAAATTTATGTCGCCCACCTCTTGTTTGGCGACAGGAAGTGGGGACTTACTGGAGTTGGCGAATTGAGCTAGGCGTGGGAGTACTTTTTCGCCCAAGATTGAATAAATCAGACAAGTGCCGGAAATTAGGGAAGAGAGCTCCCATCTTTTCCTGAATTTTCAAGAAATCTATTTCAATTTTCCAATGAATAGTTTTAGAAAGTTTTGAAATTTGTTCTTCCCCTTAAAGTTTTTTTTTTTCTTTTTTTGATCACGTCTGGGATGATGATATTTGTTTGACTTTGAGGAAAAGTTTGAGACCCATTTTTTACTTAACTGGGTTATTGATTATTGAAGTACTATAACGCCAATGTGTGTGTGATGCCAGAAAAATGTAATAAAATAGCATGCATCACGGGTTTTTTTATAATCTATGAACAACTTTGTAAAAACTTATACCAATCTTTTATTTATATTTTAGTTTAGCGTACGCATTGGATGATTCTGTGTCTACCTATTTCTGCTCCACGTAAAGTTTTATTGAACATTATCTTTATTATACACATGAGCCCTCCCTCAATAACAAGGAGCATTCTTCAGATCCTCAGTTAGCTTCGCAAGGATGATACACGGTCAGGTAACGAATATAATGTCAAAATAAATTTCACTCCGCTCTATGTAGTGTTTGTTTTGACTTTTGGATCCCTTTCCTGCAATATCAAAATGTGATTGATGTTACTCGAGTTGCCATTGCCGATGAGGGTCTGAAGTCCTCTTTATTGTACTCCGGAAACCCAGCAATGATCAAAACAATAGATTGCTTTCTATAATTCTTCTCGAAAGAAGACAAAGAAGGTCTCATCAGCCGGAAATGTCATGGCAGCAAATTTTTAGGATGTGATGGGTGTTATATTCATGAACTTCTTTGAAAAAGGAAAAATTACCTACATTGAATTATTATTCCCCAAAGGGTTCTTTTGAATCCCTCTCGTTTATATACATGCATACATAACTACATACACACACACACACACACACACACACACACACATATATATATATATATATATATATATATATATATATATATGTATATACAGTGTATTGTGTGTGTGTGTGTGTGACTCGCAAAATTCAGAATACGTCTCTCTTTCTTTACTTTGAAAATACAAACATATGGTAAAAAGTTTTATGTAAAAGTTTTTTTATTAGGAATGATAAATCACTCCTTAAATAAGATATTTATCCAAAAAATAAACATGAGTTAATATAATAATAAAATTATTTGTATCCTCTGGCTAAATGATACGAATCAATGTCACAAAATTAAGTATACTCTTCGTAGAAAATGAGCTCAACCTGACAAATTAGCAACTACTATTTTACTAAAGTTTTTGCATTTAAGACTGACATTGGATTTAGATCCTAATGTACAAGTTTCCTGTAGAAATATTAATTTTCAATCTTTAAAATGGGTTCCAAAATGGAAACTGCTGTTCAAGTTAGTCAGTTGATCGATAAAATGGCTGAAGAAGGCAAATCTCTTAGAAAAAATTGCAAAAGTAGTTCAGCGAAATCATTGATGTGTTCAAAAAACCATCAAAAAGTATAAAGAGTTGGGACACGTGAAAAATATTCCTGGAAGAGAATGAAAGGAGATCCCGGATGAAGCAACCAAGAGGAGGATCTTGTGAAAAGTGACCGAAACTCCAAAGGTGAGTGCTCCAAAAATTGCTGCAACCACTGCTTCTACGATACTAAGACCTGTTTCTGCAAAAACAATTAGAAGAGTGCTCAGGAAAGAAGGCTTTAATGTCCACGTGACCAGGAGAAAGCCTTTCATTTCTAAACGAACCAAGTGAAAAGGTTTCTATTGGCTAAAAATTATATTTCAAGGTCTTCAAACATCTGGAATCAAGTTATATTCAATTATGAGAGTTATTTTATTTTTTTTGGAAGTGATGGACGATGCTATGTTTGGCGGAAGCCTAACAGTGAGTTGCTTCCTAAAAACATCATTCCTGTTGTCAAGTGTGGAGGTGGCTCGGTAATCGTATGGGGATGTATGTCAGTCCATTATGTGGGAAGATTAGTGTTTATTGATGGGATCATGTACAAAATTCAATACTTGAGAATTCTGAAAAACTATTTAAAGCAAAGTACTGAAAATTTAGATTTTGAATTGAGTTTCATTTTTCAGCCTGATAATGATCCTAAGCATATTGCTAAAATTGTTCAATTGTGGCTGTTGCACAACTGTAGAATGCAGTTGCACAATCTACCACAATCATTTGATATCAACGTTTTTGAAATTTATGGTCACAGTTGAAAAAAATCAGTCCAAAAGCACGATATTACGAGTAAAGGTAATTTAAAAACTATTTTGAGAGAAGGATGGGTTAAAATCACGAGTGAAACAATACAAAACCTTGTAAAATCGATAACACACAGTCTGGGAGCCAAAATTAATTCGAAAGTTGTGCAACCAAATATTAGTTTGTCTTTTCATGTTTTCATTTAAAAGTCATGACAGGTGCATACTTAATCTTGTGATTTAATATGTTGTAGTTTCTACTTAAAATTATGTAATTAATTTATGAAACGGGTTTCATTCTTGTTTCCACATCTAATACATTTCTTAAAATATATTTTATCA
>BMAW01104152.1:11176-35816 GCA_019974015.1 Nephila pilipes
ATATATATATATATATATATATATATATATATATATATACTAATCTAGAATACATGAAATCAAAGTGTCGAAATATTTTTAATTCTTATACATTTTCCGCGGTTTATTTGCATGAAATTTGACGACAATTTTTCCGAAATAAATTTATGCAATAGTTCGAATTTCTATAAGCATATCGGACTACACCTTTATTATCCGCCTTATTTACAGTTCCGTGTTAAATTATAAATGTTGTAAGGCGATACAGAAAATGCTATGATTCCACAATTTAATAATCGTATAAACTGAAATTGCACAATATTATCCCCTCCAATTATAGAGTTTATATTCAAATCTACTTATATGGAAATGTAATTAGAAATTAGAGAAATGCTTTACACTAAAAATACCCCCAAAAAATTTAGTTTGAAAGCAATTTACAGCTTTAACAGACACATTTTCTTAAGACATAAGGAAAAAAAACGAAATTATTTCTCATGTTTATATTTCTAGATAGCTTATAAATATTTACGCTGTGTAAATACCATTTTTATCCTGTTCTCAGGGACTTCTCGTCTTATCCAAAAAGCCCAGTTTTAAAGTTTATTTCCATCGAAGAAAAATTTAGTTATTTGAAATGAACTGAATTCCAATTACATGTTTCTAAAAGTTATATTTCTTTATTCTGTCTAGACTTTTTGAAAGCATGTAGCTAATATATATTTATTTTAAATAAAGTGCTAGAGGCTTTTTAATTATTCCGATTAAAATTGTATTTCAGCACTTTATACAACACAAAACCACAAAGTAATTTCCCCCTAATATGAAGACTGATTTATTTATTTTGCATGAATACAGTTCTTTCATAAGCCTTGTGTGTCCAATGAAATTCTTTCTGAAACAGAAACAAATAGTTTCTACATCTACTATACACGAATTATTTATGTTGTTCCTCTGTAAAAGCAAAATGCCTTCCTGGAAAATCTTCCGTCTTTTTATGGCTTATTTTGGTAAGTCCACGAAATTCATGTCATGTAAGAAACCCGACTCAAATAGAATGCATAATGAATAACTTTTGAATTTATGCAAACATATAAATATGATTTTAAATCTTGAATATGTATGGGTAGGTATTCATACTACTGTCTTGACTAAACTAAGCAGTGCGTGTGTGTGTACAGTGAATTTATTTGACTTTCAAAGTTTATTCAAAAATGAAGCTTTAAACTCAAATGTCAAAGATGTGGAAGACGCTCCGATTAAATCAATAAAGTGCATCCAGTTAAATTCATATGTTTGTTTATGCGCAAATATTTATAGAGACTCCTTAAAAATTTATTACATTGCATAGGATTCTGGACTGTTTTTCTTGAGAACACATTTAAGTATACCCTTTACTATTTAGTAAGAATTATTAAACATTAAGGGTAAGTATTGCCGTAACATATATCAATTTATAAATATCAATAGCGAATATTGTTAAAAATTGCAATTGATGCCTTCAAAGTATGTCAAATTTTAATGCCATAATAAATTCTGTATTATTGTATCTGTTATGACGCATCCAAAGTTTCATAACATTCTTAAAAAATTGAAAAAAAAATTCTAATTATCATGATACTATGATTAGATATAGTAACATGCTTAAAAATTTATTTAAGAAAGAAAAGAGAATTAAGGAAGTTTGAGTGAAGTAAATGTATTTGACGATGTTTAATGAACTAATTTAAAAATCATTCAATTAAGTAACTCCAGGGATTGAATATGTATAGAAAATTATTGGAAAATAAAATTTTGAAGATTTATCATCTTAGAAATTAAATGAGAAATCACTTAAAGTTTTTCTTTAATTTTTAATTTGCAATTATTAAAAGAAATAATTTGAAAAATTATTCTCTAGCTATTTAGCCCATAAATTATAACTAAATAGTATACAGAATGTATTTGTTGTCTTCTTAAAGATTTGCATTTTGTGTATTATTTGATGAAACTGATACTGTAAAAGCCTCTGAATTTACTTCAATGGATTCACAAATTTAGTATGACTGAAAAATAACTTACGAATGCTAGAGCAGAAAGTCTTACATAAAATAAAGTTATTTGCAATTCTAAAAATTAATGCTCAATTCATTAAAATACTTAAATGTTTTAATATAGGAGTATTATGCACTATTTTTACGTACATACATTGTCTTCTACGGTATGTACAGGTATTTATATAGTTTAGTTAAATTTTAGACCAAAGAATAAATTTTTATTATGATAAATCTATGCAACATTATTAAAATATAATAAGTAATTTTTATGGAATGTATTCTTACCATCAATAATTTTTTTTTTTGTTTACTTGAAATAAATTACTTGAAATAAATTTTTGAATGCATCGCTGAGCTGGTATACTTAAAGGTTTATGACTCAATTTCAATTGTTAGTTTAATATTTCAGAAAAATTAACTTCAGCACATGAAATAAAATCACTAAAAAACTGGTTTGCTATGGCAATGAATTGATTAAATAAGTAATTTAGAAAAACTGAATAATTATTAGCATCAAAAATGTCTATTATTCACGTTGTATTTTCGCTTACATGAGTCGTATTTTTTTTTAGTGTGAATATTAATTACCATCAAATTTTCTTACAAAATACCTTTTAATTTAAGAAAGAAAATAATTTATTCCCTATTTTTTAATCAGTATTTTAAATACTTGAAACATATTATTTTCTACACAATACTTACAGAAATCAATATAAAATATTTAACGAATACAAATTAAAAAAATCCATATCGAAAAATCTTATTTCAGAAAACGAAATTTTAAATATTGAAAAAAATATTTAATATGTAAAAGTTTCATATTTCTAAAGCAATTAAACCATAAGATCTAAAATTACTTGAAATTGTCTATATTAACTGAAAATATATTTAAAAACACTTTAAAATTTGGCATTTAAAGAATCATAGTGTTGTATGAATGATCTTAAAATTGGCCTAATTCTTATCCATCAATCCGTATGACTATACTCATATTTATAATTAAATCATTTGCAATAATCTTAGAATAGTTTTATTTTTGAACAAAAAAAATTAAAGAATTATAATTTTGAAATACTGAATGAAAAAAAAATTGAAATTCTCTTGGGGTACGACTCTAAGCAATATTTGTAAAAATCAATTATAATTTTTCATGTAGATTTCTCATTCTGTATGCAAAGTGTTTTTGTGACACCCTTTGAATATCATAGTTGGGCTAATCCTAATAGTACAACTATCTATTCAAACTAATACTAGGCTCAATAATTCTTAAGAAAATTGTAAAGGAATTCAAATGGAAATTTTGGATTTTTTTTTAAAAATGAATGTTCCTTTAAAGCTATTGAATCTTGATTATTTGACTGCATATAGTTTCAAAGAGAATTTCATATCAATGACTGTAATTAATAACCTGAAGTAATATTTGGAAAATAATTTAAAATTAATACTGATGAATGCAAAATTGATTTATTCTGTTAATTGAATAAATCAAAAGGTAAATATTTATTGTATTCAGGTTAAATACGTTCAAGCATAAATTCTTCTGCTAGTTAGTCTTCATAATCATTAGATTTTTTTGTATAGTTAATTATTAATTTTGTACTATTTTTGTATAAGCTATAACAACTATTATATTCTAAAAGCAATTTGAACATTACCTTAATTGATTATAGGAATGAACTTGAAATCTATTTGCTTTTCTGTTCTGTGATTCTAGATTGCGTGTAGTTTTTCTACTTTATCCTCAATGAATTTAATTTCTTAATGCCGGAAAACTTGTTTAATGGGACTGAATGCTACGTGAGAAATTTTTTAAATTGGATATTAATAGATTAAATTTTACATTCACCTTATTTCAACTACTTATAAAGTAAATCATTTCAGGAAAAAGTCTTAGTTTTCAAACATATAATTATATAATATTTTTAATATTTTTTTCAAAATGTTTCATATTTTAAATTCCTACTACTTATACAAATTTTAATATTTTTCACCCTTTTTATCTAAATTGTTTAAAAGTGTTTCTCATACAATTTTGTGTATTTTTTTTTAAATACTGGTCTTCTTTATAATTTTATAATATTTTATAACTCCATTTAAAACATGCTATAATCAGTTATATCTGATTTTGAGGATTTCAAATGCAATTTCTACAATATTTATCTAACAGGATTTCATACATATATTGAAGTCATGTAATAAGGTAGTAAACTTGTTTTCAATATTGTGATCCTTTTAGAGTACTAAATCAACAGAAATAAATTTAAACAAAAGTTAGCAGAAATGCACTCCGAACCAACTAATTCCGGACTGCTTATAGGTAAATGTAAGAGAGTACATGATAGCTTTCCTCACGCAACATCTTTCTTCGGGCTCTTTTGTTTTCAAAACAACAATTAATGGACTCCTTTCTTAAAGAAATATAAAAATGAATAAATGTTACATTTTTCACAAAGAGAATGATATAACTTAAGCATTTTCCTTTTTTTTTTTTTTTTTTTTTTTTTTGCATTTGTCTTGTGCTTATTATATTTTCATAATGAGGTTAACAAAGATATTTTCATAAGAGCAAACAGGCAAACTTTAATAATATATCAGTTATTGAAATAGAATAGTGATGAGATTAAAAAGGTTTTTTTCACATAGAAAACACGTGCATTTTCCTTGTTCAGAAATTTATGCAGTATCAAAATTTATGCAGTTTTTATTTCAAAAAAGAAATGAAACCTTTAACGATTATTTATCATAATATTTGATAAATACTTATTTATTCTGAAAATTAATTGTAGTACCATTTCCAAATGTTTCGCGACATTTTAATTAAAATTAAACTTTCAAACATATTTAATAAAGTTCGTAAAAAGTTAATAATTATATTTCCTATCATAATATTCTCATATTATTATATTGTGTCTTATTATTGATTATTATATGTAAAATATGGAATTGTGTAAAGCTGAGAGATATATAAATAAAACAGTTGTCTAATTCATATTGCCTTACAAATAAAAAAAATATTTGAAAAATGGTAACTGAATAATATTAGAGCGTTGTTCGTATTACCTTTCTGTGACAAAAATACTGTTTACAAAACGTTCTTCTATTGATAAATGTTTCCAGTTGTGATTCAAACAGATTCAAAAATTCCTCGGCATGCTGCGTGTAAATTTAAATAAAAAAATAATAACCATATTTATATATTTAGTTATATTGAGCTGGGAAATGATGATCTTATTTGTTTGTATTTTTAGCACATCATAATTGAGTACTATTTTATTAGATGTTATTAAAATTGTTTAATTCGTAAATTGAAATTCATATGAGTCTCAGATTCTTAGATTCAATATTATACAAACCAAATTCACCAAAGTTTCAAGCCATCAGTGGTCGCGATAGCTTAGTGTTCATGGTCACAAATTCAGAACCGGTTCTGTTTCCGTCGAGTCGTTGGTTCGAGACCTGATGCAACTAAAGTCCAGTCGTCTAGTGCATCTGTTGCACAATAAATCTTTCGAGGCTCTAAGTCCACCCGAAGGTATATTGTGGAAACTTAGAGATGGATATAGCAGCTCAGTTGTTGTCCCCTCCTTTAGCGATATTCAAAATCATCAGGTTCGAAACCCTCGTATAACTTATAAGTGCAGTGTTAAGTCTCCAAGTGAGGTAGGACGCTAATTTTGATGGCCCTCTTGCAAAACTAAATGTATTATTTTAGAAAGCAAAAATTGTAATCAGTTAACTTTACAAAGGGTTTATTAAAGGCTTTCTATAAATTGTTGTCAGTTGCAAGAAAAAAAGGCAAATGCACGAACAGAGAAACTTAGATTTAGGAGCAAAACGAATGAAATTTGTCAGTTGTCAATTGCAGAAAAGATAGCGAAACACATGGACAGAGAAATTTGGACTCAGGAGCAGAGCAAATGAAATTTGAGGTGGAGGAAAGAGTAAACAAAGGATTTTTCGAGAAAGATGAATGGAATTTGAATTTAAGAAATTGGAAATTAAAGCTATAATATGGAAAATTCAGCTGTGGTAAGATAATAAAATATACGGTTGGTTTTATTTGATTACAGAGGAAGAAGAAGGTTGGTCGAAAATTGTTTGTTTTTGGTGGGACAGAAACATCACCTCTAAAATTTTTTAAGATGAAAATTGATTTTGGATGCCATGAAGAATTTCCTGTAATAATAATCTTTACAGCTAGAATATTAAGGAGAGACATGTTAATCCTTTAAAACTACTATGAAGCTTTTCAACCCAAACCATTACATTACATACATTATAGAGAAGAGCTGTTAGTAATAACGAGGAAAGATAGTCCAACAGAAATGAAAATTAAAAATCTGAAGACAATGTGTGAAGATCTTTCGGAACTCAGCTAGAAGATAAACCTAATGATGATAGTTTAAATTATAGTGTTCATGAGTGAAAGAGGGGCACGAGAATAAAGTCAGAGCACATTATGAAGATAATATGTCTGAATGATTGTAATGATAAAAATATGAAAGATGAACACGAAGAGAAGATTAATTCAGAATAAGTTAAGAGCAAAAACGTTTTTGAAGACAAAAGTGTTAGTCTTAAAGAAGAAAAGGTAAATATCTTTAAAAAAAAAGAGTCTTTAAAGAAGAAAATATTCCTTAAAAGGTAAAATGAGTCTTTAAAGAAGAAAAGGTAAATATCTTTGAAGAATGAAAGGTAAATGTCTTGGAAGATTAAAGATTTGATGACTGTAAGAAATGATTATGAATGACGATGAAGATGAAACAATAAATCATACAGAAGTAATGTAGAGAGAAGAGTAAGCGGAAAAACCTTAAGATAATGTAAAGAAAATCCATTTGTTGACTGACCATCGATGTATTCAAATTTCCTTCTAATATAGAACCCAATTTCTATTATGTGTTGATTTATATACTGCATGGACTTTAGTAATTAAGAGGATCAAGATATAATTAAAACATATTCCAAGAAGAAAAATAGCGGATTCACTGATGTATCATCTTAAATGATCCAATAGACCTGTCTTGAAATTTATACTAATTAGTTCATTTACACTATTTTTGCTTATTCGTATTTATTGGTACTTATATTTATTTTTATTCATTCTTAGTATAATTGTATGTAATCTCCAGAGAATCATGTACTGTATGGTATATCATCCGTTTACATTCATTGTATGTACGTATTATGTTTGCATTTCTTTGGGTAGGTAAAAAGGTGTGATTAGTTTGAGCAATATATCTAGTTATATATGTGGATATGTATATTATAATTATGATATCTATTTTGTAAGACTATTTTTGGCAACATTGTCTCTCAATTGACGAATGTGCTTCCTTTGAAGCGACGTGTAGTATTCCAAGTTGCCAAGTGAGTTTTGTCACTAATGTTGGCGGCTAGTGGAAAGAAACTGACGGTCTATCGACGTGAATGGAAAATGAATGAATTTGTTTTTTTCAGTTGAAGTTAAGGCTCACAAAGGTTGTGTATGTATGTCGTTCAATTTACTTATAATTATTAAATAAAAGTCGTTTGGGGCTTTTTTGGTGAAATATGGAGCTTCACCAGGTTTTGTGATGATTAGCTGAATCTTCTTGGTTGTATTTTGACATTAAGGTAAAAATTACCCTTAGTTTTTAATGTAATTATTTTGATTACTAGTAAAATGTTTCATAAATATATTTAGCCTATTTTTGAAACAGTCGTATTAAATTTATTTCTAATCTAGAGAATAAAAACTTTTATCTCATCTTTAAATGATATACTTGTTGTTTCAGTGTTATCTTTTTTATAATTTAATAAATTTTTTCGTTTCGGTTTCTAGTTTAATTTTTACGAGATATTTTTTGTTAGCATGATTTAGCCCGTCCGTCTTGAAAAGTAACTCAATACTTTACATCAAATAGATACATAATTACTGTGGTCCCTTGTACAATAAAAGTAAAGAGGAAACTTTTAAAATTCTAATTTACAATATTATGATCAATATGCTATTTTGTTTCATTTCCATTTCCTTATTAACTGTAAAATCAACTTCAATTGGGTTAATTAAAATAAAAGTGAACTACAGTGTTCTAAATTCTTATGGATGGATTTTTTTTAATTTTTACAACAATTATTTACTTAGCTTTACAATGAAGATAAATCATTTACTAAGTGTTCTAAGGAAATCACAACTTCACAGTTATCTTCTTCTTAAGAACTTTTACTTTAATCATTACATTTAAATTATCAATAATCTCAAACTTTAAAGAATATATTAGGCTTCAGAAATTTAAAGGTAATTTTGCTTAAGATTATTAATCTTGTTTTTGAATACACAACTTATAAATTAAAATTAATCACATTTTACAAATAGTTATGAAATATTATTATCGGTGAATCTCTTTGATATGATTACGAGTTATTCTGAAAAGAAATTTTAAAGCTAACTTACTTCGATTGGATAATAAATAGCATCACATGGACTACAACAAGAAGAAAGATAATTGTCTCGTGAGAAGGCCTTATAGTATTAATTTTAATTAAGGAATTTGATTAGATTAGAAATATACATTAAAAAAGAAACAAAATTTGACTTTGACAAAAGGAACGGTAACTATTACTCTTATTTTTTTGTAGATTTATGTCCAACTGATAAATTTAAGGTTTTATTTATGTTTCAAACAGCTCAAGTTTCAATTAAAAGAGATTTGGAAAGAACACATTACAATTTATTTATTTATTTTATTTCATTTCATCTATTCTCAAGAGAGTCTCTAACATACGCTTTGATAATTGTGTTGATACAAAACTAAGTACATACCACAATATCAAAATCTCAACTATGTCTGCTTTGGAATATAAATGTAAAGAAATTTAGAAAATGGAATTATGTATAATAATAAGTTAGCCAATATTTATTAACTTAACATTTAACATTAAATATAACAACTTTGCTTCTACAATTGATTTATATTTTACTATAAATGCATCTTATATCAAACAGGACGATCCTTTTTTTTTTTTGCATGATATTACTTTAAATTAAAAAAAAAAAAAAAAACTTCATGAATGTTCTTTGATTCAATACTCATCCAAATAAACAACATAAAAAGGTAATCAAATACAAAAACATATTGACTACATTTATCTTCACTAGCTTTGTTTAAATTTATTTGTAAGATTTATAACATATGAATTAACAAATATAATGTAATGAAGGAAAAAATACAATTCAAGTACTGTAATTATTACTTTGATAAATTGAAGTGATATCAATAAAAGTGTATTCATTATTTAGATAAATATAACAGAGGGAGAGAGTTTACCGAAAGCATATGTTAGGTTATGGACATAGTTTAACAAAAGGAACCCATTCAGCGTTTAATGTAGCTATATAAAAAGTATAGATATAATACAGCTCATTTCCGTTTCGTGATTATTCCCACTATTGGAATACTAGCTTCGTCAACTGAAAGCTCGTATGGCTACATAAAAGGATGTTCATTATTCTGAAGTCGCCCGGAGGAAATGACTTCAGGTCGACGATAAGGTATCTGAGGGATGGACGGTAATTACTTTGAGATGACCAGAGTCGTCAGATGCTGATAAGGGGATTTACTAAAAGAAATAGATAAAAGATGCATCTGGAAACATTTTCTTATTAACTGTGATTAGGTAGATCTTTAATGTTAATTGATGAAAAAAAATACAAATATTTTAATACTGTAATATCTTACCTTAAGTTCTAAATTTTTATATTCTTACTGGTTTTTTTGTAATGATATTAAAAATGGCGAATTATAAATATAATTAATTGGGAAAAGCAAAATATTTTTCTACTAAATTTTTCGTGTGGTGATATGCGTGCATATTCCGTCATTAAATATAAATTTTTATAATATATATTTTAAAATTAAATCATGAATTTTATTCGCGAACAGAAAATGCTTGTTTTTCACTACATATATAATACGTTTTCTCATTCATTTGATTATGTATAGTAATTAAAATGAATGTATGACTTTGAGTTCCTTTTTTTTTCACTGGATATTTATATATTTGGTTCGTCCAGAAAGTAAGTCTTCTTGAGGCAATAAAAATACGCTAAATATAATTACGAGGAACTATTTATTAAAGCAAATACGACTTTCTTTCAGCTAATACTCAACATAAAATCCACCGAAATTGAAGCATGTGTCAAACCATAAGACCAATTTGTGAAAACTGTTTAAATTGGATCAAACATGCGAAAACCAACTAAATATCGACATCGATGGAGAAATATTGCTCGGCGAGGACACTTTTCAGGTTTTAGATCCAGCGTATGGCAGTAGATCGATGGTTTTACGGTGATACTATAACGATGGTAACGACATCGTTGACCAGATCATCACAGCTGAAGTACAATGGATTACTCTTTCCGCCTTAAAACCAAGCGGCAATCAATGCAGTGGTGACAAAGTGAATCGTCGAGCAGAACCAAAGTCAGGTAGACTGTGTAAGGAGAAAATGACTGTCAGCGTGCACATGGCTGTCATATTTTGGCTCTGCTTTCAGGCAACGAATAATATTTCGAAATCGGTAAACAGAAATTTGTTTCACAGTATAATACCCGTTTCAATTTCAGTTCTTGAATTGAAATATAAGTGAAAGAGTCCTGTATATATTTCAATCATTCTTTCGAAGTAATTATGCTTCGTTCTTCTTACAGCCTCGCGCAAGCTTACTTTCTGGACGAAGCTAAATATCTGCATACAAAATTATTTAATATTAATTTACATTATAACATTTGATCCAATAAAAATCAAGTTGTGCTGAGTAAAACACAAACCGGCATAAATTCACCTCGTCTCTCATCTTTAAGGAAAAAGGAATTTATAACAGCTATAACGATAATTAAACATATTTAAAAGAATTATTCTTACCGAATTTTGTTTTTAACTTACTTGAGAAATGAAATGTATTTGAGTTATATAAACGTTATAAATTTTACCACATTCAGAGCTAATTTCTTCTAAAATATTAAGATTTCACTCTCTGAAAATGACGGTACACACATTTGTGAAAAATACTTTATCAGTTCAAATATAATTGAAACCCCTTAATTGATCAACTTTAAAGGTATGATTCTTATTCGTTTCCATTATTTCTAATTCAAACTTAATTAGTTTGGTATATGAACAACATTTATAGATATTAGAACATTGTTTACGAATGAAAAAAAACTTTAAAATTTGAGATTGAACTTTTACTAATGCATTGTAAATTTCAGAATATGCGATATTAAAAAATAAAGCTAAGAGTTTCTTACTTTTCCACTATAACAGCATGTTTATCACTTTCGAAATCTAACATAAGAAATCTTAGAATTTTAAAGAGCTTTAGAATTATAAAGAACCTCTAAAATCTTTCTTCAATTAAATTTTTGTGATGCTTTATTCATTAAAAATAATTAAATTTTAATTCTTTCTGCTTAAGATTTCAAATTATTTTCAGATTTAAATGAAAATAAATAACATTATTAATACATTCTGAATGCATCTTAATCCAAAAACTCCGTTTTAAATTTAATAATTTTATGTATCTCTTTTCATTAATTTATTTTTTACACAAATGTAAATATAAAGTTATTAATAAAATAATTTAGATAGATATATTTAGATAAAAATAATTTAGATTCTTTTCGTTTGCATTTATAACATTTAATTACATAAGTGAATTCCTTATTTTAATTAAATAAAAATTAATTTTTTCAGTTAGAATATTCTAATTTCAGAGGGATTATAACATCAATTTTTTAATTATAATTATTTTCATTATTTTTTTCTCTATGAGTTATAACGAGACTGAAGCTGCTAAAGGAGAAGTGCATATTCAAAAAATGCCAACACACGACAGTTGTTTATTGTTAAGCCTTCTCTTTCAAATGCAGTACCTCTAATTTCATTAAGCAAATCCGTATAGCCGTAGTCTTCGTTCGCATGGCAGCTGTCTTTTTTTTTTTCGCTAGTAAAATGATAAATGTACAATGAATTGTTGTGAAGTTTCTCATTAAACGTGGAAAAACTGTTACAAAAACTTAATAATACTGCATCAAAACTCAATAACTTATTGAAAAAATGTATGGTAATGAATGTTTACAGCGTGCTTGGGTTTTTAAATGGTTTATGCGTTTTCAAGAAAACCGAGAAGACGTTGAAGATGATTCACACCAAATTCACTCCCCTCAATCAAAAACTGATGAACATATTGAAATAATAATATTCAGGCTCGATTTGAAAATGGCTTAAGTATTGGTGAGATTGCTGAGTCTGTGGTTATTAACAAAAATTTCTTACGGCAATTTTTTCCTCCACGTTAATGAGCAGGCTTATTCCACATTCCCTGTCAAGGGGTTTCTAGCCTAGTATAGCCCCTCAATGTTAGAGACCATCCACCTTATTCACCGGATCTTGATCCATGCGTCTTCTATTTTTTTTCCTACTTTGAAATCTGAATTAAAAGAAACAACATTTAGGTCAGTTGAAACTGTGAAAGAAAAGAGGCACACGTCTTGAAATAGCTTAAAGAAGAAAATTTCCAGTACTGCTTAAAAAAAATGGAAGATTCACATGGAGCGATTTCGGGATAGAGAAGGGATGTATATTGAATGTGGTAATAAGTAAATAGCTATGACATCAAAATAAAGTGTTTAACAGCGTCAGTCTAGCTATTTAATAGACACATAATGTATAAGTGTTATTTTTCACTTTCACTTATGTTTCATTTAATTGATATGCATTGATGTTTATAAAATTAATTTGCCTGAAGTACCATATTAATTATGTATATGGAACAATTGTAAAGAGAACTTTCAATAATACTGCACTTGCTGTATAATTACACATATATCTAGTTCGTTTTGTACTTCATCCAACTCTTTCTGATTTTTGCTCAATCGATCTTCTAAAATTCGATTACTTTTTTTTCTGTATTATTAAAATATTTTTTCAACTAAAAACTCTCGTTATCAGTATACTTAAAGCATATATGTTTATGTTTTCTAATGTGTTTATTTAAGATAATAGAGTATACTTCAGTGATATTCTGTTGAATAATTATACGCATTACACATTTCCAAACATATTATATGACTTTATGAAGTTCAATATTTTGACAACACACAACAACTAAGTCATAATGGTCATACATTTCTTTGACCGTGACTCTAAAATTTGATTTGATTTTTCTAATTATACTTATATTTAAATTTCTGTACAATGTATAATTGAACTAGATAAGCACATTAGTTTTAATAAAGAACTAAAACATGAATAAACTAAACTCATTAATTTACAAGAACTGTTCCATTAAAATTACACTTATTTGAAAATATCTTTCAGTTACATTTCATGTCAGCTAAAATGGATATTTTTAATCCAATCATAATCCCAGAAAATACTTCTAAAATTAGTTATACTCTATGATGGTTATTTTCTAATTAGTATTTTCACCTTTGTAAAATTCTTTAATTTTAGAAATATTTTGCAACAAAGATGTAACAATAGTATACATTTTTTAGAATCCGAATTCTTACTTTAAATTACTTTTATACAAATTTATATATATATACATATTTGACTTTAGAATTTTTATACAAAAATAAATTATATAACCAGACACGTTAATTGTAAGAAAGAAGACATGTGTATGGCAACACTTAAACCAATATCTAACCACCCGTGGAATCAATAATACATAGCACTACCTTATCAAAATACATAATACCAATTCTTGCTTTAAGCTGTTTTTAAATATATTTATATTCATTAGTCTAAGTCTTTTATATTGGAGAAAATGTTATAAAACCGGCATGTTAATCTTAATTTAGAAAAGCATGATAGGCTATACTTAAATCAATGCATGACCACCACCAGTTCTAACTTTTAAGGTTTGAAAACATATTTCACACTTATTGTTGGACTGCTTACATCACACTGTAATCCGACAAAATAGTTCTTAAGTTTGACATACCATCTGGGATGTC
Source organism: Nephila pilipes (assembly GCA_019974015.1). NCBI lineage: Eukaryota > Metazoa > Arthropoda > Arachnida > Araneae > Nephilidae > Nephila > Nephila pilipes. The sequence continues at coordinate 25,202 of BMAW01104152.1, forward strand.
TCTTCTTCCATCTAGTTTCGTTTCGTTCTCCAATAGCTCCATACTTTCATTTGAGGTTAATTTATGAGGAATCTGAGTGAAATGCAGTTATTGAATTCCAAGATCCATTCCATTCCTCCCCTCCAGGGGGCATCCGAGTGCTTGCATTTCAAAGGGAAATTGTTACACCACTGTGCGTGTGGTGAGTCACAAACATTACAAGGCACCGTCAAGAAAACATTTATTTGAAGACAAGAGCCCGGTGAAAGGTAACAGGTTATAAACTCAAGTCTTCTGCTGCAGGCGACGGCAGATAATTAAGAGAAATGCCTCGTTGGCTTGGAAATACTAAATTGCTTCGGGTGAATTGAGAAAAGGTGGAAAACTCGTCTTACCATCTTTCACTTTTCAGATGAGTTGGGGCGGAACTCTCTTGCGAACAGTCAACGCTGCGATTTTTAACGAGGCAAATTGTTGTGAGAGGTTAAATCTGCGGTACTTTATGAATATATGGTGAAGCTATGAAGGAGGTAAGGTATGTTGGTTTAAATTAGTGTCTTGTATGTGTAATGATTTTATTTCATCTTTAATGTTACTATGGATACGTATATTTGACATGCGAACATGTAAGAATAGGAAACACGTTTTGACAGATTAATTGTAATATTTTAAGTTAACAAGTATCGTACATAAAATTATTACAGTATAAGAATTCGTTATTATTACAGTATAAGAATTCGTTATTATTACAGTATAAGAATTCGTTTTTAAGTAGAGATAAAATTAAATTTACACTCTGTAAACTAACATTACTTCTCTGACATTATCCATATTTTTTACCACGAAAAAGTTTTACATGTTTGTTAAACTTTGGAAACAAACAACAATGAATTACTAATAATGAACGCATTCACTAAATATAATTTGTTAGTAAGAATATAAGAAAAATATTCTATGAACTCCAGAAAGTTTATACATTTTTAGCATACTAACATAATTGTTTTAATAAAAAATTCATTTGTTTCTATTACGAGTTATATGTCAGTGTATCACAGAAAATTATAACAATGTATTTCTTATGAATTGATGTTTTATTAGACTTACCTTTGTTTATGTTGTTTATAGATATTTTATTAGACATAATTAATACCTTTACGCTATTATCAAAATTATAAATCGTATATTAACTATTACAATACAAGTTTTAAAAAATATACTATACAGCCGATTGATTAAATACATAATTGCTTATGATGATGCGTTTTTCAAACATCATGTTCAATATATTCTATATTATTTTACTATGGTATAATATTTTACTTCTAAGCAAAAAATAATAAAATTACTTTTATAATTTTAGTCACTCTGAATTAACTGCATTTCCCTCATTTTTCTGTCATTCTTTGTCTCATTTTTATTTTACTGCATGTAAACAACTAAAAATTAAAACTAAGCATAAAGCAAAGAAAAGAGAAACTGGTAATGATCCTTACATATCTAATACTCTGAAATTGTTATAAGTAAGACGCATTAAATTGGTTAATTTTATGAATAATATTGCCGTAAATTTACTTTTAAATCAGTGTTTTCCACGTTGTATAATATTTTTAAGTATTTTTTTTAAATGTAATAGAATAAAAGGTTTGTTTAAAGCATCCTGTAATAAAACTAAATTCTTCAAATAAGCATTTAAACACATTTCCACCATTCCGGGATTAATACGATTTAAAAATTAGACATTGTTTATGTATAAAAAAATGACTCCTCATATTTTTTTTTTAAATTCTGTATTTTTGGAAGTATCTTCTATATTTTCCTGTGCTTTATATATATATATATATATATATATATATATATATATATATATATATATTCCTGAATGTTAACCACGCTATTTAAAAAAGAAGAAAGAGTAAAATTCCGAAAATAAATTTTGAAGATATCTTTTTATGATGACATGTTATTATTGTACTTCCTTTTGGATGATTTTGCTTATTAATTTAATTTTTATGAATCTGTTCGTATCGGTGAAATATTTTAAGCAGAAAAATTTAGTCAACACATTCAGAAACAAAACAACAAAGGAACAAAAATAGTTTTGTATCAATGTAAACTTATTAAGTACATAATGTAATGGTACTGAAATGTATTATAAGAGAGAAAAATTTTCCTGTTTTTAACAGCAATAACTATTCTTATTCTGTGCTAAAAGATGTTTATTACTGTAGTTGCGAAATAAATGTGTGTATGGATGGCAGGAATTTAAAGTTGGAAATTTAAGTTTTTTTTCTTCCATAATATTACTTTACTTTTGAATGATAATAAGCTAAGGTATTTGAAAAGATATTGCCTAAGTCAAAATTGTGCTTTTCTCTTAGTTAATGATATTAATGCCAAAAACAGAGTTTTGTCAAATGGGTTTGTGCTAGATCTCTGATTATTCTCATTCAAGTAAGTTCAGATTATGTCAGAAGATAATTTGATTCTTTTTACTAGTGCAAATCCCATCTGAATTTAATCTTATGTGCACAGTAATACATGGAATTTATAGAAAGTTAATATTTGTATTCAAAAAGGAAAACTAATATAAAATTTCATTTTTAAAATGTAGCATTTATTTTGAGAGGTTAAAAACAAGTAATGAATTGTTAATCTAGATATTATAATATAAATGAAAAGCCTATAATGTAATATACATAAATTACAATAAATATTCTGTAAGATTTGCTTGCTATAAGTTGTTATCATTATTACAATTTAATTAAGGTATAAAAATAGCATATGATACAATTTTCTTATCACTGATAACTAACCTACGCTTCTTACAAGAATTTAGGGGTTTAGTTACTGAAAAATATTTCCCAATTTTTAAGCAAGAATTGTGTGTGTTTTTTATTTCAAGGGCAAAGAGTAGCTTTGTAAGATCATAAATAAAAAAAATCTTTATATATATATATATATATATATATATATATATATGTATACATATGAGTTCCGTATATCTCTTTTATTTACTTTTTTACAAAAGCACCTTCAATAACAAAAAATAAATTCAAGAATATACATACGAGGAGAAAGAAATACGTCTTCAAACTTATAAAGTGGGTTATCATACATAAATTAAGCATCTACATCATTTAAGTAAGTACTTTTGCTTTATGTAACCTGAATCTCCATTTACCAAATTATTATTCATTCTACATAGATTGTTATTGATCCAATTTCTAAATTGAGCGTGTTTACTGACACATTTCAAAACACATCTCCTCTTCCAACAATGTTTTCTTCCATCTAGAGAGCGAACCCTAAATCAAATGCGTCTTCATGCACATCAGATTAAGGATAAAACCATTGCCAAAAATAAGAGAGCTAAAAAAGAGAGAAAAAGTGAAATATGAGAACAAATAATAGATCGGGTCACGGGAAAAAGATGCCGTTCCCATGGGAACCCAAAAGCATCTGACTGATTGAATGCGATTTAATCCATTGAGCGCAAGATGTTGATACGTCCCTGCTAAAAATACAAAGAAACCAAGAGCTGCAAAGATACTGTTTTCTTTGTTATTTTTAAACCATTGGAGGAGAGAGGAAGACGGTGGATGGAAAATTTACTTTTCATCAAATCCTGAAAATCAGAGTACGAAAGGAAATAAGGGTGAATCGATTTTGTATCATGTACCCTTGAAATTTCAAAATAATCCTAGACTTGTGGAAAGGATTAAAATAAGATTTAATTGAAATGTAATACTATTATTTGGAGTGTAATTGTAGGAAATGTTTCGGAAATACTTTATAATGATTTTTTTTTTGCAAAAATTCCGGTTTAATACTACGAAAGGCACGATAAAAACAATAATATCTGGTGTTCCTGGTTGTTGGTAAAACTTACAAATATTAAGTTTCTGCTTAAATCTTACGGCATAGTTATCAGTTTGTAAGGTATTGACAAATATTAAAATGAATAGTAAAATTGTTGAAAAATGAATAATTACCAATTTTGTTAATTTTAGACAAAATGGGAAAAATTCCAAACGAGGAATATTAACAAAATCCCTCGTGTACGAATCACATTAAATTTTGGAGAAAAAAGGCATTTTAAAAACTTAAAATATCAAGACTTAAATGTTTCAGTTACTAGTAATAAAATTATTTCCAAAATAGAAATAAAGTACATAAATACAATTTTCTTGTGTTTTTCTTCCAATAAACTAATTAATTAAAAAGTAATAACACCATGTAAAAAAAGATACATTTAGTTATTAAAATTCAAAAATACAAACATTTGCAGAAATATTACACACACGCAAACACACATATATTTACGAAGGTGATTCAGAAAGTTCTAGTATTAGAAGGCAGATTACATGAAATACTGTTACCATGCTTCAATCTATTAAAGTAAGCCGAAACAGTCTTGATATTGATTTATTATTTATATTTGATTCGGTAGTCATTTACAGCCAAATCAAAATTTCATTGCTGCTCCTTAAAGTAGTCGACTTCAATTTGCGTCGGGTTGTCACAGTATGTTAGACCTGGATTATCTTTATGCACCGGCAATCAATCAAAAATCCAAAGTTGGGCAGTTTCAAGTGAATATTTTCAAAAACTGGAAAAGATAGTATCATCGACCGCAAAGATAGAACGAATAATGTTTTCGATCCCAAATACGAATACCTGAGTCATAGGCAGCTGTATAGTAAGTCATGATACTTACCATTTTTGATACTATATATATGCACATATTGCCATATAAATTTTAGCGCCAAGAAAGATTTCTCAGATTGTAACGAAACTTTACATACATAAGTACAACGTTGATGTAAGTAAATGATTACATAATCAAAGCAAAATTATCATTTATTGTAGGAAAAATTACAAATAAATGGACATATTAATATCCTATTGGGCCCCTTCTAGCATGAATGCATAAGGTAATACGATCGGGCTTTGAGGCATGTAACTTCTGTATGATGCTCTGCGACATCTTGTTCCACAGTAGCTGTAAACGCGCCTTTAATTTGACTTTTACCAAACTCGTAGGCTGTGCAACTAGCCGTCCTAAAGGATCCCAGATGTGCTCGATCGGTGAAAACTGGGTATACTGGTAATTACTGATCAAAACTGTAGCACTACAGGGAATTATATTACTGAACAAATTATTAAAATGACTAAAATATCATTTTAATAATTTGTTTATTTTCTTATTTTTTTTTCTGTATATCTGTGTGTGTGTGTGTGTGTGTGTGTGTATGTATGTATATAGATAGATATAGATATTCGTTATAAGGATTTGTTATGGAATCAATTTAAAATCTAAAGTTCATTGATATAAGCATTGGAATTTTGAACATGACTTAATTTTGTTTTTGAATAACTTAAAAATATATAGAAAATGAAAGATATTAGTATAGTTGAAATAATTTGAAACTCTTAATAGCTGAAGAATACCACAAATAATACTAAATATTCTAAAATAATAATCCAGTTAGAAGAGCTTAATAATTTTCAAACCTGCAATGTAATGTTAATTAGCGATAAATTATCATGACTAAACTCTCAACTCAGCCATAATTTGCCAACCGCTAATGAACGCTAAATTATGGAAGCATTTGATAAGGATCTTGTGGTCGAGCTCATTAAAACTATAGACTGGGTCAGGTTTGCAAATAAATTTCAAAAACTAATTCATGAGTTTAATTTTAATATGCAATATACATAGTTTCAAAGTGTATTTTCTAGTAATAAGAAATTCATTTTGCAAAGTCAAGAAAAACAATACATTGTGTTATAAACCTTTTTTGATATATTACTTCATTAAAATGAAGGAACAGTTTATATACAAATATATTTTCTATAAGAATTTATAGAACTCCCACAATAAGATAACTCACAAAATATAACATTCATTTCATATGCATGGAAGTTTAAAATAAGAATTTCTTAAAAGTATAATTAAATGGGTTAAGTTACCAGGGTGTATATTTGAGCAGAAGTTTATCTTTAACAGTATTAATTTCATTTACTTTGATAATATACCTAACTGTAATATTTTCATATTTTCATTTAGTTCAATATTCATAAACGTGAGCATGCACCGTCCTTATTGTGATTATACGATAGTATTTGAGTTCTACTTATGAGAGAATTACTAATATTCATTATTTCTCTTAACAGAATATCAGTAGCTAATTTAAATTAATCAAACATAAATACCAAGATAACTTTTGTAATAACATTTTAAATCTGAAAAAGTTTAGGTACCTCAACAGCCTTCTATGCAGTTCTTGCCTTAATTGGCAAAATTAAATACATTATAATTTATATATATATATATATATATTTCGTATTAAAAATTTAATAGAAATCAATTTTAAAACAGTGTTTGACTAATGAATATAGTTTTATCTACACCCTTTTATAGGGAATTTAATATACAAAGTTAGAGACTCAAATTATTAAACATACGTTTAAATATTGTACGTTTTAAAGAAGCCAAACGTATAATTATTTTGTGAGTTACTCAATGAATTTCGTCAAATAAGATTATTTCTTCTGAATTTCTCGATAAGAAAATATTCAAGCATTCCTAAAGGTATGTTTGCCTAGCAAAAACTTTTTTAAGTTTATGTTTTCGAACATCATTTCCTTGAATAACATCAGTTATAATAAATATTAAAGGTAGTTGATTTATTGCAAAGTCCATTAAGATATTGTTAAAATAACTTTCAAAAATGCTTTCCTTTTAGAATTATATTACCATTAGTAAATTTATAAAACTTTTGGTAAACTATATTTAACTTGATTTAAATAAATAATTGGAGAAAAGGGGGGTTTGAATGTATATTACATAACTCAGGTTGAATTCCTTCTAAATGGCCATGCATTCCATAAACACGGTATTGTTTCAATGTTACTCAGATGCATGCGTAGTGACTGTCATAGCTGTCACGGTAACAGTTACAAGAGATTTGATACATTGCTATACAGCGAGGCAAATGAATATTAATCATGCTTATTGTAGAACAATTTGGACATTTCCATCAAACAGAGGCAGCTATACTGTTCAGAACGATCAATTGTTGTGGATTAGCTAGACTTCAGTTTAGTAGGGGATGTTTAATTCATTCAAATTGCTGGAAGAACTTTGAATTTAGTCACAAAAATTAATTAAGTTATTTTCAGAGTACAGAAGTTAATATCTGGATATTATTTCCATTATTTATTGCTAGAATTCGGAATAAGTTGGAGAATTAGAATTGTACTTCTTTTATCGTAATAACTTGAAATCTCAGTTTAAATATTGTTTCATTATTTTTTTAAATGTTTTCAATGCATTAGGTAAAACTGAATGAATTTGATGAAAAATGTATGTATTTTTTTTTTATCTAAACAGAAATATTTATTTATTACAGTTGCACATTTGAGTATTCGGATTTTAAATTAAAGATAAGTGCACATACAGCATGTTATGTACTATATACATTGTGAGTTTGTTTTATTTTTTATTGCTGACATTAATATGTGGACAATTTAAAGAGAAGTTAATGATGAATAGTTGATATAAGATAAATATATATGTCCTGCATTAGTATTTACTTCATTGTTATTAATAAGATTGTTGTAAAGAATGTTATAACGTATATGATTCTAATTAACATAAGAGAACATGTAACATAATTGAGAGCAACATGATATCTGTGAAACAATAATAGTATCCATTACTTGACTACAAAAGCATTAAAGAGCTTTCACATATTAACGTGTTGATAAACAGTAGAAAAAAAAAACTCGGAACGTCGTAAAATTTCATGAACTTAAAATTAAATCCCTGAAAATTATGCTTCCACAAACATTGCTCTATTTAAACTTATTAACCTATAGGAATTAATCTGATGTGGCTTTTCTTGGGGTAAAAAAATAATCTGAAGCATTTATACATAATATAAACTAGATCATGATTATTATGTATCTTACAACCTTACAATTTTTAGCATCAAAATTATTTGTCAAGTTTGTAAAATTAATTACAATATAGAATAATTCACCTCTCAATTCTGCTTTTAACTTCGTTTTAAAAACACCTTATTTATATTTCTTTGTAAGATATATTTATTTATAATTTGATTATATTAGAGAACAAATCATACTGAGAGATGTTACCTCCGAACTCACAAGAATTCCTCATAATAAATAATTATTCTCTCTCTCTCTCTCTCTCTCTCTATATATATATATATATATATATGTGTATATATATATATATGCATATATTTAAAATTATATAGATCTATAACATTCGTTCTTTCAAACATGTGTAGTAAGATTTTATACTAATTTGGGTCGTATTTTGTTGTAAAATAACTCTAATTACTCTTTATATTTAATTAGATATAAGTTTGCTTAAACTTAATAGTTCTCTAACTTCAATCTCTTAAATATTTGTAATAAGACATTATATTATATTTGGATAATATTTTATTCTAAGAAATTCTAGGTTCTCATTAAAATATTAATAAATAAAAGGGAAGAAAAAAATATTTTCTTCCATTCCTAATATTTTCTACTCTTTACGATCCTTGTCTGTTTTTTTTTGTTTTGTTTTGTTTCAAATCAGAGAATTATATGCAAAAAACACCGTAAGAATACGAGCTTACTAAATCCTCAAAGTCATCAAGTTTTTTACCAAACTAAGAACATGCATTGAATAGGCACTTCCTATTCTCAACTCGATTTCGCTTTTAGACTAAAGATTACTACTTTAAATTGAATGCATCACTGGCAAGCTTTCATTTTAAAACACTTTTTATATATATTTTTTACGAAGTCTCGTAAAAAGTTTTAGTGAAAAGGAAATTTCTTTTTCTCCCGCTTCATTTGAATATGAAAAGCGGGAAACTTTCTCCCTCCAGTTATATTCCGAACTCCACTTTTTCCTTCTTCAATTTTTTTAAAGACGATATCTAGAAAATTTTTTATGCATATATATATCGTTCTCCTTTCTTTAAAACTGTAGACTTACCAAAGGCGTTTTTGAAAATAAGATGCTGAGCATCTTAAATGAGCATGTTGCACTTTCTTTGCCAGGAGATACTTTTATTTTGGCAAGAAAAGTGTTGGAAGTAATTGGATGTAAGTCTAAAAGCGCTTCTAAAAAGGAAATATAAAAAATGGAGAAAAAATACACGTCTCACTCTCTTATGTTAAATGTTTCAGGAAATTCACGGTACTTAAATAGATTATTCAATGATGATATCACAAGTTTCTAGTTACTTCAGGGTTTATTAAGATTTTTTTTTCTATTCATTTTAACATTTTTATGAAGATCCTTTCTCCCTTTGGAGCATTTTCACAATTAAAAGTTTAAAAGAAAATAAAGTGTGTAGAATTGATGGTAAAATAACATATTTTCTATTTTGAGTTAAGAAGTAGTCTAATTAGTTTTTAAACTCTTTATGTTCAAATTTTGATACTGTTTAATACATACGAATTTAATAAAGTAAGAATTCAACACTTATAAAAAAGACGTGGAAAAATAAAATCGTGCACAAAATCTTACACAAGCAATTCTTTCTCAATATTTGACGTTTGTAGAGTCAACATGACTGAATATTTCTTTAGGTGACTTCGGACGATTTGTTGAATAAAAACCACTTCAAATTGCTGCATTTTGCTTGAGAAAAATAGGTCCACAACGATGTTAATAGGCATTGCATCAGTTTTGAAACATAATGGTTATTTATATATTATTATTATTATGTTATTGATTCTTTATATAATATAGTGTAAAACATTTATTCAGTATTTATCTTAGTATTAGTATTTCATACTTCCTTCCAAAAAACTGAATACAGCGTAATTAGATGACACTGTATTAAAAATAGCAATATAAATGCACGGAGCATAAACTTATTGGATTAGTTCATCAACTTTCTCGAAGTATCGGTTCTTACATACTTGACTTATCTTGAAGATCATATATATATATGTAAACTGATATGATATATATATATATTATTTTATTAATGTAATACTTTATTTCCTTAAATATATTTTTAAATTTTGAAATATTATTATATTTTTTATTATTATTTCGAAAATATATTACATTCTTAAAAATATTTATTACTTTAACTGAACAGACAATGATTAACCGTTCAGTTAAAAATTGTTCTCATTATTTCTCTTTCCGTATTGAACGAGTATTACAGATAAAATTATATTGATAAAATTTATTTTCATATCCATAGGGAGAGAGATATATAATGTTTCCAAATATTTTCTATTGCTAGATTAATTTGTCTTTGTAAATTCTTCCAATTTAAAATAAAAAATTTCATAACATTTTATCGGACTTTAAATCGGACTCATATTTTTTTATTACTACATTATTAATTTTAAGGTGAATCTTACGAAAAAACACGTTAACAATTAACAAAACAATCACTTGCTACAAAAATAAAAATTAAACCTTTACTCCATTTTTATTAATATGAATTTTATTAATACTTATACAGCATAAGATAAAGAAACATTTATTTAATCCAATATTTATTGAAATGAAATATTTACAAATATTTTGAAGTTTCTTGAAAATGTATAAATAAAATGGATTTGTTGTCATATATTTATGTAG
>BMAW01104152.1:64005-105322 GCA_019974015.1 Nephila pilipes
ATATATATATCATATATTGAGTAATTGTTTTCATTAAAATGGTACCTAAAGGCAAATATATTTCATAAATGAAATCTAAAGTCAACTTTGAAAGACAATGAATATTTTTTTAAAAAAAATACTTCTATTACTCCACAGAATGAGAGAGATATCATTATTCAACACATAAAAAAATTCTAATAATAATAGGAAAATATATATATCACAAAAACAAGGAATTTTAGATATAATATTCCACAATATCTCGCATATCTTAGTACCCTCAATTATTTCCACCATTTTAATTTTTTTATACATAAGTGTATTAAAATTCATACTTTTTTCAGCAATTAAAGTCAATAACTTAAGCATTTTTGGAAAGATTTAAAGGAAATTTATTATTTTATTCAAAATGGAATATTCTTTTATAAATATTAGTTGAAAAACATATCTTGCTTAAATGTATTCGGTTTTCAAATTTATAAAATTGTAATTGCAATCTTATAAAATCACGAATGAAATAATAAGGCGAATAATAAAATTAAGCTAAAAAAATATAGTTACATATTATAATTGGATCATCTTTTAACTGGTCAATGCTATATTTGAATTTAGACTTACATAATTTTTTACATATCTTATGATTGGTGATACGTTGTTGAAGATAAGTCTGGGTAAAAGATCGAAGAATAAGGCATTACTAATAATATTTTAAGCACGTAAGCTAAATCAATATGTATATTTTTCAATATCCTTAAAATTATTTTAAGCCTACCATATTTAAAAATATACAATACCAAAATGCTTATTTTTATATGTTTAAGAAATGGAACTTAGCGTGTGCTTTATAAAATAAAGGCATTAACTGTCACTCATAAACATAAGCCACCGCATAAAACTGAATACTCTAACCTAAACAAACTATTTTCAGCGTATTAAACAGACAGGTTTTCAGAAAATAATAATATTTACAGTTTAATGTTTGATAAAATTTAATATGATAAGGAAATCAAGTTATGTGCGTTTAAAATAATAATTGATTTAAAATGCAAGGTCGAGATGAAATACAGTTTACATAATTTATCAAATTTTATTAATCGACTCTTAAACGCATATAAAAAGCAATTTTTCCATGTTTAAAACACACAAAAAAACTAACTACACATGAACAAACCACAAATTTCATACATAAGAGAAAAAAATGCATTTAGTTTTTTCATGAAAAACAAGTATTAATTAATTTCCCACCGCTTAGGCAGCAAACACATAATGTGTACTAACCTAAGCAAAACCTTTTTTCAGTGTTATAAACAAATATAATACTGAGCTATAAATCCATCGATCATCGCTCGGCGACTTGATTTACGACCAACTCAGGCGGAAAGTTAATGAGAAAATATTTTCGGTGCCATTTTGGTTCTACGAGTTTTGACGTGGTTTCAAATTGAGTAAACTTTCTTTTTTGACACAGCAGGGCATTTATTTTCAGATAGAAAAAGGTTCGTGAAGTATGGTGAGCCAATTTATTTGGTTGTTGAAAATCAAAAAATGAATTGTGTGACGTACGTTGAATATAATTCATTAAAGTTCGAGGGAAAGATGTTTTGTGATTTATTTAAATTTGCTTCAGTTAGAATTTTTAAGTAATTTTAGTAATTACTTTAGTTTTGAAAAATGCACCAAAACAATGTAACTTTGTTGATGTAGCTCTGAATTCAATCATTTCTTTAAAATTAGGGATTAACTGGCATGATCCATTATTTTGTAATACATTTTGATCTGAACAATCTGTATTTATTTCTGACGACAATTCATGTTTATTTTGGAAGAAACATTGTTAATCCTAGCCGTATCTTTGAAAATTGAAATTTTTTGTGGAACATAGATACGATTACTAATGAAAAGGCATATGTACTTTATAAATTAATTAATTTCCATTCTAACTGAACCTGCGTACATCGTCTATCTAAAAACAATGAGAGAGAGATTGTTATTTAAATGTAATCAGGGTACCTATCTTCATCTTCTGTATTAATATTTTACTATAGCTTGAAAGAATGACGATATTATACTCAAATAAATTTCAGTGAAATAAATTACTTACTGTAAATGTAAATCAATACTGTTTCTCTATCCTCTTTTTCTTCTTGTTTCTCTCTTTATATCACGAAATAAATAAATCAGGGACTTTTCTTAGCTTTTCTTCCAAAGTTGGTTATAAAGCATTATACGATTCTTGACTAAACCACTATATCTAGTTAATCAGTGTAATAAGAAACGAAAGTATTTCTTATGTGATTTATTAATGAACAAGTTGATTCATTTTCCTTTACATAAATTTTACTCACTGAAAATTTCACAATTAATTTTTGCATTCATTTGTGTAAAAAATTAACAACTGTCAAACACAGACGCAATGTCCTTTATATTGCCGATATATCATCAACTAATGGAAAAATATCAACATGGTCGACCTCTTATGAATAAGCGAATAGAAAAATATGTGAAGCAAGATATATGAAAAGAATGAAATATTACGATAGACAATCAAAATTAAAGGGAGGGGTGAGTTTAATACTGTAGATTCAAGTGATAAAGAATACTCATATGAAACTGTTTAAATTCCTCTAAAAACTGTTTTTATAGCAGAAATGGGTCAGCATAGTGCGTCAAATTGAGTGATGCATAGCATAAGTCATGAATTATAAAATTACAGCAAATTGAATGTACAATCCATTGTAAAAATTATTTTCAAAAATTTCCAATTATTTTAAATACATTACATAATGCTGCTTATCCACGTTTCCTTCAAAATGGCAAATTGAAGACTTTAAATAATATTAGAAATATTCATTTAAGTAAGTGCAATTGCTATATGACTGTGCAAAATGTAAACGAACTAATCTTACATACTTAGATATGTATTATTTAATAATTGGGTTGTATTGAACAGGTTCATCGCTATTTTCAAGTGACTGTTTAGAAAAGAAAATAACTTCAAAATTTGATATTATATCATTAGAATCATTTGAATTATTAAATTTAGTCTACATGTATATATGTCGAAAATTTGATTAAATTACGTTATAATTATATAACTACTTAGTAATTTTTCTAAACAAAAAATCTTTCAGAAGAATAACTGTGAATTAATGAAATGTAAAGTAATAATAAAGAAACACTTTGGGATGATAAAAACACTTATATATGTAATTCACTGCATAAGAATTTAGTGTAATTTGGTATATAATATAGTAAAATCCAATATGATTTAAAATTTCATTAATGAAATAAAAATCTAATAAGTGTGTAATTATACAAAATATATCTTTAACAATATATTGAGCTTAATTATACTTTCAGGTAAAGAAAACTATTGTATTTGAAGAGCTGTAAAATATAAATTTTTTTAAAAGAAATCATGATAAAAAATAATTTTTTAATCCATTTTTCCTTCTCAAAGATTCAAAATACATGGAATATCTTATAAATGTTTACTTAAAATAAGGGTGAAGGAAAAATTATAACTATATGAAAAGAAGAATAAATCCAGAATAAATTTTCTAAGGTTCTATCTCAGTATATATATGTTTCTTCTCAGAGAAATTAATACATAATTTTTTCTCATCGTTTATTGAAAGCTGTACAGAAACGAAAATTCTTAGAAATAGGATTACATAACACATGTCTAAATATTTAGCTAATTCTGAAATTAAAAACAAATTAAAAGGTTGAGAGTAAAATACTAAATTTTTCTTTTTATAAATTAATAAAGCCATTTACGAAGTTTTAATTTTCAAGGATAATTGAAAGACGAAAATGTTTGAAATAAAATATAATTTTAATTTCACCCTCAAAGTATACAGATGATTAAAAGGGAAAAAATGGACATTTTCTAGATCATGTAAAATCATGTAAGAGCTCAAGAAATACTTGAAAGATAAAAAAAAAAAATATGTTCATATAGAGAACTCAATGTAACGAATTTTTTTTTTAAAAAATATTTTGAAAGGAGCTTCACAAAATGCTATTTTAAAAGTAAATGAATGCTCTTCTCATTATCTTTTCAAAGTATTTTATACTTAACTTGAAAAGCTTTTCTTACTAACATTTTATGTCAGAAGGAACCCTTTTTAATCTTCAGTAAGTCAATTTCTTTCATGTCATTTTTAAAATAAATAAATAAATGTATTCCTGAAATTACTGATTTAAAAGATAGTATATCCTAAAATAATTATATTTCCTTTGAAATTGTTTTAATGTAGTTTAGAAATTGAAAGCTATACCTCTGTATTAATTAACAATTTTTCTTTCTGAAAATATTTGCCTATTTCATATATGTAAAGAAACTAACGTTAACTCTTGTATTAGGTATGCAAATAACTCTTTCAGTTGTGATTAATTTAGCGCAACAAAATTAGTTTAAATGTTTTGAATTTACCATTGGAACACCAATTCCTCTTTCATTATTAAAATTATGTAGGTATTTTGAGAGTTTAAAGAGTTTGAACCAAGCAGCATGTTTTAAGCAATTTAAAATACCTTTTCAATCTATTAGAGTGGTTATCATACTAAAATAGGCATATTTTTACTCCTATTCATTGGCATGTATATTTATAATGTAGTTTTCTTTTCCAATATGACTGCTTATTTTTCGTAAATTTCTATTTTAATCCTCTTGCTTTATTTGAAGAATTTGACTCGAGCATTTTTTTTATCCCATTGTGGACATACTTAACACAATTTTCCCTGCCGTGAATGTATTAAGCCAAAATATTTTCTATTTTACTGTCAAATAATCTTGAATTCAGTTCGTAATAACTTTTTGCCCAAAATTAGTTACAAAAACACAGTGCAGTAGCTTTTGCGGAAAAGAATAGGTATTTCAGTCTTTCATCTCCCTTTATGAAAATTGATACATTAAATACATTTCAAAATCCCTTTTATATTCGTTCATTAAATATAAACTATAATATTATAGGTATCTCTATATAAATATTTAAAAATAATTTTTACATTACAAGCTATCTTGATAAATAATTATTAATTTTAAATGCAGGATTTTCTACGAATTAAAGTTGATATACAAAAATGAATTATTTATAAATTTTGGAATAAAATATATTTAAATAGTTCATTACAAAGTTTAAATTCCATTTTTGTTTATGTAATTGAATTACAAACACTTGTTTGAATTAAATTTTGCTATACATTTTAATTAACATCATTTAATTAAATTTAATGCATCCTAATTTTAATTATGTAAGATATGTTTTAAAATATATGTTTGAATTGCTATTATTTTTATCAAAATATTGCTTCTAATATTTAACTAAGAATACTTCTTTTCCAGATTTATTTAATAATCTTGAATTTCTTCAAATTTTATTTATATAGCAAAGTTTATTTGTTAATGTTTTAATTTAGGAATTGTAACGAGTATTTAAATTCAAAATTCTTCTCTCTTCTATTCTAGTCAACATTGTTTATCTCTTTATTGGATGAATATAGAGCAAAATCCCAAATAGTGTTTCTTACGTTATTAATAAGTTCATGACAATTATTCTGGGAAAAAATTATTTTTCTTAAGCCACAATATTCCTATTATTATTCCAGAGATGAAAAAAAAATTATTTCGTGTATTATAACATATTACGCAGTTGCTTCATCTAATGATTTAACTGTAATTCATAACGTATATATATATTTTTAATTTTCCGAGTTATTCTGCAAAATAAATAATTTCACTATCCAAGTGCTGGAATTACATTATTTTTTTTTCCAAGTTATTAAGTTTGAAAAATAATTTATGCCGACACACACACAATATACACTCTACAACAAAAAACAAACTACTTACCAAGAAGGACTTGTCCAATGGAGACAAAAATTGGTGGATAGAAAATTATTCACTAATTAAAAAAGGATTAAAGTTTCAGAAAAATTGTATGGTTTATTTCAGAGTTACACAGTTACAAAATAACGAGCTTAATAAGGTGTTGACCCACCTCTAGCCTTAATGCAAGCTGCCACACTACGTGACATAGAGTGTTAAAGCTCTCTGATGATCTCCTGCGGTATTTCTTGCCAAATTTGCTCCAATTGTCGGGTTTGGTTATCAACATTCCCTGGTAGATGCAGTCATTTCACCATCATATCCAAGAAATACCCAATTGGAGAGATATCTGTTAGGCCAAGGAATTATTTGACAAGCTGTAAGACAATTCATAACGAACGACACGTGCCGTATGTGGTCTGGCATTATCTTACTGGAAAATTAGGCCAGGGTACTGTAAAAGGAATGGTAGCAAAACAGGTCTCAGAATGTCGTCGGTGTACCGCAGTGCTGCAAGTGTGCCTCTAATAATGACCAAACGGGGCCGGCTATCAAGGGAAATGGCACCCCAGACCACACCTCCTGATTAAGGGCCTGTGTGGCGTGCAATAGTAAAAGCAGGATCGACATGCTACCTGGGAGTCTCCAGACGCAACTTCGATGATCGTCAGGACACAGTTGGAAGCGGGATTCGTCGCTAAACCCTATATGTCCCCAGTCAGCATCATTCCAATCTCATCGAGCCTGGTTGGTAACGATGAACCAGATGCTGTAACAGCTATTTCAGTTGGATTCTAAACTTAAATCGGAAGTAGTAAAGCTCTCTCCTAGAAAGAAATAGTTTTAGTTAAAAAAAAAAATTGTAAAAAGAAGGAATTTTTTTTAAACAAAATACAGAAATAAAACTTCAAGAGAAGAAAATTACAAATATTTATAAATATTGCAATTTATTTGATTCTTAATAAATCTCTAAGAATAATATGCTTGTAGACATTTTTTTAAAAAGATGTCAAACTTAAAGTAAGTATTTATTATTATAGTCACAGGCCTAAAAAATTATAGAAGTATTATTATAAACTATGTACTAATGAGCTCATCCATAATTGAACTTCATGAATCTTAACGTAAAATAAATCTGACTTATAAGATTTAATACTAATATTTTTACTATATCACGTAGTTAATAAAATGTCTAAATATTCTGATTCATTTACATTAACTTTAGTTCGCAACAAATTTAAATAATGTGGATTAAAATACATAAAAAAGGTTCCACGCCTTTATTATTATTATTTTTGCAAAACATATAACACACACATCTTCTATATATCTGCACATCTTAAAAAAAATATAAACATTAATTTTATTATCATATAAATGTTAATAAATATTGGCTAAGCCATAACTTCAAATTCCACATAATGTTGTACTTCTGATTTTTTCATTTATTTCAATATTAATATCTACATTTTTTATCAGAAACTTTTAGTAGTAATCAAATTTTTGGTGTGCAATAAACTTATTAACATTAAATTTCTATTGTATACGTTTAACATCTATGTCTCTCAAAATTTAAAAAATCTTCAAAATCGTATCTTTAAATATTATAAATAAATATATTTGAATATATCAGCAATATTACTAATAGTAGCATGTATGTGTGTATAAACCATAGAGAGAAGTAATTATTAATGTACCAATGAATAAAATTATATACACAATCTATATAATATAGAGATAAGATATTTGAGACAAAGAAACATAAATAATCGTTTTCGCCTAGTCAAAAACGTCTAAATAATATACGAAATTATATATATATTAAATTAAATTTCTCTAAACTATGAAAGTAACCCAATCTATCTTAATCGCATTAATCAGAATAGGAATAACCATTTCGTAAAGAAGATTGTGAATGTATTTTGTATAATTATTCACAGTATTTAAATAATTAAGAGTTCAATATTTTTTTGCAAATTTAAAAAAAATACATATATATAAATATAAATAAATGTACATATATATATATATATATATGTGTGTGTGTGAGAGAGAGATATATTTTTATTTTTATTTCTTATTTCTTTGTCCTCTTTATATATTTAATCCATATTTCAGTAACTTCAAAACACATCAAATACATAGTAAGATATTTTTAAAGCCGATTCTTGCTCTTATTTCATAATTCCTATCAGTTGGAAAGTTGTGTCAGGGAACGTGCTTTATAACGACTGTATTCAATTTTATTATTTTTTTCTTATTTATTTTAATTCCTATATTTTTATCGAATGTTGGCGAAATCGAGTTTTATAGGATCAAAAACTAGAGATAAGAAATCCAATCCATTTTGATTTTATGAAAGGTGTATATTAGATCAGAGAAATCTTCGAGTTTCAGGCATGTACTACTTGGATTTATAAAAATATATTTTAAGAAAAATCAATAAACGCTTCAGAGAAAACTGTATCTTGAAAATGTAGTTGATATTGAGTTACATTTTGGATATTTGAGAAAAAAAAAAAAAAAAAAAAAAAAAAAAAAATTTTTTTTTATATTTTAATTTTTTTTTTTTTTAAAAAAAAAAAAAAAAAAAAAACGAAATGAAGTTATTTGTCGATTTTAGATTTTTCTTGTCTTGGCAAAAAGACACTCTTTATTTTATCTTCTTTTATCTTTCTTTATATAGTATTTATTTTTGTCGAATATTTTCAGTTTAGAATTGGACAGCATTCAATTTTGTAAATATAATGGGTTTCTCTTTAAAAATTGTTTTTCACAAATTCTGAGCAATAAATGGCTGTGTATCTTATCATGATTAAACCATTTTAAATACGATGTGCAGATTCTTACATTGGTGATATTTTTTTTCATCATAGTGATAAAACTATATATATATATATATATGTATGTGTGTGTGTATACATATACATATACAGGGTGATCAATTTAAAAGAACAACCTTTTGTTTTTCTGATTAGACTTAAATCTAGTGGGCAGATGTCTTTTGAATTCAAATGGTCATCAAAGAATTCTTTATGCACTTTCATTGTTAGCTTTGATGTGTGTCGAGTGGCTCCGTCTTTCTGAAAACAACAGTTACTACCCTGTATCTGAAGTGAAGCAATAAATTTTGAATTCAATTGAAATTTTGAAAATAAATTTTGTACAATTCGTAATTCTTTGAAATTAAATAATCTGTTCATTCAGACGATTCATACTGTTGCCTTTCAAAATTTTACAAAATGAGCTTTCAAAAATAAACAAAATTCAAAAAAGCTGTTAAGGAAGCCGACGATATACATAAATCATTTGCACAGAATCGGTTTAAAAGTTACTAATGATATTAACGCGAATTTATGTTTAAAAACGAGTATTCGCATTTAGAAAGTGAAAAATACGATTCCCCACATTAAATACAGGCATTTTAAATAGATAATGATGTAGAAATTCTTGCAACAAATATTATAGAGATGTGCATTATACAAAAAACAAACACTTTTAAACTGAGCACCCGGTATATATATATATATATATATATATATATAATCACAAAAATATAAAAGCAATTTAAAAGCTCTAGGTTCTTAAATAGGGTTTGCATTCAGAATATATAAAGCATAAACAATATTTTCGTAGTCATTTGATTTAGTTTTAGACATCCTTAATCATTATCCAGCATATAAAACGGAAATTAATCAAATAAGCTCTCAAGTACTGTATACGTATAATTGAAAATACTTAAATAAATTATATTATATTAACTTTCATTTTAAAACATTTATTTCAGAAGACACATACAGGAAACGCGTATCAATTTGTGTAAATTATGGTTCAAATAAGCTCATATGTAAATTATTTTGTAACGAGAAATTGGGTTTATGGATATGCGTATGATGAGAGAAGAATTTTTGTTTTTACTCGGGAGGTAAGGATACAAACAAAACGTTGTCAGAAGTTTTATTCATATGTTTCACATAATTGTACTACATGAGTATAAAATTGTTGATTTTTATGCTAACGTGATTGTGGAATGTCATATGAGAAATATACTGATTATAGTGAATTTAATTATTGTGGTAACCACAGGAAAGTTTTGATGAACTGAAAAAGGAGTTGCTCAAATATAACAAATTATTTCTAGCAAGCCTATCAAGAAATAAATGTTGGAAGAAAATCTGTGGCAAAAAGCATCAAGACCTAATTCAAAAAATTCAGTCTTACATTATCATTTTCGTGGCATTCTAAACTGGAATATGTCACGACGACCCTTTACCGAGCTACCTAAAGAAAGTCGCGGAGAGGGATATATTACTGAAGAGTTGAGTAACATGGATATTTAAGCGATTTAAAAATGTGATAATAAGTGATTCTTTTTTGAATAAAATATTTCTCATCGTTCCTTTTGACTGATATTTTTTGGAATGATCAATGCATTTTTTGCTCTTCTTGTTTAAGTAATGAATTTGAATTCGAAGATGACATATAAAATGTGTTAAATACCGTTGTGTTATGCCCAATGAATTTCGTAAGAGATTTAAAAATTGATAGTAGTTATTATGAATGAGAAGATTTTGGCGTATTGATTGTGTAGTTATTTAAAGAATAAGACTATGGTTTCTGATGATTAGAGAGACATTCTGAATGATTAGATTTACCAACATTTAGATAGGTTCATACAAACAATTCAAATAAATTCCACCTGTGGTACGTTTCTTTCCCATTCCATGTTTAGAGCACGATTAATCTCATGCAAAATAAATGAAACTTAATAAATTCTATAAATGTATCAAGGAAGATACTCTCATGTAGTATATTAATAGGAAAATTTTTCTTGGCTGTCAAAAAATAAAACAATTTTGGTTCTCTCCCCTTTTCTATCAAATCTTGTTATTTTGAGAGAGAAGGATTACACTTTGTAATAGCTGAAGTTTAAAACAATTTTCAAGATACATTTCATCTTATAAATGTGATTATAGTTGCAACATGTGGTTTGATATATATTTTCATAATCAAGATATTTTCTAGAAAACTGTTGTGATGTATATATGTTGTGTTTTATGCATGAAATGAATTAACATTACATGAGCACATTAAAAAAGAAAAAAATATATATTAATTTGATAGTATTCTGTCATTCAAAATAACTTTAAATACCTAGGACCGAAATACAGTTTCATCTCATGATAAGCATTAAAACAAAAGTGCGAAGTTGTATCGGTTCAATTTAAATCTAAGCTTTATTAAAATGTTAAGTAGTCCTAATTTGAAATATTTTAATACATTTTTCAGATGTGGAGGTTTTTTACCCTTTTTCATAGAGACCTTTCAAAGAAAAAAGAGCTTTATTAAGAAAAGGATAGATGTTTCCTTAATTTGTTTATTTAACACTAATTAATAAAGAGAACATATATATTTATAAATTCTCTATACAAACATACTTTTTTCCTTACCAAAGATGCTTTTTCCTTTTTCCTTGCCAAAGATACTTTTTCCTTTTGTATTTTTCTCCTTTTTTCTTTTGTATTTTTTCCTTTTCCCTTTTTGTTTT
This sequence comes from Nephila pilipes, assembly GCA_019974015.1. NCBI lineage: Eukaryota > Metazoa > Arthropoda > Arachnida > Araneae > Nephilidae > Nephila > Nephila pilipes. Next base: position 75,369 of record BMAW01104152.1, read on the forward strand.
CTTTTTGATTTCTCCTTTTTTTTTGATACTTTGATACAGATATATCACCAAATCTGAATTATTCACTTTATTTTCATCAGCATCTAATTATCATCATGACGTTTCATTTTGGTTTGGAAGAAATTGTTATTTCATTCAATCAATCTCAATTGAAGTCCCTAAGGTTAGTGAACAGAAAAACGTGAATAGCCCAACGTCCCAAACCCTCCCAAGAAATGAAGCGTGATTTATCGTTGAGTACAGTAACCCAGTGGGAAATTACGATTAAAATTAATAAAAAGCCTAAATTACTGGTGATTTTACTGAACACTGACAAAACTTCCAAAATCTTGAGTTACTCATGCATCCCTAAATTTAATTTCTACTTAAATGACTAATCTAAGGCAAAATCAAAAGAGACCTTACAAAGGAATTTGATCTAAATATATTAAAAACATTTTATTATGAAAAAATCTTCCAATCTTCTTCTCCATGTTCTCCACAGGAAATGGTGTGCAGTCCACTTTAAAGATGAAATCGTCAGGGTCTGGAACCCTGCAATAGATTGCTCTGCACATCATTCTATTTCATAAATTACATTAATAAACATTACCTTTCACAAAAATGCATCATATCTATCACATAATATATAAACAACTAATCAACCGACGTGATCTGTTCAAGAGACAGAACAGTACAAAATGCGAACTTAACATAGTTATTAGTAGTCGCGATCCCTAATTAGCCGCTAGGTGACCAGATGTATAACATATATAAATACAATTATGAAATGGAATAATACATAATTTATGAACAATAAATAACAAGACAGCTTTAAAAAACAAATCAATACGTAAGCAATTGTTATATTTTAACTAATATTTAAATTTAGAAAATTTAATTTTAAACCGAAATTCACCGATTTCCATCTGGAAAGATCACCAACTTAGTTATTTACAATTTCGAAAAAAAATTTAGTTCCAAATGAATGTCCTCTGCATTTAGTGGAGCAAGAGCCAAAGTAGCTCTACAGCATCGAATCTCAAGGCGAAAAACTAAAGACTTGCTCTGTTAAAAATATCTTGACGTCTCGTCAAATGGAAATAATAAAGAATAATACAGCATTGTATCTGTCTTGAATTACATTTGATGAGAAGAATCTTGTTCAAGAACATCTTTCTATATTGTGGGATCATCTGTCATCTAGAGTCTTGTTGTAGATTCCTTGGGACGGATATACATCACTCGAAGTTGGTTCCTTGAAGACCCTTGTGACTTGGCAACGAGATTCCTTTTTCCATTTCTTGTTAACGGCTGTTGAGGCCGGCCTTCAATTCTCCGTGATTGGTTTCTTGTGGACGGACTTTGCTTCTCCATTGCAGGAGTCGGATGTGATTATCTGTTGGTCATACTGGATTAGTGGTACGCATCTGGGGGTGAGGTGGCACATACAACTGTGACTTTTCATCTGTTGAATTGAAACATGGAACAGTTTCATCAGTTCTTAGTTGTACTTGGATCCTTTGATCCTAGCAATCTGAAAACTTTCTGTTGTTAGCGGATCTTGAATCCTTTCTAACAGAGTGACTGAAGTATTAAGCATTACTACTTGAAGCAAAAGAAAAACTGTGCTTCATAGATTGATATTGGTTATTTAAAAAAAATCGAATCCTTATCTGTAATTTCCACGATCTTCTTCTCACACCTTGTAATTCACGCTGATAAGCTTTATTGGCGTTTTCAAAATCCCACTTAAGTCAATTGAATGTCTCTGACGGTTTTACCGATAGGGAATTTAAGGCTATTGGAGAGAGATAAACATTTTGGTGGCTATTAACAATACGATTGGCAATATTCTGGAATTGCATATCTCTAGTTTGCTTTACGTCATCTGGATCAAGAGCATTACTTCGACTTTGAAGATGTCTATTCGAAATAAAATTTCTCCGAATTTGAATAAACTCTAGGTTTTTCCTAACTTCATTTAAATGACGCATTTTACATTGAGATTGTAATTGAAGAAGTTGAAATTTTAAGACCGGCTTACGGACTTTGAGATAGTCTAGAACGGGAGTCGATATTCTCAGTATTATATGTTGTATTACCTCAGTCTCTGATAGGATTAAATTTAGTCAAAGCGCAATTTTTAAAATATATTACACAAAATATGTCGGAAACTCATTCTGACACTCTTGGGCCGTGTAGAATTCCGCTTCTAAGCGCGTACGTTCACGTACTACTAGAATCACATCTTTTAGTGCTACCTGTATGTTTTCAAATTCAGTTGATTCTCCTTGCCTAAAGTCTGATCACATCATACTAATCACGCGCTCTGCGTTAATAGTTATCTTTAATACACTGTATTATTATCATTAACACTTTGTATTATTATTATTAATATTCTGTAGAAATTAAATTACAATTCCTGATCCATTAAAATATTTAATTGGAAAAATTAATACTCCAGGTTAGGATCTTACTACATCGCTGGGAACGTTTGGGCGACACTATCACGTATTACTTCTAACCGACTCATGTGCGGTAATATAATTAATTATAACTAACTCTAAAAGTCGATAACTGATGCAAAGACACGCAAGTCAGTTCCAACACTAATATTTATTGATCAATTAATGTAATATAATATTTAATGAGTTTTAGTTCTCTATGGACCTTAAGATCAACCCACTAATTCAAACTTTATTGTAATAATACATTCTTATTAAAGCCCTTCCTTGTTGAGGTTACTTTGATCTGTAAAATCCTCTGCGAAAGTTATAGCCAGTATCTACTCTCGTTATTATCGGCTTCTTGCTAGAAATATACTCACAGCTACCTACATTCTTCCTCTATCCCCTAAATTTCCCTTAACTTATATATCACCATATCTGAATTACTTCACTTTATATCCACCTGCATCTAATTAACATCATCACATTTCTTTTGGGTTCAGAAGAATTGGTTATTTTATGTAATCAATGTCAATTAAAGTTCCCAAGGTTAGTGAAGTGAAAAACGCGATTAGCATAACGGCACATAGTAAACATTTCACTATTACTGAGAAATAATTGAAATATCTGCATAGTATATATTCTGTATATTAATTAATTCTTATATGCATAGTATTGAAAATTATAACTATTTTATATCTAATTAACATCATCACATTTCTTTTGTGTTCAGAAGAATTATTTGTTATTTCATGCAATAAATCTCAATTAAAGTCCCCAAGTTTAGTGAACTGAAAAACGCAATTAGCATAACGGCACATAGTAAACATGTCACTATTACTGAGAAATAATTTAAATATCTGCATAGTATATGTTCTGAATATTAATTAATTCTTATATGCATAGTGCTGTAAATTATAGCCATTGATGATGAACAGTCTGGTTTCAAGAGGCAGTAGATTAAAGTAACCCTTCGTATGAAAAAAATTAAATTCACTCTGCTGAGTTCCATAATGACCACATAAAAACGGTCAAGAAACGAGGAGAGATATATATAATCTTCAGAATAATAAATGAAAATTATATTTTTATCTCGTTTTTGTTTTAGTAATAATTAAGATATTATAATATCCCGCGATGATAAATAAAACTTTTAGGATATTCCGAGTTTGTTTAATCTGAGGCTTCTTTAAATGAAAAAAATCAACATCAATAGCAACAATTTATAACATTATGAACACTAAGAAATATTGATACGCAGAATAAACTTTACCAAAATATCTCATTTAATTCTTCTTGGTAATAATTAAATCTTTACGATAAGCCCTCCCACATACACTCTATAACAAAAAATACAAAAACAAAACAAAAAAAAAAAAAAAAACGCACCAAGAAGGAGTTGAACGGATTGTAATGAAATTTCGTATGCAAAGACATTTGGATTGAACATGCAAATTATTAAAATTTGCTTTCCAATGAATTAATAGTGGAAGCTACAGCGCATTGAAACTGCACACTCAGCAGGTATATAAGAAGCGATTCTAAATCCGATGGTCATATTTTCTCTAGCATTGCGATTTAGGATACCTTTCAACGACTGAAAAAATGCTTCGCAGCAGGATTCAAGATCATTACGAGAAACTTCAGAGTTTTAAAGACATCGTATCAATGGATTGAAAGAGGCTGGCTAGGCAAATCGGAGAATCGATCGTCATATGGATCGAAACGATGCGACGATTAGAAGTTAATGGCAAGAATGTGTGGACAGTGGCAGATTTCAGTGTCATGATCGTAGAGGTCAACCTAGGTCCACAGCAGATCAAAAGGACAAAGTGATTGTCAGATTAGCTGTCACAGTGCCTGGTTAATCGTTATCAACCATCAGACGTGCGATCACACACGAGTGTCCACTATTACCATTCACAGACGGCTGAGAGCGCGAAATCTACGTACCTAACACACCTGTACAATGTCTAGACAGATTACAGTGATGCTTAGCTCGATCATTTTGGAATGATTCTGAGTGGGGACGTATAGTGATTAGAGACGAATCTCGCTTCCAACTGTGTCCGATGACTGGCTGAAAGACATGCCTGCTTATGCAGCGCAGTGTGACGACGCTCCTCTTTAATTATTACACGCCCCTTTGCCAGGCCCCCCACCTGGATTATGGTCTGGTGCTATTTTACTTTATAGCCGCACTGCTTTTGGTAGCCATTAGGCAGACGTATAGGGACATGGTACGTCGACGAATATCTGAGACCTGTTTAGCTACCGTTCTTTTGTACCTTAGACTTACTTTCTTATGCAAGATGATGCCGTCCACATATGCACGTAAAGTTGTTTGAACTGTCTTTAACCTTATTCAAAACTTTGAACCAGCCAGATCTTTCTCCAATTGATGTGCCTTGGAATATATTGGAAGGTGACTTGCATCTACCAGGAATGCTGATTTACCCAACCAGACTGAGCGTAAATTTGGCGCAAGAAATACTGCAGGAGAGCAACATGGAGAGCTTTATCATCATGCTACGTCGTGTGGCAGCTATGTTAGGTGAGTCAGCACGATTATTGCGGCTCTGTTACTTCGCAACTTTGTAATTGAAATCATAGCAAATTTTTTAATTTCTAATCATTTTTGTTCTGGTACATAATTTCTTCCTCTACAATTTTGTCTCAGTCGGACAACTCTTCTCTTGTGCTTTGTTTATTCTTATGTATGTATTTAGAAAATACCCAATGTGATAGTAAGTAAAATCTGATATAGAATATTAATATCAATTAATTTATTTTATTTTTAAAATAGAAGAGAAATAAAAGTTTTATAAAATCGAATGTAAAGTCTAATGCCTATTAAATATTTTCTTACCGCTAATTGCATATTTTCTTTTTTATCTTTTGTTGTGAAAAATAATGGAAGAGCAATTCTTCCAATTGTCTGATGTCCAGATGATAAACAATTTATTCAGCCAACTTGATCTTAGTCCATCATTGCATTTTCTTTATCTCTGACATAAATAAAATAAAACATGGAGTAATTCAAAATAGAAATTTTTATATATATTTTTTCAAATGCTATGCTAACATTTAAAAACATATTTAAATACTAATTTATTATAAGTCTATTGCTATTCATCATGGTATGCTCTCACAAGCTTTAACTCAATCAAAAGTTTTCATCAAGAAGAAAAACAACCGTGTTTCTTTCATTTAAAAATCCGCACAATATATGAATATATATATATACATATACATGAATATTACATAATATATATTCATTACATATATTATTACATGAATTTGCTATTATATACATACATATTATTATTACATATATATATATGAATATTATTAGTTATACATATACATATACATATTATTATTAGTTGAACAATATATATCCTCACATATTACATGCTATGAACAGTTGATGAATTATTATTATATATGTTATGGACATATTATTAAAGTTATATTATTATTATTATTGTTATTATTATTATGTTAATATATTTACATATGAACGAATTATTATTACGAATTATTATTATATTGAAGAAAGAAGAAAGGATGAACAGTTACATACATACATGCTGAACACAGGCCATGAACATATGAATTATTATTATTACATGTTGCTGGCGTGCAGATTATTAATATCCATCCATTCATCCATTCATCCATTATTATTATTATTAGTTATTATTATACGAACATATTATGCTACACATGAACATCATATACGAACATATATGAATTGTTGGTTACATATTGCTACAAAAGTATATCCATCCATCCTTATCCATCCATACATACATGGTTATATTATTACACATGAACATATGCAGTTATGCTATTATTGAAGTTATATATTACAGTTGGCGGCTACATACGTGCGCATACATATCCATCCTTTCATCTATCCATCCATCCATACATATACATATACATATTATTACGGTTATTACATGAATTAGTTGGTTACATATTATTATATGCTGTTATTATTGGTTATTATTGAGTTGGTTGTTGAGTTATACATATTATTATTGTTATACATATGCTATTATTATTATTATTATTATTGAGCATGGCAGAATTATTATTATTGGTTGCTGCTTTGAATTGATATTGGTTGAGTTGCTACGTTGTGTTATTGCTGACATATTATTATTATTATTATTATTGGCTTATTATTATTACGAAATTATTATTTGAATGATATTATATATTATTAATACATATTACGTTACGTTACTTATTATTATTATTATTACATTTGAATCATTATTACGTATATTATTATTACATAGCTTGTAATCATTATTTTTATTATATATTATGAGGAGTTATTATATGCATAGTTATTATTATTACGAACATTATTACATTATTATACACATGTATTGTTATTAATATACAAGGAGTTGAGTTATTATTATTGGCTATTATTACACATATATTGGTTGGTTATTATTATTATTATTATTATATTATTACGAATTGATGTATTATTGATATTATTATTATTATTGTTGGCTATTATTACGCTTTATTAGCTATTATTATTATTAGTTGGTTATTACAGAACTATTAATATTGATGGCTTACGAACGACAAGGCTATTACATATTGTTGAGTTGAGTTACTTGTTAGCTTACTGTTGGCTGGTTGATGGTTGGATGCTTGAATTATTAAGTACATTAATATACACATTGGCTGCCATTATTGGCTACTAGTCTATTATTATTGTTATTATTGGTTATTACATTGGCTATTGCCACACACATGTTGTTGACATACGAAATTGAGGCTGGTTACGCCATTATTGGCTGGTTGGCCACATATAGAGTTAGCTGGTTTAATTAGAGCGTTATTGGTTATTGGCTTACACATATTGGCTGTTGTTATATGGGAAGCGCTGGCTGGACTATTATTATTATTACACATACATTATTGTTATTGAACATATGTTGTTGGTTGGCTAGTTGACAATATTATTATTATTATTGAGCAAAGAGTGCTATTAGTCTATTGTTATTACGTATTGGCTAGCTTATGCTTACATATTAAAGAAATTCGCTGGCTACATATATGGTTGTATTGCCATTGAAGTCATTATTACTTAATTGTTGGTTACACATATTGTTAAGGCTATTGCTGGCTATATATATATATATATATAGTATATATATATATATATACTTAATATTATATTTTACATCATATAATTTCTAAATATTACTAGTATTAAAAAAATATGTGAACATCCTAATAAAAAACATTTTATTTAGCCAGTATTAATTCAACATTGTAAATATTTGTTGTCTCTTTTTTTTTTTTGAGTATGAAGATAATTTTTTTCCCTTATTTTATTCGCTGGAAAAAAATAACGAATGAAACTCACCTCTCGTGAAAGTCTTTATCCAAAGTAAATACATTTTTTTTCATACAGAACCCAAATAAAACTCAGCCATTGAGTCTGCTTTTATCTCAGTTTTACTTGTGTCTCTGAAAATATTCACAATACAAAACCTATTACTGCCTGTTTAACAGTTTTCACTCCTGGCAATGCATTGAGGAAGAAAAAGAATACATTTTCTGAGCATATCATCTTGGTTTCATCGAGAACGTTCTTGATCCAAAAGGTATTTCCTCCAAGGGCATTGCTCAACTTTTAGCTTAAAAGAAACGTATATATGAGTTTTTTCTCTACTATCTAAGAAAATTTATTTTACCCGGTAGAAAGACGTGATAAATACACCAACTAAATTTATGTTTGACTACACAACGTTCGCTGAAAAAAAACTGTCTTTCTTTGTTGGCTTTTTCTTTGGGATATGAGTTTTAAAGAAGAAATTAATATTATGTTAATAATTACTACTAGTAAAGGAGATTTCATGAAGGATCATTTTATTTATTTTCTAATATAGTAATATGGAATAAACGGAGCTGAAGTGAATATGTATAAAGAAAGAAACGATTCTAATTTGATAACAATCAATGAAATTCCCAGATTTTACGTTATTATAAAAGGGAGAGTAATAAAAGGGCATTGTTCACTTCACCTGAGCAACTGTCTGAAATGCCACTCTGGCCAATAAAATTTCGATTTAGTTAAACGGAATTTCGATGTACAAAATATCAGGCCTCAATAGGGACCATTTTGAACACATGCCAGACTGTTTTCTGCCAGTTTCAAATATGCACGTAGGATGAGTGGATATATAAAAAAGTTTGGAAAGCTTAAAGATAATTCAGAAATACAAGTTGAGGTGTCACTTCACAGCAATGGTCGACTTCAAATCACACAAAGTGGATCAAGCAAAGATTACTAATTTAGCTATTACATTACTAGATCGTCGCTATCAACCACATCATATTGTTCTCTCATGCACTTATTGTATCAAAGATAATTGGAAGACATCTAGAACGGAATCATAATAACGGTTTAAGAATCACACGTTCATTGGACATATCTTACCAATCCCTTGCATGACATATCTGTTCAGTGTGATATGTGTTTGCAAACTGTTAATGGGGTTGAAATATTTATGGCAAGTACTGCTTTCAACTTTGACCTTGCAACCAATATCATATTCGAGACGTGCAAGGTAGTATATGATCCTACCTTAATACTTTGATGTATTTGATTCAAAGATAACTAATGTTGATCGACTATATCGTTATTAACTTTTTTACGCAAAATACCACATTTAATAAACAAAGAAGTATGATCGAGACACAAATTTACATGAAATCTTCAAATTTACCGCAACTTCGCCTGCGCTTCAAGACTCCAAGTTGACCTTCTCTTCCTCTCTCTGAAAAAGACTGTTGAACAATCGAATTGGCAGAATAATTTCTATTATAACTAATAGTTAGGGTGTTCACTTTTTTGACTTGTTATAGTTTTTCCTCAATTGAAGAACTTTTCTACAGCCCACTGAAAGCCCTGTAACCCATAAACACATGAAAAAGTCATATGCTCAAGATTTATCACAGATTATACATTCCAATATTTTGTAATTTAAATGAAATATACAAGTTCGACTTATCTAGTTAACTTAACTATTGTAAAATTAGACTGAGTCCCTACTTAAATACAGATAAAAAAAATTAACAAAATTACACGCACTAACAACATAAAACACACTGAATGAAATAAATATATTTTCCTTAAAAAATGTGTTTTTTTTTTTTAATTACATACAAAAGCTTCATCTCTTTTTATATATATATATATATATAGTATATATATACATAGGTGTTTAACCCCGCTTAATCGGTCCCTCAGTCTGATATGTTGCTTTTTGACTTGCTGGGTCTTCCATATTTTCATTTATTTTTTTCTTTCATTGTTACATTTCTTTTCTGATTTCATTTTTTAAACATTTTTAAATTATTCTTTCATAAATTTTCAGTATAGTACAACATATATATATATATATATATATATATATGGGTTATATATATATATATATATTATAGAGTATGTAGCATACAGACGAATTGAGCATGCGTCCAGAGCACTACATAACACCACCACAAATATACTGCTAGATCTTTTAAGGATACCACTCGAGCCTATCATCATTCTGAAAATCGTTTTTCCCGCATCATATGGAGCACTCGGTAAACCAACGTAGCTGGTCTGTACATGCCGAAGTTAGTCAGCCAAAAGCTGGTGCATATGTTCAGCAGATACTTTTTCACTATTTCTTCTTATATTTGACAAGGGAAAATCTTTTACTGGTAGACTTTATTCAAACGTCGATAATCATCATTGTCTTGTTTCCTCTGCGTAGCTTTTTAACAATGTCAATGGAGGCAAAACGATTCTTCTAGTTCAATTACTTTAGCTTCAGCATTTTTCATTTCAACTCTATATCAGATAGCTGTGGTAAAGTCTGTAGTGGGTTTGGACACAAGTAGATTTCTAATTCTCGATCAATCCCATGTTGAGATAAATGTATGCATACAGGTCAGCTGTAAAGGATTTGGTAGAATATTCTCGATCTATTGATCAAGTTCTTCTTTATCTCAGACACGAGATATGTGTCGTATATCATATCAACTCGATAACTTCAGGAATCTTTAATGTCTAATCCCAAGTTTTAGAAGATTTCTTCTCCACTTTGTTGCCAAAGTTTCTGTGTCCAGACATCTCAAGTTATTTTCTTTCCTTCTGAAAGTAAAGTATCTTTCGATGTCATTGAAATACAAATATATTCATGATACATTTGTGTTTATCCTAGTCTGATATGTATCATATTTATGTCCGAAAGAGTTTTCACAACCATTCCTGGTCCATTCCACTGACTTAATTGCTTAATTGGCTTCGACGAAACTATTGAACAAAAAAATGCTCTGTTTTAATTCTCTTCGGCTTTATTATCATACCACAGTTTTGTTAAATTTTAGCTTTTGCCTGTTTTGTACAGCAAGTCTTTTATAAATTTTATTCTATTCAATAGCTTCAGAAACATAATGAGATCACACTGTTTTTCTTCCTATTTACCCATACATTCACACACTGACATCATTGGTGTCTTCAATTTTCAACTATGGTCTAGTTTCCTTGGACCAAAGTTCATAGCATCAAAAGCTACCGGCATCCCAAACAGTGGCATGAGTGTGCGCCTTTTCCACCTTGTTCTTTGATCTTGTTAAAAGCACCCTGAAGATGCTTCAAAGTTCTATCTTTTCAATAGGATTACTTCCGAAAATGTTCAACATAAATTAAAATGTTCTAGATGTCAACAAAATCTTGGTATACCAACCGATAGTTTTCCTTTTCGTTTTTTTTTTTTTAAAAAACAATCTTATTTTTCTTTAAAAAACATCTGGTTATTTGTTTACAGTTCTTCATATGTTATGTGTTTTTAGTTCCTCATTTTTGTTATTCAGCCAAATTTTTTTATTGAGAGGTTTGAAATAGCCTGCACCGAGAGTTCGTCTGCAAATTTAGACTTCCTTCTCTCTCGCATAAAGAAATTCTAACATAGAGGTAGGATTTCTTCTTCTATCTTCGTTCACTTTAATAATGAAGTCATTCTTCCCTTATTTGTCATGGATAATATTGATCACCATTATTCATACCAACCAATCATAAGGCAAGTGCGTGGTATAACATATGTCGACACATTTTATTTTCGTTTGTCTGGTTGTTCAAAGCAGGAGTAGGGCCTCAACATATTATCTACCATATTTAAGGAACTCCTAGAACAGCTGCTTTCATCATTACATGCCCCATTTCACATTCTAAATCAAAGTTTCACAAGCATAAAAGTTTACCAATGCATCTCTAATGGTGTTTTCACCATTTTTTCAGCTGAGGTATACGTAGTTTCACATATACCTGTTTCAAGCAGATCATCAAGTGTTGCCCAGTATCTCTCGCAAAATTTTCATCTCTTCTCCACGAGTTTTTCTAAAGATGTAGTATATCAGCCATTGCCATGTACCTTTAACAGTCAACAATGTAGCCAGATCGGAGACTCTTTATTTATTCAATTGTTCTCTATGATGACTGATGATCCAGCCATCCATAGCAACGTGGGGCTTTTTCTTCAAAATCTCTGTTCCATGTTTATTGATGATATTTTCGATTTTACTGGGAAACTTGGTTGCCTTGAATCTCTTTGGTAATTTCTTTAAGCTAAAAGTTATGGTGTTTTCCGGCCTCTTGATCCTCAAAAATTATAATCTCTTTGCTGGATATTTTTTTTGGAAGCTTTTTCAATGCTTTTTATATCATCTTAACTCTTCAGCAAGATCGAAGGTAGTGTTAAAATGGCCAATCATCCATCAGTTCTAACACAAGAGGACTCAAAATTCAGCTGCCTTTTCAGCCACCATCACATCCCTTCAGTTGCTAAATGGATTCAACTTTTCGCTTTCTTGATCCATTAGGTAAAATGCCAACTAGAAAGTTCTTGAGCATAATTTCTTCAAATTATCAGGTGCATTATAATGCTTGTAAAGATTTTTTAATTTCTTTTGCCGTTCCACCATATATTATCAGGATAAGCACTTTAAACAAAACCAGTAGAGTCATTAGTATTATCACATATTAGATGATTCTATCGAAAACAGCCATTGTGGTACGTACCTAGTCCTTCTTCGGTACCTTAGAAATTTTTTGCTCTTCTCTCAAAGCTGATCTAATGTTATCATTTTTTTTCATCGTAGCATACCTGGGTATGATCTGCACACTAGATTCCTGCTATTAGTGTTCAACTTATTTCTTCCAATTCATCTTCTGATATACTTCTGAAAAGTTCTAATTTTTTTTTTCATTTTCACTGTGTTAATTAGGTTTCAAAGCCACAGATATTCCCCCTCTCTTCAACCATCTTTCAGGTTTTTTTTAGTCTCCGATAATTCTTATCTAAGATAACTTTTTCCTCTTTTTCATAATACTACTTTTCAGAACTGAGTAACTCTACTTATAACTTTATTAGAAGAATTTTACATCAACACTTATTTCTTCGCAGTGAGATTTTAATAAATCAAGCTTTCGGGTATCTAGAAACCATGGTTTATTGATAAGTAAAACAAGGACTAGAAATGCCTGAAGTGCTGAATTTAAAATAATACTGAAAAAGTTTAACTTGGTATATATAAATATATTTATTCCCCTCTTTTTTTTTAAAATAAATAACAGTAATAAACCCTAATATACCTTAAAAAAATTAATCCATTTACTTTTATTTTAAATACTTGAAAAGAAAACATATACACCCCAGTAAGTACTCTGTACATTTTAAAATTAGTTTACAAATATTCTTCAAGAAATATTCATTAAAAAAACATTAACCAAAAATAAAACAAAGCTTAAAGTAGTTTTAATCGAACATTTCAATTTCAACAATATAAAAATAACAAACTATTCCGTTTGTAATTATTTAATCATTATGTAAATCATAATTATAAAATATTATTTTCAATTATCATACAAGTCTATATATATATAATTAATGTTTAACATAATTTCTTTTAAACTCTATCTTCTAAACTTGATTTTAAATCTAAAATATCGAAAGAAAAAAAGATATTCAAATTGAATCAAATCAAAAGATATAAAATTCAAATATCTGCAAAAAAAAAAATTCTATATCATGAAACCTTTAACAGCACTTACACATGATTACCTTTTATAAAAAATCCATGATCCATTCTAAATAAACATTTTAACTGGAAGATTATTTATTATCACTTTAAATAAATATGATATAAAGTATTTTTTCTAAGAAAATTATTTCTCTCATTCAAAGTACGATTTATCAAACGAAAACACAGTTTTTCCTATTATCAAACTATAAAAAAAAGGACGCAGTTGGAGCTGTCCGATGGAGACAAAAATTAGCGATAGTGGAAAATTATGTAGAATAGAAAATGTTTCAGATTTCAGAAAATGAATTATTTATTTCAGAGTCACACAGCGCTGCGCAACGAGTCTTACAAGGTGTTAACCTCTAACCTGATGGAAGCCACACGATTTATAGAAAGCGGAAAACGTCTCCAGGTGGTGTCCCAATTCTGCGAAATTTGGTTCAATTGTCGGCCAGGGTTTTGAACATTCACTGGTAGATGCAGCCGCCTTAATACATCATATCCTTGACATACCAAGTGGAGAGATCGGGCTGGTCAAGGAAGTGTTTATCGTTGCAAGATAATTCACAACAACACGTGCGGTATATGGTCTGGCATTATCTTGCTGAAAAATAAGGCTAGGGTACTGCAAAAGGAACGGTAGAAAAACAGATCTCAGAATGTCATCAACGTACCGCTGTGCTGTAAGTGTGCAGGCGTAGAGGTCAGGTGGCGTAGCAGTCGGTAAAAGCGTAGATTTCACTCTATCAGCTGTCTGTGAATAGTCATGATGGACACTAGTGTGCGGGTGGCACGTCTGATGGTTGATAACGATGAATCAGACGCTATGACTGCTGATCTGACAATCACTATGTTCTTCCGATGTGCTGTGGCCTTAGATCGACCGCTACCATCATGAAGCTGAAATCTGCTTATGTCCATCCATTCTTGCCAGCATCTTCTAATCGTCGCATCACTTCGACCCATGTTGCGAGCAATTCTCTGGTTTGTCCAACCTACCTCTTTTAATCCAATGATACAACCTCTTTCAAACTCTGAAGTTTCTCGTAATGAGCCCGAATCCTGCTGCGAAGCATTTTTCCAGTCGTTGAAAGGTATCCTAAATCGTAATGCAACAGAAAATTTGATGATCAGATTAAGAATTGCTTCTTATACACACCTGCTGTGTGCGCAGTTCGGATGATCTGTAGCTACCGATGGTCATTCATTCGACAACCAATTTTAATAATTTGCATGTTCATTCCAAATGTCTTTGCATATGAAATTTCATTACAATCGAGTAACTCTTTCTTGGTGCTTCTTTTTTTTTGTTATAGAGTGTAGTAATATTACATTGAAAAGGAATTCCTCTCCAGCATCAAAAACTATTCATTAATATCATCAAAATTCATAAAAAATACTTTATTCTGTCAATAGCAAACCTCTAGGTTAAATTCTAGGTTGACATAAGTAATAACGATACTTCTACACTAGCTGAAATTCGCACACTTTTTTCACACATTTATTCCAAGATTCTTAACATTCATAAAAATAAATGAAAGTTCTTAAATATTTGCAATAATGCAGATTTCACTATGTATCCAAAAATTATATTTCAACCATGTTTTTAAGAGTTTGTTTTAAAATACTATTTAAATTACTATAACTTAAACAACTGTGTTTTTTAACAAATTCTATCAACTAAATAAATCTGCAGGGATAAGTTTGGCCTTTTAATAATCAAATCCCACATTTAATACAGTAAGTGAATTATTTAATATTTAAAATGTGTCTCAGATTTTAATACAAAAATTGAGATTAAATTTTGGATATATACAACTCACTCTAAGATGGAAACGAGTAATTATCCTTTTAGATTGTTTAAAATGCATGCATGCGATGCATTTGTTTCAAAGATAACTAATGTTTACCGTAGATATAATTTATTTACTTTTTTTATTCAAAACACCACATGACAATAAATAAAGAATACAGATGGAAAACGTCATTAAATTTACATCTTCTTCACACTTACCACAACACTCGTCTGCTCGTCGAGATTCCTTCAAGTCTACTCTCTCTTTAAAAAAAAAATTGGACTCTCTCGAATGCAAAACAGCTAATTTTTGGCGATTTATCACTGCAGTAGCGATCTCACTGTTCACTTTGTTACAATATCAGAAATCATACAGGCAAATATTTTGGTGTTATAATCCGAGCTGACAATTTCTATGAAGACTGGAGTCAAACGTGATACGTTTAAAGTACAGTGATGTGTAACAATCTTTGAAGAAATTTAGTATTGGATTAAACAACATGATATTAATAATATATACATAAATGGCATAGTTCTAAAATTGTATTTTTATAAATATATTGGAAATTGCAGTAAATTAAAAAGTCATTTTCTATATTTAGAGAAAATATATTATAAATATACGATACCCATGCTCAATAAAAAAAATTATCTATTGAGTTTGAAGTTTAAGTATTGAATATTATGAATTTTAGCATTAATATTTTATAAATGTTTCACCCATTTCCATTATCGAAAAAAAAATTTTTTAGATACAACATTTAACACCATAATGAGTCTTTTTAATGTAATCCGATTATTTTGAATAAATAATTTTTTATTTAAATTTTATTTTTTCTAACAGGGATCACTCTGGTTTTTACTGACACGATGAATTTAGTAATATCATTAAATCTTTAGAAAAATATAATTAATTTAAAAAATTCTAGTATGCTTCTAACATTCGTCTATAGAGAAAGAAACAATTTTTCAAAGAATAAGATGAGTAAGTTACATTAAATTAATTTTGATGGATAATTTTCATTCATGAAAATAATACTTGGAATTGTAAAGTATCAATATCGACTTTTATTAAATAAAGAGCTATTACATTAATTAGGTTAAGAAGTGGAATATGAAATGCAGTTTCTAATGATTGTATAAAATGAATATTCTTATGAACCTTTTTTTATCATAAAAAAACTCAAATATCGCGTGCGTTATAATAGGTAATATCGCTTGTGTTATAGGTGACATGATTTCCAACATTTTTCCTTTGCGTAAAACGTTTCGCCAAAATTAGGAGATTAACCACTTAATGTAAGAAAAATGGCAACTATAAGAAATATTTATACTTTTATGAAAATGTACAATTATTGAAAAAAACAATATCTTAAAGAATATTCTCCAGAACAAGAAGTAAATGACCTTTAAATGTCTTTTGACGCCCTGTTCTATCCTTTTTCTTCTTCTCATTCTTTGGATACTGTACAGATAATTAACAAAACCCGTACATTTGTCATTCTAAACAAGTGTTACTTCGACACTAAACCATTAACCCAAGTCGAAAAGCAATGAGTTGTATAGATCTTTCTCTGGGATAAATTGATATCTAATGTGTAATTTGGTGGTACAGTATAGTAAAAAAGTAACCCATCTCATTCCAAATTAACTGAAATTATGATAAGCTGAAGTCTTTAAAATTAGATATCAAATTATATATAATGAAAATGTGTGAAAAAATAAAATCATTATTATATTTAACAAGATTGCGTTTTATATAAATTTTATACTGAAAGATCATAATAATAATTTAAATTGTAGTGTTTAGTTTATAATTTGCTCTCAAGTTTGACGACAATATTCTAATATTCTTTTAAATATTTCTGTTATAATCTAAATTAAACTATACAATTTCTTTATGTTTATATGTGTTAGATTTGAAACAGAAGCTTACCAATCAAAACCAAATCATATGCTTATTTATTATACAGTTCTGAAACATTAGACGGTGATTGAGGAGCAATAATATGTAAATCCATGTATTCAGGCATAATTATAATGTTCGATGACACAATATTTTGATTCTTAAAAGTTAAACTACACCTAAATCATCACATTATCTATGTGTAACAAAAAACAGAGAAAATATTATGATTATTGGAATGCAAGTAAACAGTAAAATAAAAATGCTTATTTTTCGAAAAAAAGTCTACCTCATATAAAGATACCTATTTACAATATGCACGCAGAAATGTATGACTGTAGTAAAGTAACAACGCATTATTTTCTAAAAAAAATATCTCTATACCATTTACTAAAGGCCTATTGCATAAGCAGTACTAGAGATTAGTTTCCCTTGTATCTATTTTGTTCTGATCTTATCTTATAACAATGCAAATATAAGAGTAAATATGTTAGCTAAAATGGCAAGTTCGTAAGAAGAAGCATTTGCAATGCCTGCGAAAGGATTGTTTAGTTCAACAGGTAAGCTGAAACTATGAGTTGGTATAATAAAAAAAAGAAATATTAAGCAAATTAATTTTAATTCTTTTGCTGCAGTATCCATGCGAAGGATAGAATGTCCAGCAAACACAAGTTTGTCAGTTAGACAACAATAGAACTAATTTGTCGGTGCAATTTACATGCTCCTGATTTAGACCCTGTTTGTGGGTCTGACGGCGCATCGGTATATCAATGAATGTTCCTTAAGAGTAGAATCGTGCAAGTCGTAGCTGAGTCTTCGCATAATATTTAGTGGAGAATGCAGTTCAGGTGAGATCTTTTACCTTAAATCTCTACTTATTTTTTTTTATATACACTTTTGCTTTGCATCAAAAAAGAGTCATTATGAGAAGATAATACAAATTTATTATTATATGTATATATATTTAAAAATATATATTACTTAAGGTTTAGAAAGTGATAATATATTACGTTTTGATATTGTGAACAAATCTTATATATAATTTTTAAAGAGTTGTAATGTAATAAGTGCTTTTATCTTCTCAATGTTTCATGTATTGAATTAAATCAATTTAAAGTTTTCAGTTAGACATTTGAATTTGTATATATATATAATTTATACATTTTGACCTCGATAAATTCGTATTTAAGTGGTGTTTTGATAGTAATGACTATGTTGAGTGAATTATACGATAGTGGAGTATATAGTGTATTCCTAAATTAGGTTATGCTCCCTTTTGTTCCTATTCAATGAGAATAACTAATAACTTTTCAGGCTAAAAAACATGATGTACCCTCATGAAGAAAAGTGTTGCAAAAACAACCAAAAAAGGATTCATACTATTAATGATAAAGTTAATATAAATTGCATTAATTTATACAAAGTATATGCTAATATTCGAGACGAAATGGATATTGGGAAAGAAGTTACCAGAAAAACTTCGTCGTTCAGAACATAAGAAAAAAAAAAAGAAATAATTATTTGTCATCTTCAAATTTTATAATTTAATGTTCCGAAAAATTTCTGCATTCTATGTATAATTTATTTTCTCCATAATAATATTAACTAATTTGCTTACGAGAAAAGGATGGCACTTTCAAACAACGAAAATACTAAATTATAGTAACATATATAAAGATAGTTTAAAAAACTATATTTCCTATAACAACATTTTGAATCGAAAAGAAATTTCCTTAGAAAGACTGAAAAGGCCATAAAACGAGTGCATCTTAAGAGGAATATATTATGATATTTGTGTATTTCCCATCAGTTTTATGAGTAAATTTCAGAGGATTGAGCTTTTGTATTAGCATTAACTTTGGAAGCTAAATATTAAGAAATAAATAGTACTTTTTTTAAAAATTATTTAACATTTCTATATAATTAAGAAATGAGAATTTTTAGATTTTTCTAATGTACTTGTTTTTCTTAGAAGGAAATGATAGGTTACAATTTTTTTTTAAGTTGCTTATTATCAAAATGTTCGTAAAATCTTCTGAAAGGAATTTTGTATTAAAATTTCTGACATATGACTTTAAAATTTGAAAGTTATAAAACATATATATTTGTTCCTAGAAGATTATGAAATATATATTGTTTCATAAACAATGGTTGAATTAATATTATAATGATACCTCTAATAGAATGCATAAAATTTCTTTTAACTGAATAATTTAATTTTTGAATAATTACATATACTTGCATAGTATTTTCTTTAAAAAACTTTCACATTGATATATCCGCAACTTTTTTAATACAAATTTTATTTATACACTCATTAAATATCTAGAAATGCATAATTTTATGTACCATATACATATTATCAATAGCATAAATATTGTGGTTTTTTTTTTTACTGTTGCAAACTAATCTTTATAGACCCATTCTATTCCAAAAAGCAAAGCAAAAGTGTATAAACATGCAGTAGTTAGATAACTATGTAGACCAGCTTATCCTGAGAACTATCCTAGCTGTATTGTAGCATTTCGCATGTTAACTCAAGGTGCCAACTTTGTGAGAATCTGCAGTGCGGTCTGTCAAGAGTGTGACATTGACAGGTACGGATCGCGATCTGCCAGTGTCCACCTGTCTGGGTGAACCGGTCATGCGGCCAGTGGAGATGATGGCAAACGTATCACAGCGAATGTGACATGAGGAAGAGTGGCTGTGAGGTGGGTGAAACTGCTGACCGTCAACTATATAGAGGAGTTTTTGTGAGTATTAATTATATGTACATAATTGTTATAAAATTATATAATTCATTTGAAAATTATTCTTATTAAATTATTAAAAATAATGTAACTAAGTTGGTTTTAATTAAAATAAAAATATAAAAGTGTTTTAAAATTGCATAGATTTTTTTTTTTGAATCATAATTTGTCTCTTTGGGAGCTTCTCACAAAACATAGCTCGAAATATATTCTAAACAATGATATTATCAATGGATTATACTTTAATACATTCTGGTATGCCTATAATTTAAATTTTTTCTTTAACTATTGAGTTCTATAATCAAAATTTAAGCATTTGAAAAAAAGATTCTTAATATAAGAATTAATAAACTGGTTTCTTTAGTTTTTTTGTAAATAATCTATGTGAATTTGAATATGTCATCTGAAATGCAGATTTTCGTTAAACCTCGATAAATTTGCATTTAAAAAAATGCCATTTTTTCCATTTTTTTAAAAAAAATTTAACCCATATAATGCACAAATAAAAAATAAAATAAAACTCATACAGAGTTTCATACCAAATATTCGAAGAAAATATTCGTATTACAAGGTTAAATATAAAAACGCGATAACATCTGCTGGGAATAAAATTAACTTCCAGAGGGTTTTTTTTTCCTATTTTAAAGTAAAAAAAGAAGACCTTTAAAAGAAACTAAAATTGATGTCCAAGTTTCAGTACCTTCAATAGATTTGGTTTCCATGTTCTTAATTTTATTCGAAGCCATTTTATTTTGTAAAGAAAGAGAATAAAAGGAAACACGACAATGCACTGCCAAGATGAAGTTAGAAGAATTTGACTTCCAATATAGAATAACATGTTTCTTGGCGGGTCTTGGCCATCTAATACTGGCAATAACAGCAAAAAGAAAACGGTATTGTGGATTCTCTGACTATAAGGAAGAGATATATTGTAAGATTGAATCCTTGTACATGCACAGTTCTATCGTAAATCAATCAACATGAATTGCCTAGTATATATATTTATTATATTCACTTTCAATAAGAAGACATTGAAAGGTTTGAATGTGCTTTTTCCGTAAGATTACATATTCGCATAGTTATATTTCCATAAGAATTATACTTAATTAAAATAATTTCTGATATACACTTCGAAAAGCATAAAAAAGGAGAATTTACTCAAAGAGTTTAATCAACATTTTGTCAATAAAAATCAAGACAAAAAAAAATTGTTTGTTACTTCTGCAACGTGTGTTAGTTAGAAAGGAATTTATTTAATCATACACACCATATTAATATATATATATATATATATATATATATATATATATATATATATACATATATGTAATTATTAAAGAAACAAAACTAATGAAGACATTGATAATGTCTAATAAATTTACCAATGTAGTATATAATTTACTTATTGAGTTTTTGAGGGAATATAGATTATTTTATTAATTAAACGTAAAAAATATGAACTTAAAGATGAACAGTAGAACCAAGATTAGAGTTTCTCACAGGTTCTAAGAAGAATCATTTGTTATATAGATAAGGTAACAGAGATTACGTGATTATTTAAACAACAATTTATATTAAATTGATGTAAAATCGCTTAATTGTAATATACTTTTCATTAAAGCATTAGGTAGTGGAAAAGGAATAAAAACCATGCCAAATTAAAGGGTTTATGTAACAAAATCGGTTTTACTTTGAATTTGATAAAAATGTTCCTCTGTTATTTCTAATTCCTAATTATCGTTCCAGAAATTTAGAACTATGACTAATAGTACAACCGTTACATTACTTGAAATAGAAATGATTTTATTGGGTGAAGTTTTATAAAAAAAAAAAAAAAATATTGATAGTTTCATTACCCTACTGCTAACATCAAAATACTATGAAATGATTAACGGTTATATAAGAAATAAATACATTTAGTCAATTTGTGTTTAAAACTCATGAAGATTTGTTTTATTTCATAGATTTTGAGCTTTTAGTTTTAATTGCGGACTATTAAGAATTAAAATTTGTTACACTTTTAAAGAAATAAAAAAGAAAACAGATATCATAAAAATATAAATGCATTATTATTCTTTTCAAAAAGAAATCCACATTAGTTTTTTTTTTAAATGTAAAATAAACAAGCTGAGATATTAAAACACAATTTCAACAGGAGCTATAATAGTATAGCTAATATTTATCTTATTCTCTCTTTCGTTTTGACTCGTGATGATCGAAAACAAGTTTCTCTTTTCTCAAAATTTGTTCACTATAACCATTAAATCTGAACTCATCATAAACCTGTATATAAATTGCCTTCTCTCTCACTCAAAACAACGAATGAACGACTTATTTGAAGAAAAGATTTGCCTAATACATCATGAATCAAAATGCTATATACTCTATATATATATACTGGAAAATTTATGAAAGAATAAATTAAAAAGATTTAAAAAGACAAAATCCAGAAAGAAATGTAATGAAAGAAAGAAAAACGAAATATGGAACCCAGAAAAGTCAAAAAAAGCAATATCGGGCTGAGGACCGATTAAGCGGGGTTAAACTAGTTTAATGGTACCAACTCTTTATGACTCTTGGTAGGCTGAATTAGAAAACTAAATTGCAAAAAAGAGTTCATGATTAAAAGATGCAAACAACGAAGATAAAATCTACAAAAATAAAAAAAACTATAATTCCCTGGTAGGCTGAATTGGAAAATCCAAATTACAAAAGAAATAATGATTAAAAAAATGCAAAAAAATTTTCAACGATAAATTTATAAATAAAATCTATCATTCTAAAAAATTATCAAACAAATCAAAATATAAAAAAATACTTACAAAAATTCAAAGAAAATGAAGATTCAACATGTGAGTAGTAAGACGGAATTTTCTTTTGTCAAGATGTATATCACATACTCAAAAATGAAAAAATATACCACATCATCACCATATAAATTGAAAAGATTTAAATCATTATTTGATTTGGTAATAAAATGTAAAAAAGATGCAAAGAATTGGTTGGTAATAAGTAGTATGGTGAAGGAGTATAACGGTCCAGAGAGTGAGTAAAACAAGCAGTGTAAATGTAAATAAATAAATTCTTTCACGGCTGTATAACAAGCCGACTTTGTGGACCTATTGTTGTGTGGTGGATTTGGAAATTGGATCAATGATTAGCAAAGATGTTTAATATATCTGTGATGTATATAAGTATTTAAGATTGATAATCATGATCCAAACAGTTGTTGAAGAATTTTAATGTTATTAAATTTGTCTATTTTATGCGTGGTTAATTTGTTACGTACAAAAGCCCAATAAAATATTCTATAAATGGATCTGTAGATTACTGTTTTGCAATCGAGATCTAAAAAAATTCACTGTATTTTGTTCAAGATTAGTTTTAATAATTTGATGAGGTAATTGAAATGAAATATTTGGTTTAAATCAGTTTTACCTAAAATAATTAGATCATCTATGTAACGAAAAGAAAGTAAGAATCACGTCAATCTGTTTTAATGTAAATAAAAATCACAGACAATACTAGCTGGACTCCTTTAGAGGAGAATTGAATTTGTTTATATAGAGATTTTGACTAAAACTATAAAATTCTCTTTAATACAAGCTTAACGAGAGTATTGAATTTTTCCTCTGTTTTATTGTTTGATTAAAATGATATTTATTGTATAAAATTGCAAGAACCTTAATTAAAATCTTGAATATATATGTTAAAAGGTCTTCAAAATCATATCCATGTATAGAGAATACCCCTTGTTCTTCCATGTTTTGACAATTTCAAAAACTATTTTTAATAATAAAGTGTTTTCAATATTGTCAATAGATTTTTGAAGAATGGATAGAAAAAGTTTCGCCAGATTTAGTGATATAGGTGTTATCCACTGTAATAATTTCGAAATTTTACAGGATTTTGTGAAATTTTATGTTAAGAAAATATATGGAAATTTAAAGTTTGTAAGGTGTAAACCAACCTTCTTATTGAATGACAAAAGACGATTATTTATTTCTCTACTATATTTGATAACCGGAAAGCATTATTATTCACATGGTGTTCACTCAATAAATTTATGATATGCAAAATTTGCAAATAATTGCATAATTTGTAACCTTATCTTTACATAAACGATAACAAATCTTTCTGCAAATCATCTATATCAAGTTTTAGATCTTTAATTGTAATTTCCTTGTCCACTTTAAAATTCAAATATAGAATTTTCTTCAAAACAAGCTACGACCTAAATTCATCAAATGCCTCAATTGGCAAACCATATTTACTGCAACCTTAAGAATAAAATGTCAAAATCATTAGTAATTTGTTTTCACCACAAGGTTACTATTAGTAATCATGAGCCTGAATCCAGCCTTTTATTCATGAAACCTCTCAATAAATCGCTTTTAAATTATACTGCAACAACATGTTGATGGAATGAATCAAACATTGTTTGTAATTTTGCATTTACAAACCTGTGTGTTTGTGACTGAATATTATTACCAAAAAGGACTATCAAATTTTTATTGTACTTAAGTTCTTTTATCCTGATATTTCTTTTAATTTCTGGAAATAGAGCCATGTGTTTTTTGAAACAATAACTAGAAAAATTAATTTTATTAAATGATTTATTCATAAAATATTATTATTACATTATAGGTACATTCTGTAATAATATATTTTTTCATTAATATTCATATTACACTTTTCATATTTTATGGCAAAGATATTCACAAGAGCTAATGAAATGAAATCCTTGAGGAATCCGGAATAACTCTCATTATTCAAAGACCATGACAATCTTACCTCTCTCTTTTATTAAGTCCAACATAAAGCTTAATATATGAGATAAGTTCTTTTCAAATTTAACCAAGTTGAAACATTTTTCTTTAATAGTTGACAAGTCTCTTTATTTTTCGATATCTAGCCGTTTTTCCCTAGGCGAAGCTAATTTTATATGATTATTAATCCTGTAGAATCCTTTCTTGTAATAAAATACTTGCTGATGTTTATTTGTGCTTAATACATTTTATTGTTCCATATTGCATTTAGTCCATATGGGTAAAATAACAGTACCATAAAAACCAATATAAAAATTCTCAAACCATAATCTTTCTTTGTGTTCGGTACACGAATAATATATATTTTAATAGTATTAAGCATGAATTAAAATGTTTAATTTCTATCCGACCTATATTTTTTACGACTATTATATAGTGTTTTGCATCAGATCTATGCTGATTAATTTAATATTTATAATTCCCGAAGTTTGCCCAACATAATAAACTGGTACATACCACAAGTCATCATATAAATACAATTAAAAGTTTTACAAAATAAAAAAGTTTGAATCATACTGCTCTTCAGCCATCATGACGCATGTCTTGCATCTCTTTATCAGAGCAACTCTTAAACTTTAAGTTTAAATGATCAGAATCCCTAGAACGTTGCATTTGGGTATGTTATTGGAAATTGTCGTTTTGGTGAAAACCTTAATACGTGAACAGGATGATCTTCTTATCTGAAGTGTAAGCCGAATTCAATATATTCAGACTCCAAAAATACGGGTTTTATATTTCCTCTATTATATACCAAATGAGATCCCAGAGGATACTCAGAACTTTTTTATAAAAATTGAAGTAACATTTTTTTGTATTTTCTGAAAAATTTATAGTTTTTTTATATGCTGAATCGAAACGTTTGTGACCATAACAATGACTCTCCTCATTCAGGCCTCAAAAATATTGAAAAGAGTGCACATAAATTATCTATAAAAAAAAAATAGTAAAATTTGCAAAAATGGTAACTTTCTAACGATGAAGCAGATACCATTATACTACATCACCGAGCTTTGACAAACATATAAAGTCAAATTGCCAGTAGCTAAACTTTCAAAATTCCATTATCATAAAATATAATTTTCAAAAAATCACCAATCTTCACCAATAATCTTAGATTAAAATTAAACATTATAATCTGCAAAGTCAATTTAAAGTCACTTGATCAGTAAGTCCAAAGCTCGAATCCTTATGTTGTTTCAAGAAGAAGATTAGTCATCATAGGCAAAACGCCGAAACAGCATGTAATTTTTTAAAATTTTTTTTTATTAAAAGAATAGAAAATAACAAATATCAAGATAACAATAATCAAAACAAAAAAACATTCATAGTCACAACTTTGAATCTTAAAACCGAATTCAAAATAAACTATAAGTAATTATGCAAATATTAGATCCAAATCAAGGATATCATTATTCAAAAATCCACACATAATAGGCAAAGCAACCATAAGAATGTATGAAATAAATATACTGAAAATTTATGGAAAGAATAAATTAAAATATTTAAAAAGACAAAAAATTCAGAAAGAAATATATATATATATATACATACATACATACATATATATATATATATATATATACATACATACATATATATATATATATATATATATATATATATATATATATATATATTAATTACAGTCATGAATCAAAATGTAATATATATATATATATATATATATAATATATGGAAAAAAAATTAGCGCACCAAGAAATAATTGCGGGATCGTACGACACTTGGCATGGAGGTACATGTCAGGGAGATATGCAAATGATTAGAAATGCAGTGTGATTGCGCATTACGTATAGCCGATAGAGGGCGTTTAACGTCGTTCTCCATGGAGAAAAAAAGAGGTATCCAAAGCTAGTTTGATTGTATTGAATCGTTTATAAAGGAAGAGCTGAGGAAGACATGCCATTACGCAGTTTTCGAAGACAATATGAGCAGCTGTCGCAGTTTGAGAGGGCGAGAATCATCGGCATGATGGAAGCTGGGTGGACAGCTAAGCGAAGAGCTCGTCAATTAGGCCGCTCTGATTGTGTTGTGAGGAGGTGTTGGGACCAGTGGATCCGAGAGAGAGATGTTATTTACCCGAAGACCAGGCTCAGGACAAACTCGACAGACCAGTATTCGAGAAGATCGTTACATCGCAAGAAATGCACGCGTACAGACAACTGCATCATCGGCGCCATCCAGGCACAGGTAGCACCTTCACTAGGGTAGTACCTTCACTGTGTCTTCTCGAAAAATACGGAGGCGCCTGGCTGAAGGACATTTGGGATCGCGGCACTCATTACGTGTGTTGGTCTTGATGCCCACCCATCGACGCCTCCGTTTAGAGTGGTGCTTCGCACGGGGAAACTGGGCTACAGTGGAATGGAACCAGGTCGTCTTTAGCGACGAATCCAGATTCAATCTCAGCAGTGATGACAATCGTGTTCGT
Source organism: Nephila pilipes (assembly GCA_019974015.1). Lineage (NCBI taxonomy): Eukaryota > Metazoa > Arthropoda > Arachnida > Araneae > Nephilidae > Nephila > Nephila pilipes. Next base: position 102,645 of record BMAW01104152.1, read on the forward strand.
GTGTGAAGACCCCGTTGTGAACGCCTTAATCCTGCTTTTGCTTTACAGCGATACACCGCTCCCACAACTGGTATGATGGTATGGGGTGCCGTTGCCTACAATACACGGTCACCCCTAGTATTGATTCGTGGCACCATGTCAGCCCAGCGGTATGTCTATGACATCCTGCAACCACATGTGTTGCCTCTCTTGCAACAGCTCCTAGGAGCCATTTTTCAACAAGACAATGCTCGGGCTCACACGGCAAGGGTGTCACAAGATTATCTCCGTACTGTTACTACTCCTCCTTCACCTGCCGGATCCCCAGATTTGTCTCCAATCGAGCATATCTGAGATAATTTGGGACGGTGAGTTGGGCATCCCACGAGTTTGAACGAACTAAAGGCAAGGTTACAGCAAATATGGAACGAAATGTCTCAAGATATACAGAACTTGTATGCCTAATTGCCTGATCGTATCGCATCGTGCATTCGCGCTACATTGGGTTCAACAGAATATTAAATCCTCCATTCTTTTGACTTTTTCTCTGAAATAAATGATCCTTTTTCTTTGATTTTCTAATAATTTACTCATATCGAAGTAGTCATTACGTATGTAAAATTTCGTTTCATTTTGACGAGCATTGTTTCATTTTGAATTCTTCTTGGCACACTATTTTTTTTTTTTGTCCATGAGTGTATATTCAAATTATAATTTGTCATTTACTTTAATTTTTATTCGTGTAACTGATATAATATTCAATTTAATAATTTTATCATTTGGTTTCATTTTAATTACATTTAGCTTAAATATGTTCAATTTAATTATTTAACCTTTACTTTTTTAATATCGGAATAGTTTAGTGACGTCTATTTAAATTCTTATTTGTATATTAATAATTATCAAAAAAGCATATTTTGAGTGGCCATATTTGTTCTTTGTAAAACTTTGTATAGAACTTTATTTCCTTTTTTTTTAATTATTTTTGTTTTAGTTCAATTATAATTCTTAACCATATTTTATTAGATAATTTATACTTTAAATTTGTAAAAAAATTGCTTTTTGAAATAACTTTTCTTTATTTTTCGTTTAGTAATTTTATGCGAGTATTAATATTTTTTTAGTTAAATCAATCTATTTACTGGCTTTGTTTTATTTAAATCAATCTACTTACTGGCTTTGTTTTATTTAAATCGATCAGAAGAAGTTTAACTAATATTTATGAAGTTTGTGTAATGTTACATGTGTGTTTTTGAAAGTTTTGTTTATAATAATGCACGCTTTATTTACTTATTTATTATTTTATATGATTAGATAAATAGTTTCTTTTTGAATCTGTTTCTGTAGACTGTAAAATTTTTCACCATTAAAAATGATGACTTGTCATTGGTATTATTTAAATAAGATTTTGTTTTAGAATGTATAATGTTTTGATTAACTTTTGGTTTAGTTAAAAATTTTCTTCTTCTCTAGATTTCTAACTGGTTTTAAAACTCTCAGATGTTTATTTTTGTGTAATTTGGCTGTTTGCAATGAAATTAAAGATGCTTATTATATTTAACTTTTTTTCTTTTTCTGAATTTGTTGATTATTGGATTGCACCATAACTTTTTTGTAATGAAAATCACTGAAGTATTATGGTTTATTCGATAATTTTAGTAAAAACACACATTATTCCATTCTACTGTAAGGAACAGTATTGATTAAATTATTTCCAACATTCGAGATTTTCCTTTTCTTTCTCAATTTTTTGGTTTCTTAATAAAGTGTTTTTGATATTTAGCTGAAAATTTTTAGATTGTTTAAAAATTACATAAAAATCTTTAATCTCATCTGCACAAATATTAATTTATTTTCTAATTATTTAATCTTTTATCTATTAATACTATTAATAATTTTTGTAAATATTTTTAGATGGTTAATTATTTTATACTAGATTTATTTTCTTGCGTTGGACGAAATGCTGTTAAGAATTGTTTCATTAAACTGCGCCTTTATGCGTTGCAAAAAAAATATACAAAAAGTTTACACCAATTTATTATTAATAATATAATAAAATCTGCATCTCACACTCAAGAGCTTTAATATATGTCGCAGAACAAATTCAGTTGAATGGAGAAACTTTAATCTATATCATGATGATATGTTTTTTGACGTCTGTCGCAAATTTCCTAAAATCAATATGAATCAAATCCTTTCATATTAATAATAAGTAAGAATGATAAAATAATCATTTTTATAAGTAATATTTTTGAAACAATTGTGTTTTTAAATGAAAGCGCTTTAAATTGGACATCTTGAGAAAAAATTGTCTTTGTCATTAACTTAAGACATCCAAATAAAAGAAGAAAAATATATTTGCAATCGAAAAGAAAACACTTTAATATTAATTGACGTGAACTGGCAACAATTTTTATCTTCGTCCGCTCACATTTTGGGTAAAATATTTATTTTTATTTCCTACATGAAAATATTAATATGTTGTTACAAAAAGAATAAATATTAGAAGAATAAGAAGTGAAATATTCTACGTTGGTGCTACAAAGTGAATTTGCTTTACTTTTGCAAAGAAATATTTATTACTCCTACTTTATTCCTTTCTGAAACTTTGGAAACTTTTAACCTTCATTTCAATATTTATTTACTTTCGTTAATATATTTATTTGTTTCTTGTTACAAACCTATATAGAGTTAAATAT
>BMAW01104155.1:0-18510 GCA_019974015.1 Nephila pilipes
TTAATTTTTCCTGTTGAAAATTATAAATATATAATTTGTAATTAATTATTCCTGTTGAAAATTATAATTCTATAGTTAGACCTGCTCTATATAGCAGATTGCGTTATTCTCAAATCCAACCATCTTGTTAAAATTTAATAGCAAAATAAAATATCCGAAATTTTTCTCTCAAATTAAATTTATTCGAGCAGTTTCTCTTCTTAAATTCTTTAAATAACAAAACAGGATTTCCATTACACAATGCCTTGCATTGCAAATGTTAAGTGTAACAGACACTAATATCTTAACTCCAGATTTGATATTTACTTAACATTAGTTTTGAAATAAATCGTTGCAAAAGGTAATACGGCGGGTACTTTACAACGCAATCTAACAACTGTACTGAGTTTAATATAATATTTTTTTCTATATACTGCTGGCCGAGATTGAATCAGCACTCCGAACTCACTATTTATAAATCTAGGATTACCTACTGTAATGTTTACTTTTCTTTTGTATTGAATCCCTTGAAACTCTAGTGAAGACAACATATGAATAATTGATGAATTCTATTAAAGTTCTTTAATGCACTAAATTAGCTACCACTATACAGACTGATTATACGCAGCCACAGGGTGACAGCATAGAAAGCTATTTCCTGCTTTCTTCGAAACACAGTAAAAACTATATAAGTGGTTCACCCAAGAGACTGGAATATATCATCACAATACGGAAGTGATCAATGTAATGCTTAAACCTCCAAGGGCTTACTTTTAGTAGGTAAGAGAGAAATTTATAACTTCAAGGTATCTAGTTGATCTTGTTTTTTTCCCCTATGAGGTTTGTTGCAATCACGGAGAATGTGTCTGTAGGATCCCCAGCAATCTTTCTTCGATATCCCGCAGTTTGTCATTTCATTCTCTTTTCTACCTTTCTTACACATACACACTTTTCTTTGTTTAAATCAAATATAAATACTTTTCTTCCTTAAATTCAAGTGTACTTGGAGAAATATTTCTAAGGCTTAAATTAATTAACCAAACAATATTTTTAATTTTAAATTTAATCGAATTCAAATATATCTTAATTCTAGAAAACAATGTTTAAATGATAAAATACTCGTATATGTCACTATAATGGTGAAGTAAATGTCCCTTATAAGGCATAAAAGTTCCGAAATTTATGAGCCGTGGTTTTCAATATAAGAAAATAAGTCAGTACTTTTTTCTCCAACAATTTTAGGGAATATTTGAAATGATATGTAATAAAAATATGGATGTCGTAAGAAACGTCATTGAAAATTGATCCTTTTTTTAATAAAAGTATTTTAATACGGTATAATAATTTCTAGTTCATATATAAAAATGTAGAGAATGTGCTGTGAACACTATCTTTAGCTTTCAACGCCTATTAGTTAATAATTTATCTCCTTCTTCCGCACAGTCGTATGCAGGATACACCAATTCGTCAGTTCTTTCAAAGGAACGAGTATGCTTTTCAACTGCTCAATTCTTTTAAACACATTATGTTCTTTTTCTTTTTTTTGAACAAGTTAAGTTTATTCCGATCCATTAATGTAACAAAATAAGAGGAAAAAGCTTATTATTAAACGTCAAAGAAATGAGACAAGTTTGAGTGAGAGAAAGTAGAGCTGTATTGTACAAGAACCAAATCTGTGCTTCATCAAACTTTCATAGCTGTAATGAAGACAAAAAATAAATGAAGAAAGAGTAGAAATTTGTTGACAAGAAAGAGGGTGATAGAAGAGAAAAATAGATCACTAAGGTATCCAAGGATGTGTCATTCATATTTACTAAAGACAATAAGCCCTATAGGAAAGAAAAAGACTCTCTCTCTCGCTAGGTTACTTCGAAGTTATAATTTCCGTTCTTATTTAAAGAAGGCAAGCCCTTGGAGAGAAAGAAATAAGATAAAGCAAATATAACCTAATGATATTAAATGAATAAAAACCATGCTAAAGAGTTTAATTCATCATTTAATTAATATTGTATCCAATAATCCAAGTTTTGAAAAAAGTTAATAAAAATACAAGGGCCAGTTTTCCATTGTATTTATTATATTAAATGTCGGGACTTCGATGCCATCTTATGTGAGTAATGAGCTTTGCACATTCTACTGTATTACAAAATATTATATCTCTCTGATCGGTAAAAAGTTTAAAAGTAAGAAACTGATTAACAGTACGTATCGTATTCACCATTAAAGAAAGAAAAGTTCATAAAAGAAGTTGAGAAACTGTTATCAATTGCATGTTTATTTTTAAAACAGTTTTTATTTTAAATTAACAAACTATATTTTAAAAAACTGATCATATTACTCATTTATTTTATATTTTTCGAAATTTTGATTTTAAGGCAACGAAATGAAGAATTAAAACATGCGTCCTTAAACGGCAGTTATAAATTGTAGTACGATGTGTATTTATTGTGTCTTAAAATCCTCGGATAAGGAATTGAATTTTGAAACTAAGAAGATTGTTATTAATCAATGATGACAATTTCAATTTTGAATATAATTTTTAATACATTTTCTATTAATGTAGTTACGTAGCAGTCATGGCTCAACAAGTAAACATGAAAATTCCATGCTCGTTAATTTATTTTACATTAAAACAAGATAGAGAGGTAGTACATCGAGATGAATGTGGATGCAGCGTAATATGCATCCACTCGTTTCAGAAGTTAAGTCAGAAGAGAACGAAACTTTCTCTGCTTGGGATGTTAATGCAAGAATTATTCAGATCAAGAGGTTAGATTTGAGGATTTTTAGGTATTTCATATTGAGACTCTCTGTCTAGCAGGGATTATCCCTACAGGTTTGAAAAAAGAAAGGTTTCCCCCAGGTTTGTGAAAAGGTTGAATCATGCAGGATTGTAATGCGTGTTCTAATAAATTAAAAAAAAATAAATGGAATTACAACCAGGAAATAAAATGAACCTACTGGGATAGTAAAAGCATAGAAAATGAAGTAAATTTAATTTTAAGATCTATTGTATGGTGTTAGCATTCTCCCCGGGCAATAATTCAGAAGCCTCCGCTATGCGGCGCTCGGCGAAAAACTCGAACCATTCCATAAACCATCGACTGTTTGCTACAGAAACAGTAGGCTTCATAGAGAATGCTACGAGACCTTTTGGTTTTTGAAATAAATCTTTTCTTGTGATTTAAATGTCGCAGTTTATTTTACTATATCTCTAAAATTTAGGCATCTCACACGTTCCCATAATCTATCATATAACTGTAGTGGATTACAAAAAAAAAAAGGCTTCTTATTCCAATAACCATTTCCTACATTTCCAAAATTTAATTGAAACATTAAATAAACTTCTTAGTAGTGTATTTATTTAATTAGAAATCATTTTTGATTTTTAATATCTTCACAATTGTAATTTTTGAGCTAATTTTATATTAATTTCTCTTTCTTTTCATTCTCTACTGATTGATATTGAACATTAATACGTGATTCAAACATATTAGATGAAATCTGTTCTAATAGCACCGCTTGGACCTATTGATATATCCAGTCAAGATGGATATAATTTTTAAGAGCCTTCAAGATGCGATAATATGTATCGTGTCTAGAACATTAGAAACTCTTTTTACAGGTTTGCTCATTTGCGTTCACTACGTACTATTGTAAATTGCCTCATTATAGCATGACAATGTTAAATGAATCATTTGATATAATGGATCAGATTGGGAAATTATTCAATGAAAACTGTGGGACAAATTTAAAGGAAAAGCTCGTAGTTTCAGTGTTCTATTTTCTTACAAAAAGTTTTAAAATAAAGAGTCCTGCTATACATTGTGTGTAAATTATTTTCAATCCATCAAACTAACTTACTTTGTTTTTCAATTTGTTTGATTTGGTACTAGAACGTGGAGGAGTTGTGCAATATCATATCTTAGATTCCTTGGGGTTTATATATATATATATATATATATATATATATATATATATATATATATATATATATATATATAAATAGTAGAGATTTGATTCTTTGTGTCCATAATATATATAATGCTATTTTAATCATTTAATCATTTCATTTCATAAAGTAATTTTTATGTCACAAAAAGTTATTTTCCCTTTTAGTTGAACATAAATATGATTTGCAAGATATTTGCTTTTAGGTGTCACTTTAAAGAGAACTATTATACAATCTAGTGTTCCAAATTTCTTATGTTTCAGTAAAGGGTACTTATATACATAGTGAACCAAAAATATTTTTCTCAATGTAATTCAAACATTTTAAGAAATTTTCTTTTGGAATGATATAAAAGAAGAAAAAAAAGTTTCAAAATTCAAAGTTCTGTATTTTTTTCTAAAGAATATACAATTATATCAAGAAAAAGTTCGGCTTACTGATTTTGTACGTCGTTTTCTATGTGTAAAGTAAAATATTTTGTCTTTTTATGGAATATTATTTTTAAAAATGGTTGCTAATTGCAAATATATCTGAAAAACTATATCCATATTCAACTCAAAGTGAAAGGAAAATTTTTGACTAAAAAAAAAATATTTCTAGAGTTTGATAAAATGAACAAAATATCATTATTAGGCACACAGTTAAAACCTAAACTCTACGAATAATTTTAAAGCATAAATACAACAAAAAAAATAGTCTTAATTTCGGAATTTTATTTTGCCTCGCGTGTCCTAATACTCTTAAATGCATTTACTAATAATCCTTGAAAACCAATTAGGTTGGTCTTTAAGCTTCCATTATTATTAATTATTTATTTTGCTACGTGTGATGTGACCTTTTAAACAGTTTCATTTATCAAATGAAAGATCATTCAAATTATCCATATTAATCAATAACGTTTTCTATTTTTTAAAACTTCCTTTCTTAAATTTAAATATTAAAAAACTGATTGTAATGCAAAATAAATGAGTTTTAAAGATTAAAAAGATTCATGAGGCTTTGTGTACAAATTAAAGCACTTTCATAATGAACCAGAGCATGCATACCTGTGGAAATTAAATAGGACTAAGTTTAAAAAATTGCTTTTTTATAAAAAGAAAATATGCTTATATTCATTCTATACATTTGCAATACATTTTCTAGTATGAAGTGCAAAGGAAAACTACGTCCTCCCTTTGCAGAGACGATCTCTCTCAGACGTTTTGCTATTGACTCCACTAGATTAGTAAACATGCTTTTGAGTTCATCATCATTAAACCACACTTGAATTGCATAGTTTATCATGTAATTTTTGTTGTATAATCCAACTTACCTAAACACCGTTTCAATATAATCCACAAGTTCTCAATGGGATTTAAGTCTGATGAATTTCCAGACCAATCAAGTTCTTAAATATTATTTTCCAGCATAAATGACTCTTCTAGTTTTGAATTGTGATAAGCAGGAAGTCCTGTTGAAATGTTCCATTAAAGCTTTTCATGGAGGAAGCAAATGTGGCGGCGATGAAGGATGACGTGTTTAACGAAGCTCTTGAAAAACATTGTAAAATTATTGAATCGGCACTTCTATCAAAATGCAATATGAATCAATAGGTACGTGAAAAGACCAGACAAGGTCCAGTGAGTTAAAATCTTCTGTTTTTAAGAATTTTGAACGAATCAAATCTCTTAATTAATTTTAAACATACAAAGAGTGTTTCAAAGGGGTCACTCCAAAGTCAAGCTTCGCTAGTGTCGTGGTGCCCTCCGGCATATCAAAAAATAAGGATGAGTCTTTTTCTTCAAATAATTACTTGATGGTAGACTCTGAAAATTGCTCTTCCGATGATGTTAAGAAAATTATACAATTAAAAATAAATCCATTACAGGCTAAGCTGGGTGTTTGTAACCTTAAAAATAGAGGAGAAAATAAAGTAGGTGCTTTTTCGAAAGTGATCGGAAGTGACTTCAATGTGTGTTAAAAGAAAAACCACCGGAATTAAATACTGAAGCTATTTTGAAAATTAATTAGACTGTTTGGGAAGTTGATGATTTTCTTGTCATCTATAGATGCTTTAAGTGTCTTGGGTACAACCATAGTGCTGACGAAGGCAGGGAACTCGCAGTCTGTTTCAGGTGCTCTGGAGAACACAAAGCGAAAGACTGTTCGAATAGAGATGTAATGGCCTGTTTAAATTGTATCCGTTTCGTCCATAAAACAAAACATACACATAGAAATTTAATTTTAATCAGAGACCCTTTTCTGATGACTGTCCTAGTCATAATTTTATGAAGAAAATCATCCAGTCTAGTTCATAGTCTAGTTAATCATAGAATTAACTATGATTAGATTCAGTTAAACAAGTTCTGAAGTGTGTACAGTTAAACCTTCATAAAATTAAAGATGTGACCCATCAGCTCATTTTAAATATGGAAAACGATAGCATTGACTGTGCGCTGGTTCAGGAACCTCATTATTATAAATATTCTCTTCCAGACTATCCTAGCACTTACAGACTTTATTATGATCTTAATTCTGACATTGTAAAGGCAGTCATTATCGATTGATCACGTGGAATTACAAATTTTGTTGATTATGTTAATACTGACAACAATATGGTCATTTTGGACGTTGCTGTGGGCGCAACTGTGTTCACACTTTTCTTCATATTATTTTTAACCATCAAGAAATATTGACTTGGATCTCCATAAATTTAGACAAGTTTTTTTGCCCAATAATCTCATTCGACTGGTTTGGAGTATGGACTCTAATGGCAAATCTGAATTAGGGTTTAGTCCCTTTTTTGGTTCTCATGGAGATAAATAGAGTGAATGTATTTCTGCCAACAACTTATTTGTTACAAACGAAGATTGCGGACCTATTTTTCATGAAACTCAGAGTTCGAGCTACATTGATGTTAGTTATTGGCTCAGATCTACTCCAAGACATTTTAAATTGGCGTCTTTCTGAAAATGATTCCGTTTCTGACCACATGATGATAGAATTTGAGCTTTGTCTCTCCACGACACCATGTGTCACTTCAAACATACCCTTCAAAAATTTTAACATTAAGAAAGCAAACTGGTGTCGTTTTCGTGATTTTTGCACTTTTCACGTTTCTCATATTCTTGATATTCTTAAAGGCTGTACTAATGGTTCCTGTCTTAATACTATTGTTGAGCAACTTAGTTCTGTTAGTTTCTTGGCATGCTTATCTTTAAATGACTGTTAAGAAGCATGGCGCACATAATGCTCCCTGGTGGTCTATTGAAATTGGTAACAAGAGAAAAAGGCTTAATGCCCCTAGACTTAGATTCTAACGTTGTAGAAATCTGATTGTTAGAGAGTTGTACAAATGTATATATCTTGAATATGGAAAAGATTATAATCGAATGCTTATTGATGCTAAATCTGGCTCTTAGAAGACGTTTCTTTCTATCATTGATGTTCACAACGTATGAAAAAAAAAATTATACATATGGTGTTAAAAGAGATTTCATGATAAAAATTCAAGTAACATTCGACATTCATCTACATTCAAAAAATTTGACATTCATCTACCCATGGGAGAAACAACAAACTCTTAAGACGAAACGATAAATGCTGTGTTACAAGTCTTTCCCTTCTGATGCAGAGGAGAAGGAAAATGATTTTCATAAAGAGTACCGTCGATCTGCGCATACACTTCCTTTGTTGATTCTACTTTTTTCTACGATGAAGTTAATACAGTTATATCTATGCTGAAACCTAATAAATCTCCTCTTGACCTGATTCTATCTCAAATGAGATAATTCAACAATTCCATTCTATGTTCCCTTCCCTATTCCATAAACGTTTTAACATTTTGTCTTGATGTTGGAATTTGTCCAAGTATTTGGATATCTTTAGATGTATTACCTTATTTCTGGCACTTGGTGAGGGCTTGGTAAAACTGTTCGTTAACAGAATTTGCTGGTAACTGTGCCAAGGAGACATTCCTTCCAGATTAATATGGCTTTATTTCTCAGAAAAGTACTGAAGACGCTCCTTTACACTTGAATGAGATTGTTCAGAGATATAAAAAAAACATTTGCACACCGTCTCGGTTTTCTGGGGCACTTTAATAATGCAGGCATAATAAATGTAGACATCCTGCATTATAAAAGGCACTTTCGATAAGGCAGGATGCCCTTGCCTTCTCAATCTGTTCAAAAAAGCGGAGCTTCCAATGAATATTTTTTCTCTTGCTGCTGCATTTTTAAACGATAGGATGGCCAAATTACAACTGGGCTTCGCTTCTGTAATCCGTTATCTTGAAAGAGGTAGCCCTCAAGGCTCAGTTTCAAGACTTACTTTTTGTAAAATTATTATCAATGATCTCCTCTCAAAACTTAAAAATCTAGCAAATAGTGACACCTTGACATATGCGGATAACATCTTATTTTATTTTAGGGCAGGGATCTTCCTGTGACTTCTCTCCACTCACAGGAGACTCTAAACCTCGCCTCCGATTGGTTAAAAAGTTTTAAATTGTTTTTAATTCTGATAAAACCAGGATCATGATCATTGAAGAAGGAAATGTTTGCTATGGTGCATTTCCGATTTTTCTCGACGGAACTTCTTTGGTTACGGTAAAGCAAACGAAATATCTTGGAGTTAATGTTCATGGAAACGACACTTTACTTACGTTTCAGGGAAATGTGACAAATTACAGCTTGGATTAAGTCGTATTGCACGCAACATTTATGGTATAAATTTCAACGTAGATTCATTCATCTATAAGAAAATAATTTACACTTTTATAATATATGGCTCAAGAATTTGGGGGTGTGGTACGTAAGAAGAAGATAAATTGTAAATATTTGTGACGAATTCAAAGATGGATAATTTTGCCGGCCATATGTGGATATCGTACAGTAAGTTATGAGTCTAATCATGCAATTTCTGGTTTTCCTCTAATAGACATTACCATTCATCATAATATTGCAGTTAGGGAAAATCTCTCTGCATCTTATATCTCTGATTACGATTGTGCACTGCCTCCAGCTATTCTTTCTCATCCCTCAGAGAGAAACTCTATCAATATTATCCAATTTAGCAACAATATCACTCATGATTTTCCTTTTATTTGATATACTAATGACAGCAAAATTGATGGCAGAGTTGGATTCGTAGTTGTAGTCTTCAGAAGAGGCATCGAAACCGAGTACTTCCAATATAGAATTTGAGATGAATACACAGTGTTTGTAGCTGAAATTTTATGTTTAAACTTCGCAATCAAATGGTTCGCTAAATAAAACAGTCTCATTTGTACCAATTCCCTATAATCATTAGAGAAATTAAAATGTATTTCTTCCTACAATAACATAATTTTAGAGATCCAAAGTCAACTCAGAATCCTAAGGGATAAGAACATCTCGGTTGCCTTTTCATTTGTTCGTGCACACACGGATATTTTTGAAAACGAGAGGACCAATTTTCTCGCAAAGACTACCACTAAGCATGAAAATAATAATGCTGAAAATATCCCATAATCCTTCTATAAGAAGGTCATGAGATAATGTATAGTGGAGTCTGGGAGCCAACGATACATCAGCTCAAACAAAGGGACCTTAACAAAGAGATTTTTCCCTTTCATTAAAATGTGATTGTCAAGCCATACTTTTTGCAACAATTTAAGATGACATAATTTCTCACTGGTTATAGAAACTGTAAAAGGTTATACCTCAATAAATTTCATTTGGATTCAGTGACTTCCTGTGATTGCAGCGTTGGTGGAAAGGAAAATGATGAACATGTGATTCTTCTGTGTTCTAAACTCGTCAATGAAAGAAAGACAAAAAAAAATTAGCACTTAAAAGCATCAATATCAATTGGCCTCCTGATTTTCTACAGCTTGCATCCAAAAGAAATTATTTTGGTTATTTTTGTAAATTTATTATAAATTCTTTGTAAATAATCTGAATCATTTTCTACTCATTAATTTTCCCTTTTGTTATTTTCCTTTTTTAATGTGTTTTCTTACTTATACTTCTGTAAGCCCCATGTGATACTTTGTAGTGCCCGAGAATTTGTTAGTGTTCTCATAAAAAAAAGGTTTTCAGGAATAGAACAATCTTTTACTATAATATTTCGATGTATTTAGTCAAATTCATCCTGTCTTGAACATGAACTAAGTTTCTAGAGCTATTCGACGTGAAATGACCTCAAAACTTCTGCTTCAGCGGGTGTTTTACAATCTGTTGGATATGATCCTGTCTCGAAGATTCACATTCTCTTCGTCTCACTACTTCTGAAATGGATCCCAGCAAAAATAAACGAGTTTCATCCCTGAAAATTATTTCCTTCAAGCAGTCCATGATTTGTACTTCTTTGCTCATGCCAAAAAGTGTTTCGTCATATTAGGAGTTAAAAATTGTTTTTTTTCGTTGGTCTCCTTACATTACGACCAGTGTCCAGAAGCCTACGCCGAACAGGTGAGCTACTTACATCAAAACCATATACCAATAAATCCCTTTGAAGGTCTTAGCTGGTTTTCCTTTAATTAATTTTGCTATATCTTGTTGGAATTTTATCAGTTTTGCAGTAGTTTTTCGCTTGCACCCACATCTTCCTTTCCTTCTTGTAAAGCCAGATCCATTTTCTTTGAATAAAGTTAGTATTTTTGAAACACTTGATTTACCTACACCAACAGCAGAAGCTATTTCTCTCACTATCATATAAGTGTTATCTTCAAGAGCTATAATTTTAAGACGCTTCCTTGGAGTTGCATCCATTTTTGAACACGTGAAAGAAAGAGAGAGCAAACACTGAAAACTAACTTCCTCACTCAAAAGTTCACACTTGAAAAATAAGTAACTATTTCTACACTAACACTAGTTAGGTCGATTAATTCACACCCATTCTAAGCAGACAAATCCAGTTTGAGGTGGTTCACACTCAGTCTAAGATAAAATCGGTTTGAAATGGTGTCGGACACATCTACCAAAATATATCGTTGGTCCTAAATAATATGTACAATATTGCACAATCATCTAAAAAAGGAACCCTTGAAAAGTTTTCGCAATTCTCCTCGAGCTGGACATTTGGTTTCAATTTTAGAGTCTCAAATTATGAATTCATTGATCCAACTTAATTAACTGTTTTAACAAAACAATTTGTACTTCATGAAATCACAGGTTTCTGTAAATTTGTGTACGAAAACTATACAAATCATGTGTGTTCCAATTTCTACTACAATTCTATTTATAGATTCGAAGATATTCAGAAAGAACTGCCAAGCGGGCCATGGACGCGAGTGGCATAAGTATTTAGGGTGGCCGTGCTAGCTAATCCTGTCTGCAACATAAAACCATGCTCATTAGATCAAATAGCTGTAGTGTTATTGGTGTTATATAAGTATTTATGTAGAATTTCAAGGTAATTAGGCAATCGGAAATGGTTCAAAATAGAGTAAGATTTGAACTAAACAAATATGCTTACATTTATATGAGTATAAAAGTTAAATAAAAGTTTGTCACACATTTTATTCAAAATAAGAAAATTGTAATGCCAGTGTTTTTTTTCGTGTTGTGCGAGAGCATTGCTGACTACTTCTTTAACAGTATCAAGAAGAAAAAAGGGTTTCTTGTACGTCGGGGAAAGATTTCCTCGTCCTCTTACGAGTACAGCTCGACCGCATCTCTCTTGAGACGCTCTTTCACCCTCTCCTACACAACTGAGAGGTGACCACAATTTCTTTTCTAGCCAAGAGATGTCATACATACTGCATCCTCCTCCCAAAGTAAAAATTGGGAGGAATAAAATACAGACAATCGCATACCTGACAATACCATAATCTATATGATGACTGTGGCCATAGAATACACATATCAAATACTAAATCCTTACTAATTCTAGAATAAAATGAAGCTAAAATCACACATATAGAGTTAACTAAGGATACATGAACCATTAATGCAATACATGCGACATAAAAGAGAATAACAATCAATATATTTTCACAGAAATGAGTGATGCTTTCTATTCCATATAATAAAGTATATCGAAAAAAATATTCGATGAGCATATTTACTTCGTTAAAATAAATTCTCATTTTCCTTTTAAACAGTCATCACTCTAACATATATTTAATAAACATTATCTATAATTCCTCTATGCATATACAAGACAAAATCTTTTCTCCATTTAAAGAAATAATTCTATCTTATAAAACTTCTCTCTATCATTAAACCATAGTTATCTCACAATTTACACTTATCCTTTTTCACATACTCACTTCGAGATATTCATTATTCAAACAAATGTCCACACAAAAAGGTCACTAAATACACAATTTATTATACTAACAATAATACTTTATGCATTATAAGTGCTAAATATTAGCTCGACCGATAACATTATAAAATGACATTATTAAATTCTTCATAACAAAATCTTACTAAAAGTACTTCACAACAACAAAATAGTTACACTTTAAAACATTAATATTTCGTACACAGAAACCATTAATTATCGTACACATAGAAAATCAATACTCCATACCTCCAACGCTTAAAATATCAAACATCAAAATTCATGTCATCTTACTCATTAATTATCGTATACAAGTAAACATATTAAAATTCAATATCCACACACAAATCCTTTTGTATCATTAATTATTTGATCTCAAAATGTCAACTCATAACGTTAATAATTACTTATTTCATACCTCAAATAATCAAAATTGTATCTTTCAAATAATTAATCTCATCAATTTCCGAGTGTTCATTTTTTACGGCTCAAAATTAATTATCATACTCATAGGAAATACTTAACTCTTATATACTTCAATGTCAAAAAATAATTTACACAGAAAATCACAAGAAAATTCTAATATAACACAATAATTAATCGTTTATAGGATGCTAATGAGACACTTCACATGTTTAAGAAAAACTCGTCTCTAAATAAGGTCTCATTACGACAACCAATCAATAGTTTTCCACTCAATTATTACTTGTATCTAATGATTTACTCCTTATAATCCTCAAAATACTCATTTAATATTTCTCCTACTAATTATTCAATAATTTTCCACAAATACTCTAAATTGAACATTATCTAAGTACTCAGTTCTTATAATATTCTAATATTCTTTCAGAAAGTAACTAGTAACATCTTTAAAGTACGCTAAATCTATAATTCAATTCCGAATAAAAATTTCTACAAAAATACAAGACTTATACAAAGAAATTTACAAAATAAATAACGCAAAAAAATCCAAAGAACTCCTAAATAACACATTAAACCTATTCAATTAACAAAAGTATGAAATAAAAAAAAGTAATTTCTCTCCACCATTTTCTGGTCAATAGCATGGGAAAGGGGATTCTCTTTGTTGCCTCTTTTCTTTACCCTCGATGAAAGTTGACAGTCCTTCCATAAACACACACACTATCCCTTTAAAATGATCCCTTCATCCCTTTTTTTGTTGTTTAGAAGATTAGGTCAACACGCTGATGTAGTTTACTTTACACTTGGATGAAATTTCATGTGTACTTAAATTTGTTATTATTAAGTCAAATTTATTTACTCTATACGATTCGTCGAATTATTTAGGACGAATTATTTAGGAATTGGTTATTTTAAACTTTTCAAAGGCTTTGCTGCTTTATCCGCTATCGAATATTATTTATTCGTTTTAACGTGTTAAACTATAAGTAATTTAATTGAACATGAGCAAGGAATTCGTGATTTATTTTTTATTTCTATAGGGGATGAAGTGACTAATTTAGGATTCGCCCCGGGTGGCAGAAATCCACCCTACACCACTAAAGGGGGGGGGGGGCTGCGTTAACTTTTCTTTGTATTATTGATCCAAGTGCCTTTTCCCATTTCTTAATGATGATTAAATTGATTTACGATTAATTATAAATAACTAATTAAAAGATACATTCGTTTAAGCCTCAACGATGCTCGACCATAATTTTAAAATTCAATAATTCCTATTCTATTGAAGGCAAGTGCAGAAAATTTTACATTTACTATCATTTAAAAATAAGGAGTTTTAAAATATAAACCTTTTGGTATGTTACAGTTCGTTTTATGAGTGACTACAGTTAAGAATTTTTACTGAACTTTTTTTTAAATAGAAAAAAAAGAATTGTCTGTCGCTTGGTGTAAAAAAATTGAAAAGAGCTATGCGGATGCTTTATATTATCGAAAATTTAAGGTACATTGAAGTTAAGAAATCTATTTTCTCAATCCCCTAAACATAGAGAAAAACAAAAATTTTAAGAAATTAAAATATTTAACTCATTTTTCAAATACACAAAGAAAAAAATGGACTATCTATTGTAAACTTTTGTTCCAAGAGTTTAACAACCTTGGTAATTTAATTAATTAATCCGTTAACTTTATAATTCAGAATCATTAAAACTGATACCAATTTTGACTATTCATGATGAACATTGGCAAAATTTCTCAAGATTGAAGCTTTTGGGTGATTACTTACATACATATAGCATATATCTTTTTCTATTTCTCTTTTCCAGACATTAACTTTGATTTTTTTTTCCTTAAACAGAGAATTCACAAATTTTCAGAAGGATTGGTAATCATCATAATAATAAATTTTTATTATAGAGCACCTTTACAAAAAGGAATTCAAACTACTACGTAGGAGATTTTTTTCTTATGCCACTTAAGCATGAAAGAAGAAAACGCTGATAAAATAATTCTGAGCATAATACAAATTTTGAATTCTGTTGAAATAATAGTAAATACATCATATGCCTCAAACTGTGCAGGAAACTAAATCTTTCGAAGAAATTTCTGAGAATTACAGAACCAAAAAGGTAAATATTCTAAAGTTCAGATTCATCTATGATTACACGTTTGACAGTTATGTTATAACCATTTGATTATAAAATATTTAACAATACTCATTCTTCTTGCGGCATTATAATATGTAAAATGCATGCCTTGTGATGTACTATATTCCTTCCAGTGAACAGCATTTAGTCATGGACCAAAGGCAGATTTGATCCTTCTTAATGAACATTGTGAAAACATTATTCATCGAGATGTTTAAGACAGTAGTTTCTGAGAAACAAAATTCTAAGAAAAAAGTAATGTTTTCTTGCAAAACGGCTTGTATGTGCTTATGTGTCCTTAATCAGAAACCAACAAAATGCCATTTGCCTAATAATTTGGAGAACCACTATCAGACGACATTCCTTATGAGAAGAATTACCAAAAGAAGTACTCGAAAATTTTACAAACGATTTAATTTTTTATTCTAGCATTTATGAAGCTGCCATTATTTACCAATAAACTGTCACTAGGATTTCATGGACACACCATAAATGCATTGGTCTTGACAGCAATGGTTGCGGCAAGGTACGGATTAGCAAAATGAATATTGAAAGCTCAAAGTGTATGAATGTGAGAAATATTGGTTGATAGCTTAATTGGCCCGACCTGTTTTAATGTCTTCGCCCTCTTTTTAAGACAATGGGATGTAGTTGTAACACATCCATTTCCGGTTTCATTCAATATTTTACAGAGTTTCGCTCGTGAATTTTTATTGAATGGTGTTGGGGCCAATTATCATGGCTGATTCCAGGTTGGCATTATCGAAGTTTTAGAGATTTATACTATTTGTGAAATTCCTTTTCCATGTGTAGATATATGATTTCCATTAATGCTATCAGTGATACCTTGTGGTTCGGAATAAATCCCCATAATAACAAAAATTAGTGGAAGACTCGTTAAACAGAAGTAAAAATCGTAAGCTGAGTGATAACAGAAATTATGTACCACATCTTTGTATGTTTAATACCATCGAATGTGTCTGAATTCGTTGAAAGCTCCTTGTCGAATCTATTCCAAAAAAAAGTTAAAAACAAAAGTTTAATACAATCATAACACAACTGCAGCTACATGGTGCGATTATAGCTTGGTTGGCATGTTCATGGCCCGCTTTTGGCGATTGACGAGACACCATTTTAATCCTGCAAAGATTGATGCAGGATTAAAATGGTATATAGTTATTTGCATCCGATAGTAAAAGTATTTGGAACAATCCTGAAGAGTGGATTTTATCTAGAAACAGTACATATATATTATTCATATAACACCTATGGTAATAAACGCCCAAAACGCCATTTGGTAAATATTTTAAGTATAACATATTGGTAACATCTTGCGATATTTTGTTTTACTTTTTATTGAGCATGGAGTTATTTGTCATTATTTTAATGACAGGCTTCTATTTGTTTGCATACATCGAAATTGAATCAGTGAGCTTCCTTACTCAGGACTACCTGACTTTCCACCAACTAAAATGGAATTAAACATAATAAGTAATAACGCCTCCCTGTTATTAGTTTCCAAATAATTTACCAGCTAAATAATCAATAAGTTAAAATATAAGGATAAAAATAATCACAGTCAGATAAAAAAAAACACAGTTGATTAGACTTTTTAATTTATTTAAATTGCTTCAATTGTGGTAATGATCTATTTTTACCTAACACTTTTTAAATATCTTTAAATTTATTTCAAGAGAATTACCAAAATTATGTCTTACTTTCTCGGAAACGAGCGAGATAAATCAGAAACATTGGTAGTTCGAGTGGGTACACTAATTCATTCATTAGCGTCCGCTCACTTTAGAAGATTGTTCCAAATAGTCCATCAGCGATCAATGTAAGTTCACACACATCAACTACGAATACTCACTATTAAACACTAAATTTCAAATTTCCTAATTCTGACCTTCCATATTTCTCCATATTCTAATCAAATTTGTTATTTTTTATTACATAATTCTTTTATTTTACTGATTACATTTTTTTAGTTCATCCAATTTAACTAGATCATGTTTCATTTGGATGGTTCTAGGTTTTATTTTATACTGTTCAATTAATAAAAAGTATCCAAGGTTAGTGAAAAAAAATCTCAGGTAGCCTAGTATTACAGGTTATTATAATCTGACATTAAAAGAAAGGATTAGAATAAATACTTATTAGTGTCAGACAAAATATATTGTTAAAAGTTATTCGGATCCTATTTGATTCTAAACCTTCGATATTATATTTACTGTATGCAAGCATACATACAGTATTAAATGGGAATTTTACAAAACTCAGTTAGTGAATTTTAATGAATCAATTTAAAACATTATTGTCTTTTTCGGTCTTAAAATAAAATAATTATTATCGTCTATATCTTGGTTTAATGTATATTTATGTTCATTGAAACCATAATTATAATGATGATTCGGGTTTGTAAAAAAATATAAAATGATATAGTATTATTTTTTTTTTTTTTGGAGTTTATTGCCTGAACAAAATAATTTGTTTTGTCCGTGTTCAAGAAAAATTATATTATATACTTGACGTTTTGTGGAGAAAATGAGAGTTTAAAAAATAAAAAATATATATGTAGAATCAAGTGACTGAAATCATAAAATATATTATTAGTTCCGTATTCTTAGGAATTCAGATTCTGCTATAATTTAATTTCCCCCTCGTAAAAGTTACGAAATTTATTCACGCATCAAGTTTCTTTGATAACATTAAACTTCCCAATGGAAATAAATAGCGATACCTTATAAATCTAGACAAGAATTGTCTTTTCATATTTCCTATTGGAAACTATTACGGAATTTATTTGTGTTCATATTTTGAGAGAAGGGACAAAAGAGTTCTTCAGATATTTCGCTCCATTATTTTTTGACTGCCTTTATAGGAAATAAGTGCTTTTATCTCGGAATTTTCTTTGGCTTCTTTCAAATTAGTAGCCAAATTTCAAGATTCTCATGAGAAATAAGCAAAACAGAAACTTATACAATTCAAACCTAATACAAAACATTATTTAAGTAAGCATTTGGAAAATTATAATTGGTTATTGAATCTGTTGAAGGAATTTAGATAAGTTGATATCAAGATAAATTCGCATGAAAACTGATTTTATATATATACAAATCCAGTTCAAAATATTAAAAAAATGAAAAGTAAACCACAAAGTGGTTTGAGATATTCATTAATGTCGGTAAAGAGGAATGTTTGAGAATTTTAAAGAGTAGAATCATAATCTAATCATGTTTTGTAGATGAGAAAAACTTGAAATAGTTTGCATGATATTGAAAAGTTTTTTTAAAAATAATTTTTCAACCAATTAAGAAAGTTACAAATATTGTCACAAGGGGTTCAAATGATTAGAATAACATGCAAAAAATTATATAATTCATTTGAAAAACATAGTAAATATTTAATACATTAATTGCTTTTTAAAACTGTTGCACCAAATAAGCGATACACTACACACAAAGAATTTCTAGGACAGGAAGAAAAAGCTGTGATACACAAATGATTAGCGTTTCGGGGTATCAATGCAAAGCAAGCGCCAGTAGCGAAACTTACGGTGTGTTTAAATGAAGAAATTGTACAGCAAGTTTCTCATTCTCAAATTGCATTTGAAGGTTGTTCCTGGTTAAAAGTAGTAAGACTTCATGTAAAAAGTAGAAATGCTCATCAGCATGTTTCTGACTTCAGTAGAGGTCGAATTGTATCGGGATTGTGATTTATCATATCGCAGTATTGCTTCTCACGTCAGTCGAGGTTTCATGA